>OX456489.1:18382462-18982462 GCA_949748235.1 Platypus cylindrus | reverse complement strand
TTCGGACAATTCTGCTCATATCTTAGAAGCTATAAATCGCAGAACGGAGGACTCTTTATTTGTGGAAATTCGAGAGAAAATACCATAGATGCATTGGTTTCAAGATTTCTAACCTGACGGATTCCATTAAGTATCGCCATATATAAAGGGCTTTCGAGAAATTTTCGACCAATTTTCGGAAGAATCTGCTGATATCCACGAAACTATAAATCGTAGCACGGAGAACTCCGAATTTTTTGGAAATATCGCGAGAAAGTTCCATACATGCTGTGGTTTCAAGCATTGTAACCCGACGAATCCCATTAGGAATTGCCAAATATGACGAGTTTTCGAACAATTTTCGGACAAATCTGCTTATGCCCCAGAAACAATAAGTCGTAGTACGTAAACCTCGTTATTTGTGGAAATATTGAAATATAAGAATCTGCTCATATCCACGAAACTATAAATCGTAGCACGGAGAACTCCGAATTTTTTTAAATATCCGAGAAAGTACCATAGATACTGTGGTTTCAAGCGTTGTAACTCGACGAATCCAATTAGGAATTGCCAAATATGACGAATTTCTGAACAATTTTCCGACAATTCTGCTCATGTCTCAGAAACAATAAGTCGTAGTACTGAGAACCTGTTATTTGTGGAAATATCGCGAGAAAATACCATAGATGCAATGGTTTCAAGATTTCTATCTTGACGATTTCCATTAGGTATCGACAATATAACAGGCTTTCGAGAAATTTTCAACCAATTTTCGAAAGAATCTGATCATGTCCACGAAACTATAAATCGTAGCACGGAGAACTTCGAATTTTTTGAAATATCACGAGAAAGTACCATAGATACTGTGGTTTCAAGGGTTGTAAACCGACGAATCCCATTAGGAATTGCCAAATATAAAGAGTTTTCGAACAATTTTCGGACAATTCTGCTCATATCTTAGAAGCTATAAATCGCAGAACGGAGGACTCTTTATTTGTGGAAATTCGAGAGAAAATACCATAGATGCATTGGTTTCAAGATTTCTAACCTGACGGATTCCATTAAGTATCGCCATATATAAAGGGCTTTCGAGAAATTTTCGACCAATTTTTGGAAGAATCTGCTGATATCCACGAAACTATAAATCGTAGCACGGAGAACTCCGAATTTTTTGGAAATATCGCGAGAAAGTTCCATACATGCTGTGGTTTCAAGCATTGTAACCCGACGAATCCCATTAGGAATTGCCAAATATAACGAGTTTTCGAACAATTTTCGGACAATTCTGCTCATATCTTAGAAGCTATAAATCGCAGAACGGAGGACACTTTATTTGTGGAAATTCGAGAGAAAATACCATAGATGCATTGGTTTCAAGATTTCTATCCTGACGATTTCCATTAGGTATCGCCAAATATAACAGGCTTTCGAGAAATTTTCAACCAATTTTCGAAAGAATCTGATCATATCGACGAAACTATAAATCGTAGCACGGAAAACTCGGAATTTTTAGGAAATATCGCGAGAAAGTTCCATACATGCTGTGGTTTCAAGCATTGTAACCCGACGAATCCCCGTTTGGAATTGCCAAATATGACGAGTTTTCGAACAATTTTCGGACAATTCTGCTCGTCTCTGAAACAATAAGTCGTAGTACGGAGAACCTGTTATTTGTGGAAATATCGCATGAAGATACCATAGATACATTGATTTGAAGGTTTCTAACCTGAGGAATTCCATTAGGTATCGACAAATATAACAGGCTTTCGAGAAATTTTCATGTCCACGAAACTATAAATCGTAGCACGGAGAACTCCGAATTTTTTTAAATATCCGAGAAAGTACCATAGATACTGTGGTTTCAAGCGTTGTAACTCGACGAAACCAATTAGGAATTGCCAAATTTGACGAATTTCCGAACATTTTTCGGACAAATCTGCTCATGTCTTAGAAGCTATAAATCGCAGAACGGAGGACTCTTTATTTGTGGAAATTCGAGAGAAAATACCATAGATGCATTGGTTTCAAGATTTCTAACCTGACGGATTCCATTAAGTATCGCCATATATAAAGGGCTTTCGAGAAATTTTCGACCGATTTTCGGAAGAATCTGCTCATATCCACGAAACTATAAATCGTAGCACGGAGAACTCCGAATTTTTTTAAATATCCGAGAAAGTACCATAGATACTGTGGTTTCAAGCGTTGTAACTCGACGAATCCAATTAGGAATTGCCAAATATGACGAATTTCTGAACAATTTTCCGACAATTCTGCTCATGTCTCAGAAACAATAAGTCGTAGTACTGAGAACCTGTTATTTGTGGAAATATCGCGAGAAAATACCATAGATGCAATGGTTTCAAGATTTCTATCCTGACGATTTCCATTAGGTATCGACAATATAACAGGCTTTCGAGAAATTTTCAACCAATTTTCGAAAGAATCTGATCATGTCCACGAAACTATAAATCGTAACACGGAGAACTTCGAATTTTTTGAAATATCACGAGAAAGTACCATAAATACTGTGGTTTCAAGGGTTGTAACCCGACGAATCCCATTAGGAATTGCCAAATATAAAGAGTTTTCGAACAATTTTCGGACAATTCTGCTCATATCTTAGAAGCTATAAATCGCAGAACGGAGGACTCTTTATTTGTGGAAATTCGAGAGAAAATACCATAGATGCATTGGTTTCAAGATTTCTATCCTGACGAATTCCATTAGGTATCGCCAAATATAACAGGCTTTCGAGAAATTTTCAACCAATTTTGGAAAGAATCTGATCATATCGACGAAACTATAAATCGTAGCACGGAAAACTCGGAATTTTTTGGAAATATCGCGAGAAAGTTCCATACATGCTGTGGTTTCAAGCATTGTAACTCGACGAATCCCATTAGGAATTGCCAAATTTGACGAATTTCCGAACATTTTTCGGACAAATCTGCTCATATCTTAGAAGCTATAAATCGCAGAACGGAGGACTCTTTATTTGTGGAAATTCGAGAGAAAATACTATAGATGCATTGGTTTCAAGATTTCTAACCTGACGGATTCCATTAAGTATCGCCATATATAAAGGGCTTTCGAGAAATTTTCGACCAATTTTCGGAAGAATCTGCTGATATCCACGAAACTATAAATCGTAGCACGGAGAACTCCGAATTTTTTGGAAATATCGCGAGAAAGTTCCATACATGCTGTGGTTTCAAGCATTGTAACCCGACGAATCCCATTAGGAATTGCCAAATATGACGAGTTTTCGAACAATTTTCGGACAATTCTGCTCGTCTCTGAAACAATAAGTCGTAGTACGGAGAACCTGTTATTTGTGGAAATATCGCATGAAGATAACATAGATGCATTGATTTGAAGATTTCTAACCTGACGAATTCCATTAGGTATCGCCAAATATAACGGCGTTTCGAGAAATTTTCAACCAATTTTCGAAAGAATCTGATCATGTCCACGAAACTATAAATCGTAGCACGGAGAACTCCGAATTTTTTGGAAATATCGCGAGAAAGTTCCATACATGCTGTGGTTTCAAGCATTGTAACCCGACGAATCCCATTAGGAATTGCCAAATATGACGAGTTTTCGAACAATTTTCGGACAATTCTGCTCGTCTCTGAAACAATAAGTCGTAGTACGGAGAACCTGTTATTTGTGGAAATATCGCATGAAGATAACATAGATGCATTGATTTGAAGATTTCTAACCTGACGAATTCCATTAGGTATCGCCAAATATAACGGCGTTTCGAAAAATTTTCAACCAATTTTCGAAAGAATCTGATCATGTCCACGAAACTATAAATCGTAGCACGGAGAACTCCGAATTTTTTTAAATATCCGAGAAAGTACCATAGATACTGTGGTTTCAAGCGTTGTAACTCGACGAATCCAATTAGGAATTGCCAAATATGACGAATTTCTGAACAATTTTCCGACAATTCTGCTCATGTCTCAGAAACAATAAGTCGTAGTACTGAGAACCTGTTATTTGTGGAAATATCGCGAGAAAATACCATAGATGCAATGGTTTCAAGATTTCTATCCTGACGATTTCCATTAGGTATCGACAATATAACAGGCTTTCGAGAAATTTTCAACCAATTTTCGAAAGAATCTGATCATGTCCACGAAAGTATCAATCATAGCACGGAGAACTTCGAATTTTTTGAAATATCACGAGAAAGTACCATAGATACGGTGGTTTCAAGGGTTGTAACCCGACGAATCCCATTAGGAATTGCCAAATATAACGAGTTTTCGAACAATTTTCGGACAATTCTGCTCATATCTTAGAAGCTATAAATCGCAGAACGGAGGACTCTTTATTTGTGGAAATTCGAGAGAAAATACCATAGATGCATTGGTTTCAAGATTTCTATCCTGACGATTTCCATTAGGTATCGCCAAATATAACAGGCTTTCGAGAAATTTTCAACCCATTTTCGAAAGAATCTGATCATGTCCACGAAACTATCAATCGTAGCACGGAGAACTTCGAATTTTTTGAAATATCACGAGAAAGTACCATAGATACGGTGGTTTCAAGGGTTGTAACCCGACGAATCCCATTAGGAATTGCCACATATAACGAGTTTTCGAACAATTTTCGGACAATTCTGCTCATATCTTAGAAGCTATAAATCGCAGAACGGAGGACTCTTTATTTGTGGAAATTCGAGAGAAAATACCATAGATGCATTGGTTTCAAGATTTCTATCCTGACGAATTCCATTAGGTATCGCCAAATATAACAGGCTTTCGAGAAATTTTCAACCAATTTTCGAAAGAATCTGATCATATCGACGAAACTATAAATCGTAGCACGGAGAACTCCGAATTTTTTGAAATATCGCTAGAAAGTTCCATACATGCTGTGGTTTCAAGCATTGTAACCCGACGAATCCCATTAGGAATTGCCAAATATGACGAGTTTTCGAACAATTTTCGGACAATTCTGCTCGTCTCTGAAACAATAAGTCGTAGTACGGAGAACCTGTTATTTGTGGAAATATCGCATGAAGATAACATAGATGCATTGATTTGAAGATTTCTAACCTGACGAATTCCATTAGGTATCGCCAAATATAACGGCGTTTCGAGAAATTTTCAACCAATTTTCGAAAGAATCTGATCATGTCCACGAAACTATAAATCGTAGCACGGAGAACTCCGAATTTTTTGGAAATATCGCGAGAAAGTTCCATACATGCTGTGGTTTCAAGCATTGTAACCCGACGAATCCCATTAGGAATTGCCAAATATGACGAGTTTTCGAACAATTTTCGGACAATTCTGCTCGTCTCTGAAACAATAAGTCGTAGTACGGAGAACCTGTTATTTGTGGAAATATCGCATGAAGATAACATAGATGCATTGATTTGAAGATTTCTAACGTGACGAATTCCATTAGGTATCGCCAAATATAACGGCGTTTCGAAAAATTTTCAACCAATTTTCGAAAGAATCTGATCATGTCCACGAAACTATAAATCGTAGCACGGAGAACTCCGAATTTTTTTAAATATCCGAGAAAGTACCATAGATACTGTGGTTTCAAGCGTTGTAACTCGACGAATCCAATTAGGAATTGCCAAATATGACGAATTTCTGAACAATTTTCCGACAATTCTGCTCATGTCTCAGAAACAATAAGTCGTAGTACTGAGAACCTGTTATTTGTGGAAATATCGCGAGAAAATACCATAGATGCAATGGTTTCAAGATTTCTATCCTGACGATTTCCATTAGGTATCGACAATATAACAGGCTTTCGAGAAATTTTCAACCAATTTTCGAAAGAATCTGATCATGTCCACGAAAGTATCAATCGTAGCACGGAGAACTTCGAATTTTTTGAAATATCACGAGAAAGTACCATAGATACGGTGGTTTCAAGGGTTGTAACCCGACGAATCCCATTAGGAATTGCCAAATATAACGAGTTTTCGAACAATTTTCGGACAATTCTGCTCATATCTTTGAAGCTATAAATCGCAGAACGGAGGACTCTTTATTTGTGGAAATTCGAGAGAAAATACCATAGATGCATTGGTTTCAAGATTTCTATCCTGACGATTTCCATTAGGTATCGCCAAATATAACAGGCTTTCGAGAAATTTTCAACCCATTTTCGAAAGAATCTGATCATGTCCACGAAACTACCAATCGTAGCACGGAGAACTTCGAATTTTTTGAAATATCACGAGAAAGTACCATAGATACGGTGTTTTCAAGGGTTGTAACCCGACGAATCCCATTAGGAATTGCCAAATATAACGAGTTTTCGAACAATTTTCGGACAATTCTGCTCATATCTTAGAAGCTATAAATCGCAGAACGGAGGACTCTTTATTTGTGGAAATTCGAGAGAAAATACCATTGATGCATTGGTTTCAAGATTTCTATCCTGACGAATTCCATTAGGTATCGCCAAATATAACAGGCTTTCGAGAAATTTTCAACCAATTTTCGAAAGAATCTGATCATATCGACGAAACTATAAATCGTAGCACGGAGAACTCCGAATTTTTTGAAATATCGCTAGAAAGTTCCATACATGCTGTGGTTTCAAGCATTGTAACCCGATGAATCCCATTAGGAATTGCCAAATATGACGAGTTTCCGAACAATTTTCGGACAATTCTGCTCGTCTCTGAAACAATAAGTCGTAGTACGGAGAACCTGTTATTTGTGGAAATATCGCATGAAGATACCATAGATGCATTGATTTGAAGATTTCTAACCTGACGAATTCCATTAGGTATCGACAAATATAACAGGCTTTCGAGAAATTTTCAACCAATTTTCGAAAGAATCTGATCATGTCCACGAAACTATATGTCGTAGCACGGAGAATTCCGAATTTTTTGAAATATCGCTAGAAAGTTCCATACATGCTGTAGTTTCAAGCGTTGTAACTCGACGAATCCAATTAGGAATTGCCAAATTTGACGAATTTCCGATCATTTTTCGGACAAATCTGCTCATGTCTCAGAAACAAAAAGTCGTGATACGGAAAACCTGTTATTTGTAGAAATATCGCATGAAAATGCCATCGATGCATTGATTTGAAGCTTTCTAACCCGACGAAGTCTATTAGAAATCGCCAAATATAACGAGTTTTCGAGCAATATTCGGGCAATTCATTTCATATCTCCGAAACAATAAGTCGATGTACGTAGACCTCGTTATTTGTGGAAATATCGCAAGAAAGTACCATAGATACTGTGGTTTCAAGCGTTGTAACCCGACGAATCCCATTAGGAATTGCCAAATATGACGAGTTTTCGAACAATTTTCGGACAATTCTGCTCGTCTCTGAAACAATAAGTCGTAGTACGGAGAACCTGTTATTTGTGGAAATATCGCATGAAGATACCATAGATGCATTGATTTGAAGATTTCTAACCTGACGAGTTCCATTAGCTATCGACAATATAACAGGCTTTCGAGAAATTTTCAACCAATTTTCGAAAGAATCTGATCATGTCCACGAAACTATAAATCGTAGCACGGAGAACTTCGAATTTTTTGAAATATCACGAGAAAGTACCATAGATCCTGTGGTTTCAAGGGTCGTAACCCGACGAATCCCATTAGGAATTGCCAAATATAAAGAGTTTTCGAACAATTTTCGGACAATTCTGCTCATATCTTAGAAGCTATAAATCGCAGAACGGAGGACTCTTTATTTGTGGAAATATCGCGAGAAAATACCATAGATGCATTGGTTTCAAGATTTCTAACCTGACGGATTCCATTAAGTATCGCCATATATAAAGGGCTTTCGAGAAATTTTCGACCAATTTTCGGAAGAATCTGCTGATATCCACGAAACTATAGATCGTAGCACGGAGAACTCCGAATTTTTTGGAAATATCGCGAGAAAGTTCCATACATGCTGTGGTTTCAAGCATTGTAACCCGACGAATCCCATTAGGAATTGCCAAATATAAAGAGTTTTCGAACAATTTTCGGACAATTCTGCTCATATCTTAGAAGCTATAAATCGCAGAACGGAGGACTCTTTATTTGTGGAAATATCGCATGAAGATAACATAGATGCATTGATTTGAAGATTTCTAACCTGACGAATTCCATTAGGTATCGCCAAATATAAGAGGCTTTCGAGAAATTTTCAACCAATTTTCGAAAGAATCTGATCATATCGACGAAACTATAAATCGTAGCACGGAAAACTCGGAATTTTTAGGAAATATCGCGAGAAAGTTCCATACATGCTGTGGTTTCAAGCATTGTAACCCGACGAATCCCATTTGGAATTGCCAAATATGACGAGTTTTCGAACAATTTTCGGACAATTCTGCTCGTCTCTGAAACAATAAGTCGTAGTACGGAGAACCTGTTATTTGTGGAAATATCGCATGAAGATACCATAGATGCATTGATTTGAAGATTTCTAACCTGACGAATTCCATTAGGTATCGACAAATATAACAGGCTTTCGAGAAATTTTCGACCAATTTTCGGAAGAATCTGCTGATATCCACGAAACTATAAATCGTAGCACGGAGAACTCCGAATTTTTTTAAATATCCGAGAAAGTACCATAGATACTGTGGTTTCAAGCGTTGTAACTCGACGAAACCAATTAGGAATTGCCAAATTTGACGAATTTCCGAACATTTTTCGGACAAATCTGCTCATGTCTCAAAAACAATAAGTCGTAGTACGTAAACCTCGTTATTTGTGGAAATATTGCGAAAAAATACCATAGATGCATTGGTTTCAAGATTTCTAACCTGACGGATTCCATTAAGTATCGCCATATATAAAGGGCTTTCGAGAAATTTTCGACCAATTTTCGGAAGAATCTGCTCATATCAACGAAACTATAAATCGTAGCACGGAGAACTCCGAATGTTTTGAAATATCCGAGAAAGTACCACAGATACTGTGGTTTCAAGCGTTGTAACTCGACGAATCCAATTAGGAATTGCCAAATTTGACGAATTTCCGATCATTTTTCGGACAAATCTGCTCATGTCTCAGAAACAAAAAGTCGTGATACGGAAATCCTGTTATTTGTAGAAATATCGCATGAAAATGCCATCGATGCATTGATTTGAAGCTTTCTAACCCGACGAAGTCTATTAGGAATCGCCAAATATAACGAGTTTTCGAGCAATATTCGGGCAATTCATTTCATATCTCCGAAACAATAAGTCGATGTATGTAGACCTCGTTATTTGTGGAAATATCGCAAGAAAGTACCATAGATACTGTGGTTTCAAGCGTTGTAACCCGACGAATCCCATTAGGAATTGCCAAATATGACGAGTTTTCGAACAATTTTCGGACAATTCTGCTCATATCTTAGAAGCTATAAATCGTAGCACGGAGAACTCCGAATTTTTTGGAAATATCGCGAGAAAGTTCCATACATGCTGTGGTTTCAAGCATTGTAACCCGACGAATCCCATTAGGAATTGCCAAATATAAAGAGTTTTCGAACAATTTTCGGACAATTCTGCTCATATCTTAGAAGCTATAAATCGCAGAACGGAGGACTCTTTATTTGTGGAAATATCGCATGAAGATAACATAGATGCATTGATTTGAAGATTTCTAACCTGACGAATTCCATTAGGTATCGCCAAATATAAGAGGCTTTCGAGAAATTTTCAACCAATTTTCGAAAGAATCTGATCATATCGACGAAACTATAAATCGTAGCACGGAAAACTCGGAATTTTTAGGAAATATCGCGAGAAAGTTCCATACATGCTGTGGTTTCAAGCATTGTAACCCGACGAATCCCATTTGGAATTGCCAAATATGACGAGTTTTCGAACAATTTTCGGACAATTCTGCTCGTCTCTGAAACAATAAGTCGTAGTACGGAGAACCTGTTATTTGTGGAAATATCGCATGAAGATACCATAGATGCATTGATTTGAAGATTTCTAACCTGACGAATTCCATTAGGTATCGACAAATATAACAGGCTTTCGAGAAATTTTCGACCAATTTTCGGAAGAATCTGCTGATATCCACGAAACTATAAATCGTAGCACGGAGAACTCCGAATTTTTTTAAATATCCGAGAAAGTACCATAGATACTGTGGTTTCAAGCGTTGTAACTCGACGAAACCAATTAGGAATTGCCAAATTTGGCGAATTTCCGAACATTTTTCGGACAAATCTGCTCATGTCTCAAAAACAATAAGTCGTAGTACGTAAACCTCGTTATTTGTGGAAATATTGCGAAAAAATACCATAGATGCATTGGTTTCAAGCTTTCTAACCTGACGGATTCCATTCAGTATCGCCATATATAAAGGGCTTTCGAGAAATTTTCGACCAATTTTCGGAAGAATCTGCTCATATCAACGAAACTATAAATCGTAGCACGGAGAACTCCGAATGTTTTGAAATATCCGAGAAAGTACCACAGATACTGTGGTTTCAAGCGTTGTAACTCGACGAATCCAATTAGGAATTGCCAAATTTGACGAATTTCCGATCATTTTTCGGACAAATCTGCTCATGTCTCAGAAACAAAAAGTCGTGATACGGAAATCCTGTTATTTGTAGAAATATCGCATGAAAATGCCATCGATGCATTGATTTGAAGCTTTCTAACCCGACGAAGTCTATTAGGAATCGCCAAATATAACGAGTTTTCGAGCAATATTCGGGCAATTCATTTCATATCTCCGAAACAATAAGTCGATGTATGTAGACCTCGTTATTTGTGGAAATATCGCAAGAAAGTACCATAGATACTGTGGTTTCAAGCGTTGTAACCCGACGAATTCCATTAGGAATTGCCAAATATGACGAGTTTTCGAACAATTTTCGGACAATTCTGCTCATATCTTAGAAGCTATAAATCGCAGAACGGAGGACTCTTTATTTGTGGAAATTCGAGAGAAAATACCATAGAAGCATTGGTTTCAAGATTTCTATCCTGACGATTTCCATTAGGTATCGCCAAGTATAACAGGCTTTCGAGAAATTTTCAACCAATTTTCGAAAGAATCTGATCATATCGACGAAACTATAAATCGTAGCACGGAAAACTCGGAATGTTTAGGAAATATCGCGAGAAAGTTCCATACATGCTGTGGTTTCAAGCATTGTAACCCGACGAATCCCATTAGGAATTGCCAAATATGACGAGTTTCCGAACAATTTTCGGACAATTCTGCTCGTCTCTGAAACAATAAGTCGTAGTACGGAGAACCAGTTATTTGTGGAAATATCGCATGAAGATACCATAGATGCATTGATCTGAAGATTTCTAACCTGACGAATTCCATTAGGTATCGACAAATATAACAGGCTTTCGAGAAATTTTCAACCAATTTTCGAAAGAATCTGCTGATATCCACGAAACTATAAATCGTAGCACGGAGAACTCCGAATTTTTTGAAATATCCGAGAAAGTACCATAGATACTCTGGTTTCAAGCGTTGTAACTCGACGAATCCAATTAGGAACTGCCAAATTTGACGAATTTCCGAACATTTTTCGGACAAATCTGCTCATGTCTCAGAAACAATAAGTAGTAGTACGTAGACCTCGTTAGTTGTGGAAATTCGGGAGAAAATACCATAGATGCAATGGTTTCAATATTTCTAACCTGACGAATTCCATTAGGTATCGCCAAATATAACGGCCTTTCGAGAAATTTTCGACCAATTTTCGGAAGAATCTGCTCATATCCACGAAACTATAAGTCGTAGCACGGAGAACTCCGAATTTTTTGAAATATCCGAGAAAGTACCATAGATACTGTGGTTTCAAGCGTTGTAACTCGACGAAACCAATTAGGAATTGCCAAATTTGGCGAATTTCCGAACATTTTTCGGACAAATCTGCTCATGTCTCAAAAACAATAAGTCGTAGTACGTAAACCTCGTTATTTGTGGAAATATTGCGAAAAAATACCATAGATGCATTGGTTTCAAGCTTTCTAACCTGACGGATTCCATTCAGTATCGCCATATATAAAGGGCTTTCGAGAAATTTTCGACCAATTTTCGGAAGAATCTGCTCATATCAACGAAACTATAAATCGTAGCACGGAGAACTCCGAATGTTTTGAAATATCCGAGAAAGTACCACAGATACTGTGGTTTCAAGCGTTGTAACTCGACGAATCCAATTAGGAATTGCCAAATTTGACGAATTTCCGATCATTTTTCGGACAAATCTGCTCATGTCTCAGAAACAAAAAGTCGTGATACGGAAATCCTGTTATTTGTAGAAATATCGCATGAAAATGCCATCGATGCATTGATTTGAAGCTTTCTAACCCGACGAAGTCTATTAGGAATCGCCAAATATAACGAGTTTTCGAGCAATATTCGGGCAATTCATTTCATATCTCCGAAACAATAAGTCGATGTATGTAGACCTCGTTATTTGTGGAAATATCGCAAGAAAGTACCATAGATACTGTGGTTTCAAGCGTTGTAACCCGACGAATTCCATTAGGAATTGCCAAATATGACGAGTTTTCGAACAATTTTCGGACAATTCTGCTCATATCTTAGAAGCTATAAATCGCAGAACGGAGGACTCTTTATTTGTGGAAATTCGAGAGAAAATACCATAGATGCATTGGTTTCAAGATTTCTATCCTGACGATTTCCATTAGGTATCGCCAAGTATAACAGGCTTTCGAGAAATTTTCAACCAATTTTCGAAAGAATCTGATCATATCGACGAAACTATAAATCGTAGCACGGAAAACTCGGAATGTTTAGGAAATATCGCGAGAAAGTTCCATACATGCTGTGGTTTCAAGCATTGTAACCCGACGAATCCCATTAGGAATTGCCAAATATGACGAGTTTCCGAACAATTTTCGGACAATTCTGCTCGTCTCTGAAACAATAAGTCGTAGTACGGAGAACCAGTTATTTGTGGAAATATCGCATGAAGATACCATAGATGCATTGATCTGAAGATTTCTAACCTGACGAATTCCATTAGGTATCGACAAATATAACAGGCTTTCGAGAAATTTTCAACCAATTTTCGAAAGAATCTGCTGATATCCACGAAACTATAAATCGTAGCACGGAGAACTCCGAATTTTTTGAAATATCCGAGAAAGTACCATAGATACTCTGGTTTCAAGCGTTGTAACTCGACGAATCCAATTAGGAACTGCCAAATTTGACGAATTTCCGAACATTTTTCGGACAAATCTGCTCATGTCTCAGAAACAATAAGTAGTAGTACGTAGACCTCGTTAGTTGTGGAAATTCGGGAGAAAATACCATAGATGCAATGGTTTCAATATTTCTAACCTGACGAATTCCATTAGGTATCGCCAAATATAACGGCCTTTCGAGAAATTTTCGACCAATTTTCGGAAGAATCTGCTCATATCCACGAAACTATAAGTCGTAGCACGGAGAACTCCGAATTTTTTGAAATATCCGAGAAAGTACCATAGATACTGTGGTTTCAAGCGTTGTAACTCGACGAAACCAATTAGGAATTGCCAAATTTGGCGAATTTCCGAACATTTTTCGGACAAATCTGCTCATGTCTCAAAAACAATAAGTCGTAGTACGTAAACCTCGTTATTTGTGGAAATATTGCGAAAAAATACCATAGATGCATTGGTTTCAAGCTTTCTAACCTGACGGATTCCATTCAGTATCGCCATATATAAAGGGCTTTCGAGAAATTTTCGACCAATTTTCGGAAGAATCTGCTCATATCAACGAAACTATAAATCGTAGCACGGAGAACTCCGAATGTTTTGAAATATCCGAGAAAGTACCACAGATACTGTGGTTTCAAGCGTTGTAACTCGACGAATCCAATTAGGAATTGCCAAATTTGACGAATTTCCGATCATTTTTCGGACAAATCTGCTCATGTCTCAGAAACAAAAAGTCGTGATACGGAAATCCTGTTATTTGTAGAAATATCGCATGAAAATGCCATCGATGCATTGATTTGAAGCTTTCTAACCCGACGAAGTCTATTAGGAATCGCCAAATATAACGAGTTTTCGAGCAATATTCGGGCAATTCATTTCATATCTCCGAAACAATAAGTCGATGTATGTAGACCTCGTTATTTGTGGAAATATCGCAAGAAAGTACCATAGATACTGTGGTTTCAAGCGTTGTAACCCGACGAATTCCATTAGGAATTGCCAAATATGACGAGTTTTCGAACAATTTTCGGACAATTCTGCTCATATCTTAGAAGCTATAAATCGCAGAACGGAGGACTCTTTATTTGTGGAAATTCGAGAGAAAATACCATAGATGCATTGGTTTCAAGATTTCTATCCTGACGATTTCCATTAGGTATCGCCAAGTATAACAGGCTTTCGAGAAATTTTCAACCAATTTTCGAAAGAATCTGATCATATCGACGAAACTATAAATCGTAGCACGGAAAACTCGGAATGTTTAGGAAATATCGCGAGAAAGTTCCATACATGCTGTGGTTTCAAGCATTGTAACCCGACGAATCCCATTAGGAATTGCCAAATATGACGAGTTTCCGAACAATTTTCGGACAATTCTGCTCGTCTCTGAAACAATAAGTCGTAGTACGGAGAACCAGTTATTTGTGGAAATATCGCATGAAGATACCATAGATGCATTGATCTGAAGATTTCTAACCTGACGAATTCCATTAGGTATCGACAAATATAACAGGCTTTCGAGAAATTTTCAACCAATTTTCGAAAGAATCTGCTGATATCCACGAAACTATAAATCGTAGCACGGAGAACTCCGAATTTTTTGAAATATCCGAGAAAGTACCATAGATACTCTGGTTTCAAGCGTTGTAACTCGACGAATCCAATTAGGAACTGCCAAATTTGACGAATTTCCGAACATTTTTCGGACAAATCTGCTCATGTCTCAGAAACAATAAGTAGTAGTACGTAGACCTCGTTAGTTGTGGAAATTCGGGAGAAAATACCATAGATGCAATGGTTTCAATATTTCTAACCTGACGAATTCCATTAGGTATCGCCAAATATAACGGCCTTTCGAGAAATTTTCGACCAATTTTCGGAAGAATCTGCTCATATCCACGAAACTATAAGTCGTAGCACGGAGAACTCCGAATTTTTTGAAATATCCGAGAAAGTACCATAGATACTGTGGTTTCAAGCGTTGTAACTCGACGAAACCAATTAGGAATTGCCAAATTTGGCGAATTTCCGAACATTTTTCGGACAAATCTGCTCATGTCTCAAAAACAATAAGTCGTAGTACGTAAACCTCGTTATTTGTGGAAATATTGCGAAAAAATACCATAGATGCATTGGTTTCAAGCTTTCTAACCTGACGGATTCCATTCAGTATCGCCATATATAAAGGGCTTTCGAGAAATTTTCGACCAATTTTCGGAAGAATCTGCTCATATCAACGAAACTATAAATCGTAGCACGGAGAACTCCGAATGTTTTGAAATATCCGAGAAAGTACCACAGATACTGTGGTTTCAAGCGTTGTAACTCGACGAATCCAATTAGGAATTGCCAAATTTGACGAATTTCCGATCATTTTTCGGACAAATCTGCTCATGTCTCAGAAACAAAAAGTCGTGATACGGAAATCCTGTTATTTGTAGAAATATCGCATGAAAATGCCATCGATGCATTGATTTGAAGCTTTCTAACCCGACGAAGTCTATTAGGAATCGCCAAATATAACGAGTTTTCGAGCAATATTCGGGCAATTCATTTCATATCTCCGAAACAATAAGTCGATGTATGTAGACCTCGTTATTTGTGGAAATATCGCAAGAAAGTACCATAGATACTGTGGTTTCAAGCGTTGTAACCCGACGAATTCCATTAGGAATTGCCAAATATGACGAGTTTTCGAACAATTTTCGGACAATTCTGCTCATATCTTAGAAGCTATAAATCGCAGAACGGAGGACTCTTTATTTGTGGAAATTCGAGAGAAAATACCATAGATGCATTGGTTTCAAGATTTCTATCCTGACGATTTCCATTAGGTATCGCCAAGTATAACAGGCTTTCGAGAAATTTTCAACCAATTTTCGAAAGAATCTGATCATATCGACGAAACTATAAATCGTAGCACGGAAAACTCGGAATGTTTAGGAAATATCGCGAGAAAGTTCCATACATGCTGTGGTTTCAAGCATTGTAACCCGACGAATCCCATTAGGAATTGCCAAATATGACGAGTTTCCGAACAATTTTCGGACAATTCTGCTCGTCTCTGAAACAATAAGTCGTAGTACGGAGAACCAGTTATTTGTGGAAATATCGCATGAAGATACCATAGATGCATTGATCTGAAGATTTCTAACCTGACGAATTCCATTAGGTATCGACAAATATAACAGGCTTTCGAGAAATTTTCAACCAATTTTCGAAAGAATCTGCTGATATCCACGAAACTATAAATCGTAGCACGGAGAACTCCGAATTTTTTGAAATATCCGAGAAAGTACCATAGATACTCTGGTTTCAAGCGTTGTAACTCGACGAATCCAATTAGGAACTGCCAAATTTGACGAATTTCCGAACATTTTTCGGACAAATCTGCTCATGTCTCAGAAACAATAAGTAGTAGTACGTAGACCTCGTTAGTTGTGGAAATTCGGGAGAAAATACCATAGATGCAATGGTTTCAATATTTCTAACCTGACGAATTCCATTAGGTATCGCCAAATATAACGGCCTTTCGAGAAATTTTCGACCAATTTTCGGAAGAATCTGCTCATATCCACGAAACTATAAGTCGTAGCACGGAGAACTCCGAATTTTTTTAAATATCCGAGAAAGTACCATAGATACTGTGGTTTCAAGCGTTGTAACTCGACCAATCCAATTAGGAATTGCCAAATATGACGAATTTCTGAACAATTTTCCGACAATTCTGCTCATGTCTCAGAAACAATAAGTCGTAGTACGGAGAACCTGTTATTTGTGGAAATATCGCATGAAGATACCATAGATGCATTGATTTGAAGATTTCTAACCTGACGAGTTCCATTAGGTATCGACAATATAACAGGCTTTCGAGAAATTTTCAACCAATTTTCGAAAGAATCTGATCATGTCCACGAAACTATCAATCGTAGCACGGAGAACTTCGAATTTTTTGAAATATCACGAGAAAGTTCCATACATGCTGTGGTTTCAAGCATTGTAACCCGACGAATCCCATTAGGAATTGCCAAATATGACGAGTTTTCGAACAATTTTCGGACAATTCGGCTCGTCTCTGAAACAATAAGTCGTAATACGGAGAACCTGTTATTTGTGGAAATATCGCATGAAGATAACATAGATGCATTGATTTGAAGATTTCTAACCTGACGAGTTCCATTAGGTATCGACAATATAACAGGCTTTCGAGAAATTTTCAACCAATTTTTGAAAGAATCTGATCATGTCCACGAAACTATCAATCGTAGCACGGAGAACTTCGAATTTTTTGAAATATCACGAGAAAGTACCATAGATACGGTGGTTTCAAGGGTTGTAACCCGACGAATCCCATTAGGAATTGCCAAATATAACGAGTTTTCGAACAATTTTCGGACAATTCTGCTCATATCTTAGAAGCTATAAATCGCAGAACGGAGGACTCTTTATTTGTGGAAATTCGAGAGAAAATACCATAGATGCATTGGTTTCAAGATTTCTATCCTGACGATTTCCATTAGGTATCGCCAAATATAACAGGCTTTCGAGAAATTTTCAACCAATTTTCGAAAGAATCTGATCATATCGACGAAACTATAAATCGTAGCACGGAAAACTCGGAATTTTTAGGAAATATCGCGAGAAAGTTCCATACATGCTGTGGTTTCAAGCATTGTAACCCGACGAATCCCATTTGGAATTGCCAAATATGACGAGTTTTCGAACAATTTTCGGACAATTCTGCTCGTCTCTGAAACAATAAGTCGTAGTACGGAGAACCTGTTATTTGTGGAAATATCGCATGAAGATACCATAGATGCATTGATTTGAAGATTTCCAACCTGACGAATTCCATTAGGTATCGACAAATATAACAGGCTTTCGAGAAATTTTCGACCAATTTTCGGAAGAATCTGCTGATATCCACGAAACTATAAATCGTAGCACGGAGAACTCCGAATTGTTTTAAATATCCGAGAAAGTACCATAGATACTGTGGTTTCAAGCGTTGTAACTCGACGAATCCAATTAGGAATTGCCAAATTTGACGAATTTCCGAACATCTTTCGGACAAATCTGCTTATGCCCCAGAAACAATAAGTCGTAGTACGTAGACCTCGTTATATGTGGAAATTTCGGGAGAAAATACCATAGATGCAATGGTTTCAAGATTTCTAACCTGACGGATTCCATTAAGTATCGCCATATATAAAGTGCTTTCGAGAAATTTTCGACCAATTTTCGGAAGAATCTGCTCATATCAACGAAACTATAAATCGTAGCACGGAGAACTCCGAATGTTTTTAAATATCCGAGAAAGTACCACAGATACTGTGGTTTCAAGCGTTGTAACTCGACGAATCCAATTAGGAATTGCCAAATTTGACGAATTTCCGATCATTTTTCGGACAAATCTGCTCATGTCTCAGAAACAAAAAGTCGTGATACGGAAAACCTGTTATTTGTAGAAATATCGCATGAAAATGCCATCGATGCATTGATTTGAAGCTTTCTAACCCGACGAAGTCTATTAGGAATCGCCAAATATAACGAGTTTTCGAGCAATATTCGGGCAATTCATTTCATATCTCCGAAACAATAAGTCGATGTACGTAGACCTCGTTATTTGTGGAAATATCGCAAGAAAGTACCATAGATACTGTGGTTTCAAGCGTTGTAACTCGACGAATCCCATTAGGAATTGCCAAATATGACGAATTTCTGAACAATTTTCCGACAATACTGCTCATGTCTCAGAAACAATAAGTCGTAGTACTGAGAACCTGTTATTTGTGGAAATATCGCGAGAAAATACCATAGATGCAATGGTTTCAAGATTTCTAACCTGACGAATTCCATTAGGTATCGCCAAATATAACAGGCTTTCGAGAAATTTTCAACCAATTTTCGAAAGAATCTGCTGATATCCACGAAACTATAAATCGTAGCACGGAGAACTCCGAATTTTTTGAAATATCCGAGAAAGTACCATAGATACTCTGGTTTCAAGCGTTGTAACTCGACGAATCCAATTAGGAACTGCCAAATTTGACGAATTTCCGAACATTTTTCGGACAAATCTGCTCATGTCTCAGAAACAATAAGTCGTAGTACGTAGACCTCGTTAGTTGAGGAAATTCGGGAGAAAATACCATAGATGCAATGGTTTCAATATTTCTAACCTGACGAATTCCATTAGGTATCGCCAAATATAACGGCCTTTCGAGAAATTTTCAACCCATTTTCGGAAGAATCTGCTCATATCCACGAAACTATAAATCGTAGCACGGAGAACTCCGAATTTTTTGAAATATCGCTAGAAAGTTCCATACATGCTGTGGTTTCAAGCATTGTAACCCGATGAATCCCATTAGGAATTGCCAAATATAACGAGTTTCCGAACAATTTTCGGACAATTCTGCTCGTCTCTGAAACAATAAGTCGTAGTACGGAGAACCTGTTATTTGTGGAAATATCGCATGAAGATACCATAGATGCATTGATTTGAAGATTTCTAACCTGACGAATTCCATTAGGTATCGACAAATATAACAGGCTTTCGAGAAATTTTCAACCAATTTTCGAAAGAATCTGATCATGTCCACGAAACTGTAAGTCGTAGCACGGAGAACTCCGAATTTTTTTAAATATCCGAGAAAGTACCATAGATACTGTGGTTTCAAGCGTTGTAACTCGACGAAACCAATTAGGAATTGCCAAATTTGACGAATTTCCGAACATTTTTCGGACAAATCTGCACATGTCTCAAAAACAATAAGTAGTAGTACGTAGACCTCGTTAGTTGTGGAAATTCGGGAGAAAATACCATAGATGCAATGGTTTCAATATTTCTAACCTGACGAATTCCATTAGGTATCGCCAAATATAACGGCCTTTCGAGAAATTTTCGACCAATTTTCGGAAGAATCTGCTCATATCCACGAAACTATAAGTCGTAGCACGGAGAACTCCGAATTTTTTTAAATATCCGAGAAAGTACCATAGATACTGTGGTTTCAAGCGTTGTAACTCGACCAATCCAATTAGGAATTGCCAAATATGACGAATTTCTGAACAATTTTCCGACAATTCTGCTCATGTCTCAGAAACAATAAGTCGTAGTACGGAGAACCTGTTATTTGTGGAAATATCGCATGAAGATACCATAGATACATTGATTTGAAGATTTCTAACCTGACGAGTTCCATTAGGTATCGACAATATAACAGGCTTTCGAGAAATTTTCAACCAATTTTCGAAAGAATCTGATCATGTCCACGAAACTATCAATCGTAGCACGGAGACTTCGAATTTTTTGAAATATCACGAGAAAGTTCCATACATGCTGTGGTTTCAAGCATTGTAACCCGACGAATCCCATTAGGAATTGCCAAATATGACGAGTTTTCGAACAATTTTCGGACAATTCGGCTCGTCTCTGAAACAATAAGTCGTAATACGGAGAACCTGTTATTTGTGGAAATATCGCATGAAGATAACATAGATGCATTGATTTGAAGATTTCTAACCTGACGAGTTCCATTAGGTATCGACAATATAACAGGCTTTCGAGAAATTTTCAACCAATTTTTGAAAGAATCTGATCATGTCCACGAAACTATCAATCGTAGCACGGAGAACTTCGAATTTTTTGAAATATCACGAGAAAGTACCATAGATACGGTGGTTTCAAGGGTTGTAACCCGACGAATCCCATTAGGAATTGCCAAATATAACGAGTTTTCGAACAATTTTCGGACAATTCTGCTCATATCTTAGAAGCTATAAATCGCAGAACGGAGGACTCTTTATTTGTGGAAATTCGAGAGAAAATACCATAGATGCATTGGTTTCAAGATTTCTATCCTGACGATTTCCATTAGGTATCGCCAAATATAACAGGCTTTCGAGAAATTTTCAACCAATTTTCGAAAGAATCTGATCATATCGACGAAACTATAAATCGTAGCACGGAAAACTCGGAATTTTTAGGAAATATCGCGAGAAAGTTCCATACATGCTGTGGTTTCAAGCATTGTAACCCGACGAATCCCATTTGGAATTGCCAAATATGACGAGTTTTCGAACAATTTTCGGACAATTCTGCTCGTCTCTGAAACAATAAGTCGTAGTACGGAGAACCTGTTATTTGTGGAAATATCGCATGAAGATACCATAGATGCATTGATTTGAAGATTTCCAACCTGACGAATTCCATTAGGTATCGACAAATATAACAGGCTTTCGAGAAATTTTCGACCAATTTTCGGAAGAATCTGCTGATATCCACGAAACTATAAATCGTAGCACGGAGAACTCCGAATTGTTTTAAATATCCGAGAAAGTACCATAGATACTGTGGTTTCAAGCGTTGTAACTCGACGAATCCAATTAGGAATTGCCAAATTTGACGAATTTCCGAACATCTTTCGGACAAATCTGCTTATGCCCCAGAAACAATAAGTCGTAGTACGTAGACCTCGTTATATGTGGAAATTTCGGGAGAAAATACCATAGATGCAATGGTTTCAAGATTTCTAACCTGACGGATTCCATTAAGTATCGCCATATATAAAGGGCTTTCGAGAAATTTTCGACCAATTTTCGGAAGAATCTGCTCATATCAACGAAACTATAAATCGTAGCACGGAGAACTCCGAATGTTTTTAAATATCCGAGAAAGTACCACAGATACTGTGGTTTCAAGCGTTGTAACTCGACGAATCCAATTAGGAATTGCCAAATTTGACGAATTTCCGATCATTTTTCGGACAAATCTGCTCATGTCTCAGAAACAAAAAGTCGTGATACGGAAAACCTGTTATTTGTAGAAATATCGCATGAAAATGCCATCGATGCATTGATTTGAAGCTTTCTAACCCGACGAAGTCTATTAGGAATCGCCAAATATAACGAGTTTTCGAGCAATATTCGGGCAATTCATTTCATATCTCCGAAACAATAAGTCGATGTACGTAGACCTCGTTATTTGTGGAAATATCGCAAGAAAGTACCATAGATACTGTGGTTTCAAGCGTTGTAACTCGACGAATCCCATTAGGAATTGCCAAATATGACGAATTTCTGAACAATTTTCCGACAATACTGCTCATGTCTCAGAAACAATAAGTCGTAGTACTGAGAACCTGTTATTTGTGGAAATATCGCGAGAAAATACCATAGATGCAATGGTTTCAAGATTTCTAACCTGACGAATTCCATTAGGTATCGCCAAATATAACAGGCTTTCGAGAAATTTTCAACCAATTTTCGAAAGAATCTGCTGATATCCACGAAACTATAAATCGTAGCACGAAGAACTCCGAATTTTTTGAAATATCCGAGAAAGTACCATAGATACTCTGGTTTCAAGCGTTGTAACTCGACGAATCCAATTAGGAACTGCCAAATTTGACGAATTTCCGAACATTTTTCGGACAAATCTGCTCATGTCTCAGAAACAATAAGTCGTAGTACGTAGACCTCGTTAGTTGAGGAAATTCGGGAGAAAATACCATAGATGCAATGGTTTCAATATTTCTAACCTGACGAATTCCATTAGGTATCGCCAAATATAACGGCCTTTCGAGAAATTTTCAACCCATTTTCGGAAGAATCTGCTCATATCCACGAAACTATAAATCGTAGCACGGAGAACTCCGAATTTTTTGAAATATCGCTAGAAAGTTCCATACATGCTGTGGTTTCAAGCATTGTAACCCGATGAATCCCATTAGGAATTGCCAAATATAACGAGTTTCCGAACAATTTTCGGACAATTCTGCTCGTCTCTGAAACAATAAGTCGTAGTACGGAGAACCTGTTATTTGTGGAAATATCGCATGAAGATACCATAGATGCATTGATTTGAAGATTTCTAACCTGACGAATTCCATTAGGTATCGACAAATATAACAGGCTTTCGAGAAATTTTCAACCAATTTTCGAAAGAATCTGATCATGTCCACGAAACTGTAAGTCGTAGCACGGAGAACTCCGAATTTTTTTAAATATCCGAGAAAGTACCATAGATACTGTGGTTTCAAGCGTTGTAACTCGACGAAACCAATTAGGAATTGCCAAATTTGACGAATTTCCGAACATTTTTCGGACAAATCTGCACATGTCTCAAAAACAATAAGTCGTAGTACGTAAACCTCGTTATTTGTGGAAATATTGCGACTCGACGAATCCCATTAGGAATTGCCAAATATAACGAGTTTTCGAACAATTTTCGGACAATTCTGCTCATATCTTAGAAGCTATAAATCGCAGAACGGAGGACTCTTTATTTGTGGAAATTCGAGAGAAAATACCATAGATGCATTGGTTTCAAGATTTCTAACCTGACGAATTCCATTAGGTATCGACAAATATAACAGGCTTTCGAGAAATTTTCAACCAATTTTCGGAAGAATCTGCTGATATTCACGAAACTATAAATCGTAGCACGGAGAACTCCGAATTTTTTGGAAATATCGCGAGAAAGTTCCATACATGCTGTGGTTTCAAGCATTGTAACTCGACGAATCCCATTAGGAATTGCCAAATATGACGAGTTTTCGAACAATTTTCGGACAATTCGGCTCGTCTCTGAAACAATAAGTCGTAGTGCGGAGAACCTGTTATTTGTGGAAATATCGCATGAAGATAACATAGATGCATTGATTTGAAGATTTCTAACCTGACGAGTTCCATTAGGTATCGACAATATAACAGGCTTTCGAGAAATTTTCAACCAATTTTCGATAGAATCTGATCATGTCCACGAAACTATCAATCGTAGCACGGAGAACTTCGAATTTTTTGAAATATCACGAGAAAGTACCATAGATACGGTGGTTTCAAGGGTTGTAACCCGACGAATCCCATTAGGAATTGCCAAATATAATGAGTTTTCGAACAATTTTCGGGCAATTCTGCTCATATCTTAGAAGCTATAAATCGCAGAACGGAGGACTCTTTATTTGTGGAAATTCGAGAGAAAATACCATAGATGCATTGGTTTCAAGATTTCTATCCTGACGATTTCCATTAGGTATCGCCAAATATAACAGGCTTTCGAGAAATTTTCAACCAATTTTCGAAAGAATCTGATCATATCGACGAAACTATAAATCGTAGCACGGAAAACTCGGAATTTTTAGGAAATATCGCGAGAAAGTTCCATACATGCTGTGGTTTCAAGCATTGTAACCCGACGAATCCCATTTGGAATTGCCAAATATGACGAGTTTTCGAACAATTTTCGGACAATTCTGCTCGTCTCTGAAACAATAAGTCGTAGTACGGAGAACCTGTTATTTGTGGAAATATCGCATGAAGATACCATAGATACATTGATTTGAAGGTTGCTAACCTGAGGAATTCCATTAGGTATCGACAAATATAACAGGCTTTCGAGAAATTTTCATGTCCACGAAACTATAAATCGTAGCACGGAGAACTTCGAATTTTTTGAAATATCACGAGAAAGTACCATAGATCCTGTGGTTTCAAGGGTCGTAACCCGACGAATCCCATTAGGAATTGCCAAATATAAAGAGTTTTCGAACAATTTTCGGACAATTCTGCTCATATCTTAGAAGCTATAAATCGCAGAACGGAGGACTCTTTATTTGTGGAAATATCGCGAGAAAATACCATAGATGCATTGGTTTCAAGATTTCTAACCTGACGGATTCCATTAAGTATCGCCATATATAAAGGGCTTTCGAGAAATTTTCGACCAATTTTCGGAAGAATCTGCTGATATCCACGAAACTATAAATCGTAGCACGGAGAACTCCGAATTTTTTGGAAATATCGCGAGAAAGTTCCATACATGCTGTGGTTTCAAGCATTGTAACCCGACGAATCCCATTAGGAATTGCCAAATATAAAGAGTTTTCGAACAATTTTCGGACAATTCTGCTCATATCTTAGAAGCTATAAATCGCAGAACGGAGGACTCTTTATTTGTGGAAATATCGCATGAAGATAACATAGATGCATTGATTTGAAGATTTCTAACCTGACGAATTCCATTAGGTATCGCCAAATATAAGAGGCTTTCGAGAAATTTTCAACCAATTTTCGAAAGAATCTGATCATATCGACGAAACTATAAATCGTAGCACGGAAAACTCGGAATTTTTAGGAAATATCGCGAGAAAGTTCCATACATGCTGTGGTTTCAAGCATTGTAACCCGACGAATCCCATTTGGAATTGCCAAATATGACGAGTTTTCGAACAATTTTCGGACAATTCTGCTCGTCTCTGAAACAATAAGTCGTAGTACGGAGAACCTGTTATTTGTGGAAATATCGCATGAAGATACCATAGATGCATTGATTTGAAGATTTCTAACCTGACGAATTCCATTAGGTATCGACAAATATAACAGGCTTTCGAGAAATTTTCGACCAATTTTCGGAAGAATCTGCTGATATCCACGAAACTATAAATCGTAGCACGGAGAACTCCGAATTTTTTTAAATATCCGAGAAAGTACCATAGATACTGTGGTTTCAAGCGTTGTAACTCGACGAAACCAATTAGGAATTGCCAAATTTGACGAATTTCCGAACATTTTTCGGACAAATCTGCTCATGTCTCAAAAACAATAAGTCGTAGTACGTAAACCTCGTTATTTGTGGAAATATTGCGAAAAAATACCATAGATGCATTGGTTTCAAGATTTCTAACCTGACGGATTCCATTAAGTATCGCCATATATAAAGGGCTTTCGAGAAATTTTCGACCAATTTTCGGAAGAATCTGCTCATATCAACGAAACTATAAATCGTAGCACGGAGAACTCCGAATGTTTTGAAATATCCGAGAAAGTACCACAGATACTGTGGTTTCAAGCGTTGTAACTCGACGAATCCAATTAGGAATTGCCAAATTTGACGAATTTCCGATCATTTTTCGGACAAATCTGCTCATGTCTCAGAAACAAAAAGTCGTGATACGGAAATCCTGTTATTTGTAGAAATATCGCATGAAAATGCCATCGATGCATTGATTTGAAGCTTTCTAACCCGACGAAGTCTATTAGGAATCGCCAAATATAACGAGTTTTCGAGCAATATTCGGGCAATTCATTTCATATCTCCGAAACAATAAGTCGATGTATGTAGACCTCGTTATTTGTGGAAATATCGCAAGAAAGTACCATAGATACTGTGGTTTCAAGCGTTGTAACCCGACGAATCCCATTAGGAATTGCCAAATATG
Source organism: Platypus cylindrus (assembly GCA_949748235.1). Classification (NCBI taxonomy): domain Eukaryota; kingdom Metazoa; phylum Arthropoda; class Insecta; order Coleoptera; family Curculionidae; genus Platypus; species Platypus cylindrus. The sequence goes on along the minus strand of OX456489.1, from coordinate 18,956,086 downwards.
ACGAGTTTTCGAACAATTTTCGGACAATTCTGCTCATATCTTAGAAGCTATAAATCGCAGAACGGAGGACTCTTTATTTGTGGAAATTCGAGAGAAAATACCATAGATGCATTGGTTTCAAGATTTCTATCCTGACGATTTCCATTAGGTATCGCCAAGTATAACAGGCTTTCGAGAAATTTTCAACCAATTTTCGAAAGAATCTGATCATATCGACGAAACTATAAATCGTAGCACGGAAAACTCGGAATGTTTAGGAAATATCGCGAGAAAGTTCCATACATGCTGTGGTTTCAAGCATTGTAACCCGACGAATCCCATTAGGAATTGCCAAATATGACGAGTTTCCGAACAATTTTCGGACAATTCTGCTCGTCTCTGAAACAATAAGTCGTAGTACGGAGAACCAGTTATTTGTGGAAATATCGCATGAAGATACCATAGATGCATTGATCTGAAGATTTCTAACCTGACGAATTCCATTAGGTATCGACAAATATAACAGGCTTTCGAGAAATTTTCAACCAATTTTCGAAAGAATCTGCTGATATCCACGAAACTATAAATCGTAGCACGGAGAACTCCGAATTTTTTGAAATATCCGAGAAAGTACCATAGATACTCTGGTTTCAAGCGTTGTAACTCGACGAATCCAATTAGGAACTGCCAAATTTGACGAATTTCCGAACATTTTTCGGACAAATCTGCTCATGTCTCAGAAACAATAAGTAGTAGTACGTAGACCTCGTTAGTTGTGGAAATTCGGGAGAAAATACCATAGATGCAATGGTTTCAATATTTCTAACCTGACGAATTCCATTAGGTATCGCCAAATATAACGGCCTTTCGAGAAATTTTCGACCAATTTTCGGAAGAATCTGCTCATATCCACGAAACTATAAGTCGTAGCACGGAGAACTCCGAATTTTTTTAAATATCCGAGAAAGTACCATAGATACTGTGGTTTCAAGCGTTGTAACTCGACCAATCCAATTAGGAATTGCCAAATATGACGAATTTCTGAACAATTTTCCGACAATTCTGCTCATGTCTCAGAAACAATAAGTCGTAGTACGGAGAACCTGTTATTTGTGGAAATATCGCATGAAGATACCATAGATGCATTGATTTGAAGATTTCTAACCTGACGAGTTCCATTAGGTATCGACAATATAACAGGCTTTCGAGAAATTTTCAACCAATTTTCGAAAGAATCTGATCATGTCCACGAAACTATCAATCGTAGCACGGAGAACTTCGAATTTTTTGAAATATCACGAGAAAGTTCCATACATGCTGTGGTTTCAAGCATTGTAACCCGACGAATCCCATTAGGAATTGCCAAATATGACGAGTTTTCGAACAATTTTCGGACAATTCGGCTCGTCTCTGAAACAATAAGTCGTAATACGGAGAACCTGTTATTTGTGGAAATATCGCATGAAGATAACATAGATGCATTGATTTGAAGATTTCTAACCTGACGAGTTCCATTAGGTATCGACAATATAACAGGCTTTCGAGAAATTTTCAACCAATTTTTGAAAGAATCTGATCATGTCCACGAAACTATCAATCGTAGCACGGAGAACTTCGAATTTTTTGAAATATCACGAGAAAGTACCATAGATACGGTGGTTTCAAGGGTTGTAACCCGACGAATCCCATTAGGAATTGCCAAATATAACGAGTTTTCGAACAATTTTCGGACAATTCTGCTCATATCTTAGAAGCTATAAATCGCAGAACGGAGGACTCTTTATTTGTGGAAATTCGAGAGAAAATACCATAGATGCATTGGTTTCAAGATTTCTATCCTGACGATTTCCATTAGGTATCGCCAAATATAACAGGCTTTCGAGAAATTTTCAACCAATTTTCGAAAGAATCTGATCATATCGACGAAACTATAAATCGTAGCACGGAAAACTCGGAATTTTTAGGAAATATCGCGAGAAAGTTCCATACATGCTGTGGTTTCAAGCATTGTAACCCGACGAATCCCATTTGGAATTGCCAAATATGACGAGTTTTCGAACAATTTTCGGACAATTCTGCTCGTCTCTGAAACAATAAGTCGTAGTACGGAGAACCTGTTATTTGTGGAAATATCGCATGAAGATACCATAGATGCATTGATTTGAAGATTTCCAACCTGACGAATTCCATTAGGTATCGACAAATATAACAGGCTTTCGAGAAATTTTCGACCAATTTTCGGAAGAATCTGCTGATATCCACGAAACTATAAATCGTAGCACGGAGAACTCCGAATTGTTTTAAATATCCGAGAAAGTACCATAGATACTGTGGTTTCAAGCGTTGTAACTCGACGAATCCAATTAGGAATTGCCAAATTTGACGAATTTCCGATCATCTTTCGGACAAATCTGCTTATGCCCCAGAAACAATAAGTCGTAGTACGTAGACCTCGTTATATGTGGAAATTTCGGGAGAAAATACCATAGATGCAATGGTTTCAAGATTTCTAACCTGACGGATTCCATTAAGTATCGCCATATATAAAGGGCTTTCGAGAAATTTTCGACCAATTTTCGGAAGAATCTGCTTATATCAACGAAACTATAAATCGTAGCACGGAGAACTCCGAATGTTTTTAAATATCCGAGAAAGTACCACAGATACTGTGGTTTCAAGCGTTGTAACTCGACGAATCCAATTAGGAATTGCCAAATTTGACGAATTTCCGATCATTTTTCGGACAAATCTGCTCATGTCTCAGAAACAAAAAGTCGTGATACGGAAAACCTGTTATTTGTAGAAATATCGCATGAAAATGCCATCGATGCATTGATTTGAAGCTTTCTAACCCGACGAAGTCTATTAGGAATCGCCAAATATAACGAGTTTTCGAGCAATATTCGGGCAATTCATTTCATATCTCCGAAACAATAAGTCGATGTACGTAGACCTCGTTATTTGTGGAAATATCGCAAGAAAGTACCATAGATACTGTGGTTTCAAGCGTTGTAACTCGACGAATCCCATTAGGAATTGCCAAATATGACGAATTTCTGAACAATTTTCCGACAATACTGCTCATGTCTCAGAAACAATAAGTCGTAGTACTGAGAACCTGTTATTTGTGGAAATATCGCGAGAAAATACCATAGATGCAATGGTTTCAAGATTTCTAACCTGACGAATTCCATTAGGTATCGCCAAATATAACAGGCTTTCGAGAAATTTTCAACCAATTTTCGAAAGAATCTGCTGATATCCACGAAACTATAAATCGTAGCACGGAGAACTCCGAATTTTTTGAAATATCCGAGAAAGTACCATAGATACTCTGGTTTCAAGCGTTGTAACTCGACGAATCCAATTAGGAACTGCCAAATTTGACGAATTTCCGAACATTTTTCGGACAAATCTGCTCATGTCTCAGAAACAATAAGTCGTAGTACGTAGACCTCGTTAGTTGAGGAAATTCGGGAGAAAATACCATAGATGCAATGGTTTCAATATTTCTAACCTGACGAATTCCATTAGGTATCGCCAAATATAACGGCCTTTCGAGAAATTTTCAACCCATTTTCGGAAGAATCTGCTCATATCCACGAAACTATAAATCGTAGCACGGAGAACTCCGAATTTTTTGAAATATCGCTAGAAAGTTCCATACATGCTGTGGTTTCAAGCATTGTAACCCGATGAATCCCATTAGGAATTGCCAAATATAACGAGTTTCCGAACAATTTTCGGACAATTCTGCTCGTCTCTGAAACAATAAGTCGTAGTACGGAGAACCTGTTATTTGTGGAAGTATCGCATGAAGATACCATAGATGCATTGATTTGAAGATTTCTAACCTGACGAATTCCATTAGGTATCGACAAATATAACAGGCTTTCGAGAAATTTTCAACCAATTTTCGAAAGAATCTGATCATGTCCACGAAACTGTAAGTCGTAGCACGGAGAACTCCGAATTTTTTTAAATATCCGAGAAAGTACCATAGATACTGTGGTTTCAAGCGTTGTAACTCGACGAAACCAATTAGGAATTGCCAAATTTGACGAATTTCCGAACATTTTTCGGACAAATCTGCACATGTCTCAAAAACAATAAGTCGTAGTACGTAAACCTCGTTATTTGTGGAAATATTGCGAAAAAATACCATGGATGCATAGGTTTCAAGATTTCTAACCTGACGGATTCCATTAAGTATCGCCATATATAAAGGGCTTTCGAGAAATTTTCGACCAATTTTCGGAAGAATCTGCTCATATCCACGAAACTATAAGTCGTAGCACGGAGAACTCCGAATTTTTTTAAATATCCGAGAAAGTACCATAGATACTGTGGTTTCAAGCGTTGTAACTCGACCAATCCAATTAGGAATTGCCAAATATGACGAATTTCTGAACAATTTTCCGACAATTCTGCTCATGTCTCAGAAACAATAAGTCGTAGTACGGAGAACCTGTTATTTGTGGAAATATCGCATGAAGATACCATAGATGCATTGATTTGAAGATTTCTAACCTGACGAGTTCCATTAGGTATCGACAATATAACAGGCTTTCGAGAAATTTTCAACCAATTTTCGAAAGAATCTGATCATGTCCACGAAACTATCATTCGTAGCACGGAGAACTTCGAATTTTTTGAAATATCACGAGAAAGTACCATAGATACGGTGGTTTCAAGGGTTGTAACCCGACGAATCCCATTAGGAATTGCCAAATATAACGAGTTTTCGAACAATTTTCGGACAATTCTGCTCATATCTTAGAAGCTATAAATCGCAGAACGGAGGACTCTTTATTTGTGGAAATTCGAGAGAAAATACCATAGATGCATTGGTTTCAAGATTTCTAACCTGACGAATTCCATTAGGTATCGACAAATATAACAGGCTTTCGAGAAATTTTCAACCAATTTTCGGAAGAATCTGCTGATATTCACGAAACTATAAATCGTAGCACGGAGAACTCCGAATTTTTTGGAAATATCGCGAGAAAGTTCCATACATGCTGTGGTTTCAAGCATTGTAACTCGACGAATCCCATTAGGAATTGCCAAATATGACGAGTTTTCGAACAATTTTCGGACAATTCGGCTCGTCTCTGAAACAATAAGTCGTAGTGCGGAGAACCTGTTATTTGTGGAAATATCGCATGAAGATAACATAGATGCATTGATTTGAAGATTTCTAACCTGACGAGTTCCATTAGGTATCGACAATATAACAGACTTTCGAGGAATTTTCAACCAATTTTCGATAGAATCTGATCATGTCCACGAAACTATCAATCGTAGCACGGAGAACTTCGAATTTTTTGAAATATCACGAGAAAGTACCATAGATACGGTGGTTTCAAGGGTTGTAACCCGACGAATCCCATTAGGAATTGCCAAATATAACGAGTTTTCGAACAATTTTCGGGCAATTCTGCTCATATCTTAGAAGCTATAAATCGCAGAACGGAGGACTCTTTATTTGTGGAAATTCGAGAGAAAATACCATAGATGCATTGGTTTCAAGATTTCTATCCTGACGATTTCCATTAGGTATCGCCAAATATAACAGGCTTTCGAGAAATTTTCAACCAATTTTCGAAAGAATCTGATCATATCGACGAAACTATAAATCGTAGCACGGAAAACTCGGAATTTTTAGGAAATATCGCGAGAAAGTTCCATACATGCTGTGGTTTCAAGCATTGTAACCCGACGAATCCCATTTGGAATTGCCAAATATGACGAGTTTTCGAACAATTTTCGGACAATTCTGCTCGTCTCTGAAACAATAAGTCGTAGTACGGAGAACCTGTTATTTGTGGAAATATCGCATGAAGATACCATAGATACATTGATTTGAAGGTTGCTAACCTGAGGAATTCCATTAGGTATCGACAAATATAACAGGCTTTCGAGAAATTTTCATGTCCACGAAACTATAAATCGTAGCACGGAGAACTCCGAATTTTTTTAAATATCCGAGAAAGTACCATAGATACTGTGGTTTCAAGCGTTGTAACTCGACGAAACCAATTAGGAATTGCCAAATTTGACGAATTTCCGAACATTTTTCGGACAAATCTGCTCATGTATCAAAAACAATAAGTTTTTGAGACAACTTAATTGGAATCCCATTAGGAATTGCCAAATATGACGAGTTTTCGAACAATTTTCGGACAATTCTGCTCATATCTTAGAAGCTATAAATCGCAGAACGGAGGACTCTTTATTTGTGGAAATTCGAGAGAAAATACCATAGATGCATTGGTTTCAAGATTTCTATCCTGACGATTTCCATTAGGTATCGCCAAATATAACAGGCTTTCGAGAAATTTTCAACCAATTTTCGAAAGAATCTGATCATATCGACGAAACTATAAATCGTAGCACGGAAAACTCGGAATTTTTAGGAAATATCGCGAGAAAGTTCCATACATGCTGTGGTTTCAAGCATTGTAACCCGACGAATCCCCGTTTGGAATTGCCAAATATGACGAGTTTTCGAACAATTTTCGGACAATTCTGCTCGTCTCTGAAACAATAAGTCGTAGTACGGAGAACCTGTTATTTGTGGAAATATCGCATGAAGATAACATAGATGCATTGATTTGAAGATTTCTAACCTGACGAATTCCATTAGGTATCGCCAATTATAACGGCGTTTCGAGAAATTTTCAACCAATTTTCGAAAGAATCTGATCATGTCCACGAAACTATAAATCGTAGCACGGAGAACTCCGAATATTTTGGAAATATCGCGAGAAAGTTCCATACATGCTGTGGTTTCAAGCATTGTAACCCGACGAATCCCATTAGGAATTGCCAAATATGACGAGTTTTCGAACAATTTTCGGACAATTCTGCTCGTCTCTGAAACAATAAGTCGTAGTACGGAGAACCTGTTATTTGTGGAAATATCGCATGAAGATACCATAGATGCATTGATTTGAAGATTTCTAACCTGACGAGTTCCATTAGGTATCGACAATATAACAGGCTTTCGAGAAATTTTCAACCAATTTTCGAAAGAATCTGATCATGTCCACGAAACTATAAATCGTAGCACGGAGAACTTCGAATTTTTTGAAATATCACGAGAAAGTACCATAGATCCTGTGGTTTCAAGGGTTGTAACCCGACGAATCCCATTAGGAATTGCCAAATATAAAGAGTTTTCGAACAATTTTCGGACAATTCTGCTCATATCTTAGAAGCTATAAATCGCAGAACGGAGGACTCTTTATTTGTGGAAATTCGAGAGAAAATACCATAGATGCATTGGTTTCAAGATTTCTATCCTGAGGAATTCCATTAAGTATCGCCAAATATAACAGGCTTTCGAGAAATTTTCAACCAATTTTCGAAAGAATCTGATCATATCGACGAAACTATAAATCGTAGCACGGAAAACTCGGAATTTTTTGGAAATATCGCGAGAAAGTTCCATACATGCTGTGGTTTCAAGCATTGTAACTCGACGAATCCAATTAGGAATTGCCAAATATGACGAATTTCTGAACAATTTTCCGACAATTCTGCTCATGTCTCAGAAACAATAAGTCGTAGTACTGAGAACCTGTTATTTGTGGAAATATCGCGAGAAAATACCATAGATGCAATGGTTTCAAGATTTCTATCCTGACGATTTCCATTAGGTATCGACAATATAACAGGCTTTCGAGAAATTTTCAACCAATTTTCGAAAGAATCTGATCATGTCCACGAAACTATCAATCGTAGCACGGAGAACTTCGAATTTTTTGAAATATCACGAGAAAGTACCATAGATACGGTGGTTTCAAGGGTTGTAACCCGACGAATCCCATTTGGAATTGCCTAATATAACGAGTTTTCGAACAATTTTCGGACAATTCTGCTCATATCTTAGAAGCTATAAATCGCAGAACGGAGGACTCTTTATTTGTGGAAATTCGAGAGAAAATACCATAGATGCATTGGTTTCAAGATTTCTATCCTGACGATTTCCATTAGGTATCGCCAAATATAACAGGCTTTCGAGAAATTTTCAACCAATTTTCGAAAGAATCTGATCATGTCCACGAAACTATCAATCGTAGCACGGAGAACTTCGAATTTTTTGAAATATCACGAGAAAGTACCATAGATACGGTGGTTTCAAGGGTTGTAACCCGACGAATCCCATTAGGAATTGCCAAATATAACGAGTTTTCGAACAATTTTCGGACAATTCTGCTCATATCTTAGAAGCTATAAATCGCAGAACGGAGGACTCTTTATTTGTGGAAATTCGAGAGAAAATACCATAGATGCATTGGTTTCAAGATTTCTATCCTGACGATTTCCATTAGGTATCGCCAAATATAACAGGCTTTCGAGAAATTTTCAACCAATTTTCGAAAGAATCTGATCATATCGACGAAACTATAAATCGTAGCACGGAAAACTCGGAATTTTTAGGAAATATCGCGAGAAAGTTCCATACATGCTGTGGTTTCAAGCATTGTAACCCGACGAATCCCCGTTTGGAATTGCCAAATATGACGAGTTTTCGAACAATTTTCGGACAATTCTGCTCGTCTCTGAAACAATAAGTCGTAGTACGGAGAACCTGTTATTTGTGGAAATATCGCATGAAGATACCATAGATACATTGATTTGAAGGTTTCTAACCTGAGGAATTCCATTAGGTATCGACAAATATAAAAGGCTTTCGAGAAATTTCATGTCCACGAAACTATAAATCGTAGCACGGAGAACTCCGAATTTTTTTAAATATCCGAGAAAGTACCATAGATACTGTGGTTTCAAGCGTTGTAACTCGACGAAACCAATTAGGAATTGCCAAATTTGACGAATTTCCGCAGATTTTTCGGACAAATCTGCTCATGTCTCAAAAACAATAAGTTTTTGAGACAACTTAATTGGAATCCCATTAGGAATTGCCAAATATGACGAGTTTTCGAACAATTTTCGGACAATTCTGCTCATATCTTAGAAGCTATAAATCGCAGAACGGAGGACTCTTTATTTGTGGAAATTCGAGAGAAAATACCATAGATGCATTGGTTTCAAGATTTCTAACCTGACGGATTCCATTAAGTATCGCCATATATAAAGGGCTTTCGAGAAATTTTCGACCAATTTTCGGAAGAATCTGCTGATATCCACGAAACTATAAATCGTAGCACGGAGAACTCCGAATTTTATGACATATCGCGAGAAAGTTCTATACATGCTGTGGTTTCAAGCATTGTAACCCGACGAATCCCATTAGGAATTGCTAAATATGACGAGTTTTCGAACAATTTTCGGACAATTCTGCTCGTCTCTGAAACAATAAGTCGTAGTACGGAGAACCTGTTATTTGTGGAAATATCGCATGAAGATAACATAGATGCATTGATTTGAAGATTTCTAACCTGACGAATTCCATTAGGTATCGCCAATTATAACGGCGTTTTGAGAAATTTTCAACCAATTTTCGAAAGAATCTGATCATGTCCACGAAACTATAAATCGTAGCACGGAGAACTCCGAATATTTTGGAAATATCGCGAGAAAGTTCCATACATGCTGTGGTTTCAAGCATTGTAACCCGACGAATCCCATTAGGAATTGCCAAATATAAAGAGTTTTCGAACAATTTTCGGACAATTCTGCTCATATCTTAGAAGCTATAAATCGCAGAACGGAGGACTCTTTATTTGTGGAAATTCGAGAGAAAATACCATAGATGCATTGGTTTCAAGATTTCTATCCTGACGAATTCCATTAGGTATCGCCAAATATAACAGGCTTTCGAGAAATTTTCAACCAATTTTCGAAAGAATCTGATCATATCGACGAAACTATAAATCGTAGCACGGAAAACTCGGAATTTTTTGGAAATATCGCGAGAAAGTTCCATACATGCTGTGGTTTCAAGCATTGTAACCCGACGAATCCCATTAGGAATTGCCAAATATGACGAGTTTTCGAACAATTTTCGGACAATTCTGCTCGTCTCTGAAACAATAAGTCGTAGTACGGAGAACCTGTTATTTGTGGAAATATCGCATGAAGATACCATAGATGCATTGATTTGAAGATTTCTAACCTGACGAATTCCATTAGGTATCGACAAATATAACAGGCTTTCGAGAAATTTTCAACCAATTTTCGAAAGAATCTGATCATGTCCACGAAACTATAAATCGTAGCACGGAGAACTCCGAATTTTTTTAAATATCCGAGAAAGTACCATAGATACTGTGGTTTCAAGCGTTGTAACTCGACGAAACCAATTAGGAATTGCCAAATTTGACGAATTTCCGAACATTTTTCGGACAAATCTGCTCATGTCTCAAAAACAATAAGTCGTAGTACGTAAACCTCGTTATTTGTGGAAATATTGCGAAAAAATACCATAGATGCATTGGTTTCAAGATTTCTAACCTGACGAATTCCATTAGGTATCGCCAAATATAACAGGCTTTCGAGAAATTTTCAACCAATTTTCGAAAGAATCTGATGATATCCACGAAACTATAAATCGTAGCACGGAGAACTCCGAATTTTTTTAAATATCCGAGAAAGTACCATAGATACTGTGGTTTCAAGCGTTGTAACTCGACGAAACCAATTAGGAATTGCCAAATTTGACGAATTTCCGAACATTTTTCGGACAAATCTGCTCATGTCTCAGAAACAATAAGTCGTAGTACGTAGACCTCGTTATATGTGGAAATTTCGGGAGAAAATACCATAGATGCAATGGTTTCAAGATTTCTAACCTGACGAATTCCATTAGGTATCTCCAAATATAACGGCCTTTCGAGAAATTTTCAACTCATTTTCGGAAGAATCTGCTCATATCCACGAAACTATAAATCGTAGCACGGAGAACTCCGAATTTTTTGAAATATCCGAGAAAGTACCATAGATACTCTGGTTTCAAGCGTTGTAACTCGACGAATAAAAATTAGGAACTGCCAAATTTGACGAATTTCCGAACATTTTTCGGACAAATCTGCTCATGTCTCAGAAACAATAAGTCGTAGTACGTAGACCTCGTTAGTTGTGGAAATTCGGGAGAAAATACCATAGATGCAATGGTTTCAATATTTCTAACCTGACGAATTCCATTAGGTATCGCCAAATATAACGGCCTTTCGAGAAATTTTCAACCCATTTTCGGAAGAATCTGCTCATATCCACGAAACTATAAATCGTAGCACGGAGAACTCCGAATTTTTTGAAATATCGCTAGAAAGTTCCATACATGCTGTGGTTTCAAGCATTGTAACCCGATGAATCCCATTAGGAATTGCCAAATATGACGAGTTTCCGAACAATTTTCGGACAATTCTGCTCGTCTCTGAAACAATAAGTCGTAGTACGTAAACCTCGTTACTTGTGGAAATATTGCGAAAAAATACCATAGATGCAATGGTTTCAAGATTTCTAACCTGACGGATTCCACTAAGTATAGCCATATATAAAGGGCTTTCGAGAAATTTTCGACCAATTTTTGGAAGAATCTGCTCATATCAACGAAACTATAAATCGTAGCACGGAGAACTCCGAATTTTTTTAAATATCCGAGAAAGTACCATAGATACTGTGGTTTCAAGCGTTGTAACTCGACGAATCCAATTAGGAATTGCCAAATTTGACGAATTTCCGATCATTTTTCGGACAAATCTGCTCATGTCTCAGAAACAAAAAGTCGTGATACGGAAAACCTGTTATTTGTAGAAATATCGCATGAAAATGCCATCGATGCATTGATTTGAAGTTTCTAACCCGACGAAGTCTATTAGAAATCGCCAAATATAACGAGTTTTCGAGCAATATTCGGGCAATTCATTTCATATCTCCGAAACAATAAGTCGATGTACGTAGACCTCGTTATTTGTGGAAATATCGCAAGAAAGTACCATAGATACTGTGGTTTCAAGCGTTGTAACCCGACGAATCCCATTAGGAATTGCCAAATATGACGAGTTTTCGAACAATTTTCGGACAATTCTGCTCGTCTCTGAAACAATAAGTCGTAGTACGGAGAACCTGTTATTTGTGGAAATATCGCATGAAGATACCACAGATGCATTGCTTTGAAGATTTCTAACCTGACGGATTCCATTAAGTATCGCCATATATAAAGGGCTTTCGAGAAATTTTCGACCAATTTTCGGAAGAATCTGCTGATATCCACGAAACTATAAATCGTAGCACGGAGAACTCCGAATTTTTTTAAATATCCGAGAAAGTACCATAGATACTGTGGTTTCAAGCGTTGTAACTCGACGAAACCAATTAGGAATTGCCAAATTTGACGAATTTCCGAACATTTTTCGGACAAATCTGCTCATGTCTCAAAAACAATAAGTCGTAGTACGTAAACCTCGTTATTTGTGGAAATATTGCGAAAAAATACCATAGATGCATTGGTTTCAAGATTTCTAACCTGACGGATTCCATTAAGTATCGCCATATATAAAGGGCTTTCGAGAAATTTTCAACCAATTTTCGAAAGAATCCGATCATGTCCACGAAACTATAAATCGTAGCACGGAGATCTCCGAATTTTTTTAAATATCCGAGAAAGTACCATAGATACTGTGGTTTCAAGCGTTGTAACTCGACGAATCCAATTAGGAATTGCCAAATTTGACGAATTTCCGATCATTTTTCGGACAAATCTGCTCATGTCTCAGAAACAAAAAGTCGTGATATGGAAAACCTGTTATTTGTAGAAATATCGCATGAAAATGCTATCGATGCATTGATTTGAAGCTTTCTAACCCGACGAAGTCTATTAGGAATCGCCAAATATAACGAGTTTTCGAGCAATACTCGGGCAATTCATTTCATATCTCCGAAACAATAAGTCGATGTACGTAGACCTCATTATTTGTGGAAATATCCGAGAAAGTACCATAGATACTCTGGTTTCAAGCGTTGTAACTCGACGAATCCAATTAGGAACTGCCAAATTTGACGAATTTCCGAACATTTTTCGGACAAATCTGCTCATGTCTCAGAAACAATAAGTCGTAGTACGTAAACCTCGTTAGTTGTGGAAATTCGGGAGAAAATACCATAGATGCAATGGTTTCAATATTTCTAACCTGACGAATTCCATTAGGTATCGCCAAATATAACGGCCTTTCGAGAAATTTTCAACCCATTTTCGGAAGAATCTGCTCATATCCACGAAACTATAAATCGTAGCACGGAGAACTCCGAATTTTTTGAAATATCGCTAGAAAGTTCCATACATGCTGTGGTTTCAAGCATTGTAACCCGATGAATCCCATTAGGAATTGCCAAATATGACGAGTTTCCGAACAATTTTCGGACAATTCTGCTCGTCTCTGAAACAATAAGTCGTAGTACGGAGAACCTGTTATTTGTACAAATATCGCATGAAGATACCATAGATGCATTGATTTGAAGATTTCTAACCTGACGAATTCCATTAGGTATCGACTAATATAACAGGCTTTCGAGAAATTTTCAACCAATTTTCGAAAGAATCTGATCATGTCCACGAAACTATAAGTCGTAGCACGGAGAACTCCGAATTTTTTTAAATATCCGAGAAAGTACCATAGATACTGTGGTTTCAAGCGTTGTAACTCGACGAAACCAATTAGGAATTGCCAAATTTCACAAATTTCCGAACATTTTTCGGACAAATCTGCACATGTCTCAAAAACAATAAGTCGTAGTACGTAAACCTCGTTATTTGTGGAAATATTTCGAAAAAATACCATAGATGCAATAGTTTCAAGATTTCTAACCTGACGGATTCCATTAAGTATCGCCATATATAAAAGGCTTTCGAGAAATTTTCGACCAATTTTCGGAAGAATCTGCTGATATCCACGAAACTATAAATCGTAGCACGGAGAACTCCGAATTTTATGAAATATCCGAGAAGGTACCATAGATACTCTGGTTTCGAGCGTTGTAACTCGACGAATCCAATTAGGATTTGCCAAATTTGACAAATTTCCGAACATTTTTCGGACAAATCTGCTCATGTCTCAGAAACAATAAGTCGTAGTACGTAGACCTCGTTATATGTGGAAATTTCGGGAGAAAATACCATAGATGCAATGGTTTCAAGATTTCTAACCTGACGAATTCCATTAGGTATCTCCAAATATAACGGCCTTTCGAGAAATTTTCGACCAATTTTCGGAAGAATCTGCTCATATCAACGAAACTATAAATCGTAGCACGCAGAACTCCGAATTTTTTTAAATATCCGAGAAAGTACCATAGATACTGTGGTTTCAAGCGTTGTAACTCGACGAATCCAATTAGGAATTGCCAAATTTGACGAATTTCCGATCATTTTTCGGACAAATCTGCTCATGTCTCAGAAACAAAAAGTCGTGATACGGAAAACCTGTTATTTGTAGAAATATCGCATGAAAATGCCATCGATGCATTGATTTGAAGCTTTCTAACCCGACGAAGTCTATTAGGAATCGCCAAATATAACGAGTTTTCGAGCAATATTCGGGCAATTCATTTCATATCTCCGAAACAATAAGTCGATGTACGTAGACCTCGTTATTTGTGGAAATATCGCAAGAAAGTACCATAGATACTGTGGTTTCAAGCGTTGTAACCCGACGAATCCCATTAGGAATTGCCAAATATGACGAGTTTTCGAACAATTTTCGGGCAATTCTGCTCGTCTCTGAAACAATAAGTCGTAGTACGGAGAACCTGTTATTTGTGGAAATATCGCATGAAGATACCATAGATGCATTGATTTGAAGATTTCTAACCTGACGGATTCCATTAAGTATCGCCATATATAAAGGGCTTTCGAGAAATTTTCGACCAATTTTCGGAAGAATCTGCTCATATCCACGAAACTATAAATCGTAGCACGGAGAACTCCGAATTTTTTGAAATATCCGAGAAAGTACCATAGATACTGTGGTTTCAAGCGTTGTAACTCGACGAATCCAATTAGGAATTGCCAAATTTGACGAATTTCCGAACATCTTTCGGACAAATCTGCTTATGCCACAGAAACAATAAGTCGTAATACGTAAACCTCGTTATTTGTGGAAATATTGCGAAAAAATACCATAGATGCATTGGTTTCAAGATTTCTAACCTGACGGATTCCATTAAGTATCGCCATATATAAAGGGCTTTCGAGAAATTTTCGACCAATTTTCGGAAGAATCTGCTCATGTTCACGAAACTATAAATCGTAGCACGGAGAACTCCGAATTTTTTTAAATATCCGAGAAAGTACCATAGATACTGTGGTTTCAAGCGTTGTAACTCGACGAAACCAATTAGGAATTGCCAAATTTGACGAATTTCCGAACATTTTTCGGACAAATCTGCTCATGTCTCAGAAACAATAAGTCGTAGTACGTAGACCTCGTTATATGTGGAAATTTCGGGAGAAAATACCATAGATGCAATGGTTTCAAGATTTATAACCTGACGGATTCCATTAAGTATCGCCATATATAAAGGGCTTTCGAGAAATTTTCGACCAATTTTCGGAAGAATCTGCTCATATCCACGAAACTATAAATCGTAGCACGGAGAACTCCGAATTTTTTGAAATATCCGAGAAAGTACCATAGATACTGTGGTTTCAAGCGTTGTAACTCGACGAATCCAATTAGGAATTGCCAAATTTGACGAATTTCCGAACATCTTTCGGACAAATCTGCTTATGCCACAGAAACAATAAGTCGTAATACGTAAACCTCGTTATTTGTGGAAATATTGCGAAAAAATACCATAGATGCATTGGTTTCAAGATTTCTAACCTGACGGATTCCATTAAGTATCGCCATATATAAAGGGCTTTCGAGAAATTTTCGACCAATTTTCGGAAGAATCTGCTCATGTTCACGAAACTATAAATCGTAGCACGGAGAACTCCGAATTTTTTTAAATATCCGAGAAAGTACCATAGATACTGTGGTTTCAAGCGTTGTAACTCGACCAATCCAATTAGGAATTGCCAAATATGACGAATTTCTGAACAATTTTCCGACAATTCTGCTCATGTCTCAGAAACAATAAGTCGTAGTACGGAGAACCTGTTATTTGTGGAAATATCGCATGAAGATACCATAGATGCATTGATTTGAAGATTTCTAACCTGACGAGTTCCATTAGGTATCGACAATATAACAGGCTTTCGAGAAATTTTCAACCAATTTTCGAAAGAATCTGATCATGTCCACGAAACTATAAATCGTAGCACGGAGAACTCCGAATTTTTTTTGAAATATAGCTAGAAATTACCATAGATACCGTGGTTTCAAGGGTTGTAACCCGACGAATCCCATTAGGGATTGCCAAATATAACGAGTTTTCGAACAATTTTCGGACAATTCTGCTTATATCTTAGAAGCTATAAATCGCAGAACGGAGGACTCTTTATTTGTGGAAATTCGAGAGTAAATACCATAGATGCAATGGTTTCAAGATTTCTATCCTGACGAATTCCATTAGGTATCGCCAAATATAACAGGCTTTCGAAAAATTTTCAACCAATTTTCGAAACAATCTGATCATATCCACGAAACTATAAATCGTAGCACGGAAAACTCGGAATTTTTTGAAAATATCGTGAGAAAGTTCCATACATGCTGTGGTTTCATGCATTGTAACCCGACGAATCCCATTAGGAATTGCCAAATATGACGAGTTTTCGAACAATTTTCGGACAATTCTGCTCGTGTCTGAAACCATAAGTCGTAGTACGGAGAACCTGTTATTTGTGGAAATATCGCATGAAGATACCATAGATGCATTGATTTGAAGATTTCTAACCTGACGAATTCCATTAGGTATCGACAAATATAACAGGCTTTCGAGAAATTTTCAACCAATTTTCGGAAGAATCTGCTCATATCCACGAAACTATAAATCGTAGCACGGAGAACTCCGAATTTTTTGAAATATCCGAGAAAGTACCATAGATACTGTGGTTTCAAGCGTTGTAACTCGACGAATCCAATTAGGAATTGCCAAATTTGACGAATTTCCGAACATTTTTCGGACAAATCTGCTTATGCCACAGAAACAATAAGTCGTAGTACGTAAACCTCGTTATTTGTGGAAATATTGCGAAAAAATAACATAGATGCATTGGTTTCAAGATTTCTAACCTGACGGATTCCATTAAGTATCGCCATATATAAAGGGCTTTCGAGAAATTTTCGACCAATTTTCGGAAGAATCTGCTCATGTTCACGAAACTATAAATCGTAGCACGGAGAACTCCGAATTTTTTTAAATATCCGAGAAAGTACCATAGATACTGTGGTTTCAAGCGTTGTAACTCGACCAATCCAATTAGGAATTGTCAAATATGACGAGTTTTCGAACAATTTTCGGACAATTCGGCTCGTCTCTGAAACAATAAGTCGTAGTACGGAGAACCTGTTACTTGTGGAAATATCGCATGAAGATAACATAGATGCATTGATTTGAAGATTTCTAACCTGATGAATTCCATTAGGTATCGCCAAATATAACGGCGTTTCGAGAAATTTTCAACCCATTTTCGGAAGAATCTGCTCATATCCACGAAACTATAAATCGTAGCACGGAGAACTCCGAATTTTTTTTGAAATATAGCTAGAAATTACCATAGGTACCGTGGTTTCAAGGGTTGTAACCCGACGAATCCCATTAGGGATTGCCAAATATAACGAGTTTTCGAACAATTTTCGGACAATTCTGCTTATATCTTAGAAGCTATAAATCGCAGAACGGAGGACTCTTTATTTGTGGAAATTCGAGAGAAAATACCATAGATGCAATGGTTTCAAGATTTCTATCCTGACGAATTCCATTAGGTATCGCCAAATATAACAGGCTTTCGAAAAATTTTCAACCAATTTTCGAAACAATCTGATCATATCCACGAAACTATAAATCGTAGCACGGAAAACTCGGAATTTTTTGGAAATATCGTGAGAAAGTTCCATACATGCTGTGGTTTCATGCATTGTAACCCGACGAATCCCATTAGGAATTGCCAAATATGACGAGTTTTCGAACAATTTTCGGACAATTCTGCTCGTGTCTGAAACAATAAGTCGTAGTACGGAGAACCTGTTATTTGTGGAAATATCGCATGAAGATAGCATAGATGCATTGATTTGAAGATTTATAACCTGACGGATTCCATTAAGTATCGCCATATATAAAGGGCTTTCGAGAAATTTTCGACCAATTTTCGGAAGAATCTGCTGATATCCACGAAACTATAAATCGTAGCACGGAGAACTCCGAATTTTTTTAAATATCCGAGAAAGTACCATAGATACTGTGGTTTCAAGCGTTGTAACTCGACGAAACCAATTAGGAATTGCCAAATTTGACGAATTTCCGAACATTTTTCGGACAAATCTGCTTATGTCTCAGAAACAATAAGTCGTAGTACGTAGACCTCGTTATATGTGGAAATTTCGGGAGAAAATACCATAGATGCAATGGTTTCAAGATTTCTAACCTGACGGATTCCATTAAGTATCGCCATATATAAAGGGCTTTCGAGAAATTTTCGACCAATTTTCGGAAGAATCTGCTCATATCCACGAAACTATAAATCGTAGCACGGAGAACTCCGAATTTTTTGAAATATCCGAGAAAGTACCATAGATACTGTGGTTTCAAGCGTTGTAACTCGACGAATCCAATTAGGAATTGCCAAATTTGACGAATTTTCGAACAATTTTCGGACAATTCTGCTCGTGTCTGAAACAATAAGTCGTAGTACGGAGAACCTGTTATTTGTGGAAATATCGCATGAAGATAGCATAGATGCATTGATTTGAAGATTTATAACCTGACGGATTCCATTAAGTATCGCCATATATAAAGGGCTTTCGAGAAATTTTCGACCAATTTTCGGAAGAATCTGCTGATATCCACGAAACTATAAATCGTAGCACGGAGAACTCCGAATTTTTTTAAATATCCGAGAAAGTACCATAGATACTGTGGTTTCAAGCGTTGTAACTCGACGAAACCAATTAGGAATTGCCAAATTTGACGAATTTCCGAACATTTTTCGGACAAATCTGCTTATGTCTCAGAAACAATAAGTCGTAGTACGTAGACCTCGTTATATGTGGAAATTTCGGGAGAAAATACCATAGATGCAATGGTTTCAAGATTTCTAACCTGACGGATTCCATTAAGTATCGCCATATATAAAGGGCTTTCGAGAAATTTTCGACCAATTTTCGGAAGAATCTGCTCATATCCACGAAACTATAAATCGTAGCACGGAGAACTCCGAATTTTTTGAAATATCCGAGAAAGTACCATAGATACTGTGGTTTCAAGCGTTGTAACTCGACGAATCCAATTAGGAATTGCCAAATTTGACGAATTTCCGAACATCTTTCGGACAAATCTGCTTATGCCCCAGAAACAATAAGTCGTAGTACGTAAACCTCGTTATTTGTGGAAATATTGAAAAAAAATACCATAGATGCATTGGTTTCAAGATTTCTAACCTGACGGATTCCATTAAGTATCGCCATATATAAAGGGCTTTCGAGAAATTTTCGACCAATTTTCGGAAGAATCTGCTGATATCCACGAAACTATAAATCGTAGCACGGAGAACTCCGAATTTTTTTAAATATCCGAGAAAGTACCATAGATACTGTGGTTTCAAGCGTTGTAACTCGACGAAACCAATTAGGAATTGCCAAATTTGACGAATTTCCGAACATTTTTCGGACAAATCTGCTTATGTCTCAGAAACAATAAGTCGTAGTACGTAGACCTCGTTATATGTGGAAATTTCGGGAGAAAATACCGTAGATGCAATGGTTTCAAGATTTCTAACCTGACGGATTCCATTAAGTATAGCCATATATAACAGGCTTTCGAAAAATTTTCAACCAATTTTCGAAACAATCTGATCATATCCACGAAACTATAAATCGTAGCACGGAAAACTCGGAATTTTTTGAAAATATCGTGAGAAAGTTCCATACATGCTGTGGTTTCATGCATTGTAACCCGACGAATCCTATTAGGAATTGCCAAATATGACGAGTTTTCGAACAATTTTCGGACAATTCTGCTCGTGTCTGAAACCATAAGTCGTAGTACGGAGAACCTGTTATTTGTGGAAATATCGCATGAAGATACCATAGATGCATTGATTTGAAGATTTCTAACCTGACGAATTCCATTAGGTATCGACAAATATAACAGGCTTTCGAGAAATTTTCAACCAATTTTCGGAAGAATCTGCTCATATCCACGAAACTATAAATCGTAGCACGGAGAACTCCGAATTTTTTGAAATATCCGAGAAAGTACCATAGATACTGTGGTTTCAAGCGTTGTAACTCGACGAATCCAATTAGGAATTGCCAAATTTGACGAATTTCCGAACATTTTTCGGACAAATCTGCTTATGCCACAGAAACAATAAGTCGTAGTACGTAAACCTCGTTATTTGTGGAAATATTGCGAAAAAATAACATAGATGCATTGGTTTCAAGATTTCTAACCTGACGGATTCCATTAAGTATCGCCATATATAAAGGGCTTTCGAGAAATTTTCGACCAATTTTCGGAAGAATCTGCTCATGTTCACGAAACTATAAATCGTAGCACGGAGAACTCCGAATTTTTTTAAATATCCGAGAAAGTACCATAGATACTGTGGTTTCAAGCGTTGTAACTCGACCAATCCAATTAGGAATTGCCAAATATGACGAGTTTTCGAACAATTTTCGGACAATTCGGCTCGTCTCTGAAACAATAAGTCGTAGTACGGAGAACCTGTTATTTGTGGAAATATCGCATGAAGATAACATAGATGCATTGATTTGAAGATTTCTAACCTGATGAATTCCATTAGGTATCGCCAAATATAACGGCGTTTCGAGAAATTTTCAACCCATTTTCGGAAGAATCTGCTCATATCCACGAAACTATAAATCGTAGCACGGAGAACTCCGAATTTTTTTTGAAATATAGCTAGAAATTACCATAGATACCGTGGTTTCAAGGGTTGTAACCCGACGAATCCCATTAGGGATTGCCAAATATAACGAGTTTTCGAACAATTTTCGGACAATTCTGCTTATATCTTAGAAGCTATAAATCGCAGAACGGAGGACTCTTTATTTGTGGAAATTCGAGAGAAAATACCATAGATGCAATGGTTTCAAGATTTCTATCCTGACGAATTCCATTAGGTATCGCCAAATATAACAGGCTTTCGAAAAATTTTCAACCAATTTTCGAAACAATCTGATCATATCCACGAAACTATAAATCGTAGCACGGAAAACTCGGAATTTTTTGGAAATATCGTGAGAAAGTTCCATACATGCTGTGGTTTCATGCATTGTAACCCGACGAATCCCATTAGGAATTGCCAAATATGACGAGTTTTCGAACAATTTTCGGACAATTCTGCTCGTGTCTGAAACAATAAGTCGTAGTACGGAGAACCTGTTATTTGTGGAAATATCGCATGAAGATAGCATAGATGCATTGATTTGAAGATTTATAACCTGACGGATTCCATTAAGTATCGCCATATATAAAGGGCTTTCGAGAAATTTTCGACCAATTTTCGGAAGAATCTGCTGATATCCACGAAACTATAAATCGTAGCACGGAGAACTCCGAATTTTTTTAAATATCCGAGAAAGTACCATAGATACTGTGGTTTCAAGCGTTGTAACTCGACGAAACCAATTAGGAATTGCCAAATTTGACGAATTTCCGAACATTTTTCGGACAAATCTGCTTATGTCTCAGAAACAATAAGTCGTAGTACGTAGACCTCGTTATATGTGGAAATTTCGGGAGAAAATACCATAGATGCAATGGTTTCAAGATTTCTAACCTGACGGATTCCATTAAGTATCGCCATATATAAAGGGCTTTCGAGAAATTTTCGACCAATTTTCGGAAGAATCTGCTCATATCCACGAAACTATAAATCGTAGCACGGAGAACTCCGAATTTTTTGAAATATCCGAGAAAGTACCATAGATACTGTGGTTTCAAGCGTTGTAACTCGACGAATCCAATTAGGAATTGCCAAATTTGACGAATTTTCGAACAATTTTCGGACAATTCTGCTCGTGTCTGAAACAATAAGTCGTAGTACGGAGAACCTGTTATTTGTGGAAATATCGCATGAAGATAGCATAGATGCATTGATTTGAAGATTTATAACCTGACGGATTCCATTAAGTATCGCCATATATAAAGGGCTTTCGAGAAATTTTCGACCAATTTTCGGAAGAATCTGCTGATATCCACTAAACTATAAATCGTAGCACGGAGAACTCCGAATTTTTTTAAATATCCGAGAAAGTACCATAGATACTGTGGTTTCAAGCGTTGTAACTCGACGAAACCAATTAGGAATTGCCAAATTTGACGAATTTCCGAACATTTTTCGGACAAATCTGCTTATGTCTCAGAAACAATAAGTCGTAGTACGTAGACCTCGTTATATGTGGAAATTTCGGGAGAAAATACCATAGATGCAATGGTTTCAAGATTTCTAACCTGACGGATTCCATTAAGTATCGCCATATATAAAGGGCTTTCGAGAAATTTTCGACCAATTTTCGGAAGAATCTGCTCATATCCACGAAACTATAAATCGTAGCACGGAGAACTCCGAATTTTTTGAAATATCCGAGAAAGTACCATAGATACTGTGGTTTCAAGCGTTGTAACTCGACGAATCCAATTAGGAATTGCCAAATTTGACGAATTTCCGAACATCTTTCGGACAAATCTGCTTATGCCCCAGAAACAATAAGTCGTAGTACGTAAACCTCGTTATTTGTGGAAATATTGAAAAAAAATACCATAGATGCATTGGTTTCAAGATTTCTAACCTGACGGATTCCATTAAGTATCGCCATATATAAAGGGCTTTCGAGAAATTTTCGACCAATTTTCGGAAGAATCTGCTGATATCCACGAAACTATAAATCGTAGCACGGAGAACTCCGAATTTTTTTAAATATCCGAGAAAGTACCATAGATACTGTGGTTTCAAGCGTTGTAACTCGACGAAACCAATTAGGAATTGCCAAATTTGACGAATTTCCGAACATTTTTCGGACAAATCTGCTTATGTCTCAGAAACAATAAGTCGTAGTACGTAGACCTCGTTATATGTGGAAATTTCGGGAGAAAATACCGTAGATGCAATGGTTTCAAGATTTCTAACCTGACGGATTCCATTAAGTATAGCCATATATAACAGGCTTTCGAAAAATTTTCAACCAATTTTCGAAACAATCTGATCATATCCACGAAACTATAAATCGTAGCACGGAAAACTCGGAATTTTTTGAAAATATCGTGAGAAAGTTCCATACATGCTGTGGTTTCATGCATTGTAACCCGACGAATCCCATTAGGAATTGCCAAATATGACGAGTTTTCGAACAATTTTCGGACAATTCTGCTCGTGTCTGAAACCATAAGTCGTAGTACGGAGAACCTGTTATTTGTGGAAATATCGCATGAAGATACCATAGATGCATTGATTTGAAGATTTCTAACCTGACGAATTCCATTAGGTATCGACAAATATAACAGGCTTTCGAGAAATTTTCAACCAATTTTCGGAAGAATCTGCTCATATCCACGAAACTATAAATCGTAGCACGGAGAACTCCGAATTTTTTGAAATATCCGAGAAAGTACCATAGATACTGTGGTTTCAAGCGTTGTAACTCGACGAATCCAATTAGGAATTGCCAAATTTGACGAATTTCCGAACATTTTTCGGACAAATCTGCTTATGCCACAGAAACAATAAGTCGTAGTACGTAAACCTCGTTATTTGTGGAAATATTGCGAAAAAATAACATAGATGCATTGGTTTCAAGATTTCTAACCTGACGGATTCCATTAAGTATCGCCATATATAAAGGGCTTTCGAGAAATTTTCGACCAATTTTCGGAAGAATCTGCTCATGTTCACGAAACTATAAATCGTAGCACGGAGAACTCCGAATTTTTTTAAATATCCGAGAAAGTACCATAGATACTGTGGTTTCAAGCGTTGTAACTCGACCAATCCAATTAGGAATTGCCAAATATGACGAGTTTTCGAACAATTTTCGGACAATTCGGCTCGTCTCTGAAACAATAAGTCGTAGTACGGAGAACCTGTTATTTGTGGAAATATCGCATGAAGATAACATAGATGCATTGATTTGAAGATTTCTAACCTGATGAATTCCATTAGGTATCGCCAAATATAACGGCGTTTCGAGAAATTTTCAACCCATTTTCGGAAGAATCTGCTCATATCCACGAAACTATAAATCGTAGCACGGAGAACTCCGAATTTTTTTTGAAATATAGCTAGAAATTACCATAGATACCGTGGTTTCAAGGGTTGTAACCCGACGAATCCCATTAGGGATTGCCAAATATAACGAGTTTTCGAACAATTTTCGGACAATTCTGCTTATATCTTAGAAGCTATAAATCGCAGAACGGAGGACTCTTTATTTGTGGAAATTCGAGAGAAAATACCATAGATGCAATGGTTTCAAGATTTCTATCCTGACGAATTCCATTAGGTATCGCCAAATATAACAGGCTTTCGAAAAATTTTCAACCAATTTTCGAAACAATCTGATCATATCCACGAAACTATAAATCGTAGCACGGAAAACTCGGAATTTTTTGGAAATATCGTGAGAAAGTTCCATACATGCTGTGGTTTCATGCATTGTAACCCGACGAATCCCATTAGGAATTGCCAAATATGACGAGTTTTCGAACAATTTTCGGACAATTCTGCTCGTGTCTGAAACAATAAGTCGTAGTACGGAGAACCTGTTATTTGTGGAAATATCGCATGAAGATAGCATAGATGCATTGATTTGAAGATTTATAACCTGACGGATTCCATTAAGTATCGCCATATATAAAGGGCTTTCGAGAAATTTTCGACCAATTTTCGGAAGAATCTGCTGATATCCACGAAACTATAAATCGTAGCACGGAGAACTCCGAATTTTTTTAAATATCCGAGAAAGTACCATAGATACTGTGGTTTCAAGCGTTGTAACTCGACGAAACCAATTAGGAATTGCCAAATTTGACGAATTTCCGAACATTTTTCGGACAAATCTGCTTATGTCTCAGAAACAATAAGTCGTAGTACGTAAACCTCGTTATATGTGGAAATTTCGGGAGAAAATACCATAGATGCAATGGTTTCAAGATTTCTAACCTGACGGATTCCATTAAGTATCGCCATATATAAAGGGCTTTCGAGAAATTTTCGACCAATTTTCGGAAGAATCTGCTCATATCCACGAAACTATAAATCGTAGCACGGAGAACTCCGAATTTTTTGAAATATCCGAGAAAGTACCATAGATACTGTGGTTTCAAGCGTTGTAACTCGACGAATCCAATTAGGAATTGCCAAATTTGACGAATTTTCGAACAATTTTCGGACAATTCTGCTCGTGTCTGAAACAATAAGTCGTAGTACGGAGAACCTGTTATTTGTGGAAATATCGCATGAAGATAGCATAGATGCATTGATTTGAAGATTTCTAACCTGACGGATTCCATTAAGTATCGCCATATATAAAGGGCTTTCGAGAAATTTTCGACCAATTTTCGGAAGAATCTGCTCATATCCACGAAACTATAAATCGTAGCACGGAGAACTCCGAATTTTTTGAAATATCCGAGAAAGTACCATAGATACTGTGGTTTCAAGCGTTGTAACTCGACGAATCCAATTAGGAATTGCCAAATTTGAGGAATTTCCGAACATCTTTCGGACAAATCTGCTTATGCCCCAGAAACAATAAGTCGTAGTACGTAAACCTCGTTATTTGTGGAAATATTGAAAAAAAATACCATAGATGCATTGGTTTCAAGATTTCTAACCTGACGGATTCCATTAAGTATCGCCATATATAAAGGGCTTTCGAGAAATTTTCGACCAATTTTCGGAAGAATCTGCTGATATCCACTAAACTATAAATCGTAGCACGGAGAACTCCGAATTTTTTTAAATATCCGAGAAAGTACCATAGATACTGTGGTTTCAAGCGTTGTAACTCGACGAATCCAATTAGGAATTGCCAAATTTGACGAATTTCCGAACATCTTTCGGACAAATCTGCTTATGCCCCAGAAACAATAAGTCGTAGTACGTAAACCTCGTTATTTGTGGAAATATTGAAAAAAAATACCATAGATGCATTGGTTTCAAGATTTCTAACCTGACGGATTCCATTAAGTATCGCCATATATAAAGGGCTTTCGAGAAATTTTCAACCAATTTTCGGAAGAATCTGCTCATGTTCACGAAACTATAAATCGTAGCACGGAGAACTCCGAATTTTTTTAAATATCCGAGAAAGTACCATAGATACTGTGGTTTCAAGCGTTGTAACTCGACCAATCCAATTAGGAATTGCCAAATATGACGAGTTTTCGAACAATTTTCGGACAATTCGGCTCGTCTCTGAAACAATAAGTCGTAGTACGGAGAACCTGTTATTTGTGGAAATATCGCATGAAGATAACATAGATGCATTGATTTGAAGATTTCTAACCTGATGAATTCCATTAGGTATCGCCAAATATAACGGCGTTTCGAGAAATTTTCAACCCATTTTCGGAAGAATCTGCTCATATCCACGAAACTATAAATCGTAGCACGGAGAACTCCGAATTTTTTTTGAAATATAGCTAGAAATTACCATAGATACCGTGGTTTCAAGGGTTGTAACCCGACGAATCCCATTAGGGATTGCCAAATATAACGAGTTTTCGAACAATTTTCGGACAATTCTGCTTATATCTTAGAAGCTATAAATCGCAGAACGGAGGACTCTTTATTTGTGGAAATTCGAGAGAAAATACCATAGATGCAATGGTTTCAAGATTTCTATCCTGACGAATTCCATTAGGTATCGCCAAATATAACAGGCTTTCGAAAAATTTTCAACCAATTTTCGAAACAATCTGATCATATCCACGAAACTATAAATCGTAGCACGGAAAACTCGGAATTTTTTGGAAATATCGTGAGAAAGTTCCATACATGCTGTGGTTTCATGCATTGTAACCCGACGAATCCCATTAGGAATTGCCAAATATGACGAGTTTTCGAACAATTTTCGGACAATTCTGCTCGTGTCTGAAACAATAAGTCGTAGTACGGAGAACCTGTTATTTGTGGAAATATCGCATGAAGATAGCATAGATGCATTGATTTGAAGATTTATAACCTGACGGATTCCATTAAGTATCGCCATATATAAAGGGCTTTCGAGAAATTTTCGACCAATTTTCGGAAGAATCTGCTGATATCCACTAAACTATAAA
This sequence comes from Platypus cylindrus, assembly GCA_949748235.1. Taxonomy (NCBI): domain Eukaryota; kingdom Metazoa; phylum Arthropoda; class Insecta; order Coleoptera; family Curculionidae; genus Platypus; species Platypus cylindrus. The sequence goes on along the minus strand of OX456489.1, from coordinate 18,928,729 downwards.
TCGTAGCACGGAGAACTCCGAATTTTTTTAAATATCCGAGAAAGTACCATAGATACTGTGGTTTCAAGCGTTGTAACTCGACGAAACCAATTAGGAATTGCCAAATTTGACGAATTTCCGAACATTTTTCGGACAAATCTGCTTATGTCTCAGAAACAATAAGTCGTAGTACGTAGACCTCGTTATATGTGGAAATTTCGGGAGAAAATACCATAGATGCAATGGTTTCAAGATTTCTAACCTGACGGATTCCATTAAGTATCGCCATATATAAAGGGCTTTCGAGAAATTTTCGACCAATTTTCGGAAGAATCTGCTCATATCCACGAAACTATAAATCGTAGCACGGAGAACTCCGAATTTTTTGAAATATCCGAGAAAGTACCATAGATACTGTGGTTTCAAGCGTTGTAACTCGACGAATCCAATTAGGAATTGCCAAATTTGACGAATTTCCGAACATCTTTCGGACAAATCTGCTTATGCCCCAGAAACAATAAGTCGTAGTACGTAAACCTCGTTATTTGTGGAAATATTGAAAAAAAATACCATAGATGCATTGGTTTCAAGATTTCTAACCTGACGGATTCCATTAAGTATCGCCATATATAAAGGGCTTTCGAGAAATTTTCGACCAATTTTCGGAAGAATCTGCTGATATCCACGAAACTATAAATCGTAGCACGGAGAACTCCGAATTTTTTTAAATATCCGAGAAAGTACCATAGATACTGTGGTTTCAAGCGTTGTAACTCGACGAAACCAATTAGGAATTGCCAAATTTGACGAATTTCCGAACATTTTTCGGACAAATCTGCTTATGTCTCAGAAACAATAAGTCGTAGTACGTAGACCTCGTTATATGTGGAAATTTCGGGAGAAAATACCGTAGATGCAATGGTTTCAAGATTTCTAACCTGACGGATTCCATTAAGTATAGCCATATATAACAGGCTTTCGAAAAATTTTCAACCAATTTTCGAAACAATCTGATCATATCCACGAAACTATAAATCGTAGCACGGAAAACTCGGAATTTTTTGAAAATATCGTGAGAAAGTTCCATACATGCTGTGGTTTCATGCATTGTAACCCGACGAATCCCATTAGGAATTGCCAAATATGACGAGTTTTCGAACAATTTTCGGACAATTCTGCTCGTGTCTGAAACCATAAGTCGTAGTACGGAGAACCTGTTATTTGTGGAAATATCGCATGAAGATACCATAGATGCATTGATTTGAAGATTTCTAACCTGACGAATTCCATTAGGTATCGACAAATATAACAGGCTTTCGAGAAATTTTCAACCAATTTTCGGAAGAATCTGCTCATATCCACGAAACTATAAATCGTAGCACGGAGAACTCCGAATTTTTTGAAATATCCGAGAAAGTACCATAGATACTGTGGTTTCAAGCGTTGTAACTCGACGAATCCAATTAGGAATTGCCAAATTTGACGAATTTCCGAACATTTTTCGGACAAATCTGCTTATGCCACAGAAACAATAAGTCGTAGTACGTAAACCTCGTTATTTGTGGAAATATTGCGAAAAAATAACATAGATGCATTGGTTTCAAGATTTCTAACCTGACGGATTCCATTAAGTATCGCCATATATAAAGGGCTTTCGAGAAATTTTCGACCAATTTTCGGAAGAATCTGCTCATGTTCACGAAACTATAAATCGTAGCACGGAGAACTCCGAATTTTTTTAAATATCCGAGAAAGTACCATAGATACTGTGGTTTCAAGCGTTGTAACTCGACCAATCCAATTAGGAATTGCCAAATATGACGAGTTTTCGAACAATTTTCGGACAATTCTGCTTATATCTTAGAAGCTATAAATCGCAGAACGGAGGACTCTTTATTTGTGGAAATTCGAGAGAAAATACCATAGATGCAATGGTTTCAAGATTTCTATCCTGACGAATTCCATTAGGTATCGCCAAATATAACAGGCTTTCGAAAAATTTTCAACCAATTTTCGAAACAATCTGATCATATCCACGAAACTATAAATCGTAGCACGGAAAACTCCGAATTTTTTGAAATATCCGAGAAAGTACCATAGATACTGTGGTTTCAAGCGTTGTAACTCGACGAATCCAATTAGGAATTGCCAAATTTGACGAATTTCCGAACATTTTTCGGACAAATCTGCTTATGTCTCAGAAACAATAAGTCGTAGTACGTAGACCTCGTTATTTGTGGAAATATTGAAAAAAAATACCATAGATGCATTGGTTTCAAGATTTCTAACCTGACGGATTCCATTAAGTATCGCCATATATAAAGGGCTTTCGAGAAATTTTCGACCAATTTTCGGAAGAATCTGCTGATATCCACTAAACTATAAATCGTAGCACGGAGAACTCCGAATTTTTTTAAATATCCGAGAAAGTACCATAGATACTGTGGTTTCAAGCGTTGTAACTCGACGAATCCAATTAGGAATTGCCAAATTTGACGAATTTCCGAACATCTTTCGGACAAATCTGCTTATGCCCCAGAAACAATAAGTCGTAGTACGTAAACCTCGTTATTTGTGGAAATATTGAAAAAAAATACCATAGATGCATTGGTTTCAAGATTTCTAACCTGACGGATTCCATTAAGTATCGCCATATATAAAGGGCTTTCGAGAAATTTTCAACCAATTTTCGGAAGAATCTGCTCATGTTCACGAAACTATAAATCGTAGCACGGAGAACTCCGAATTTTTTTAAATATCCGAGAAAGTACCATAGATACTGTGGTTTCAAGCGTTGTAACTCGACCAATCCAATTAGGAATTGCCAAATATGACGAGTTTTCGAACAATTTTCGGACAATTCGGCTCGTCTCTGAAACAATAAGTCGTAGTACGGAGAACCTGTTATTTGTGGAAATATCGCATGAAGATAACATAGATGCATTGATTTGAAGATTTCTAACCTGATGAATTCCATTAGGTATCGCCAAATATAACGGCGTTTCGAGAAATTTTCAACCCATTTTCGGAAGAATCTGCTCATATCCACGAAACTATAAATCGTAGCACGGAGAACTCCGAATTTTTTTTGAAATATAGCTAGAAATTACCATAGATACCGTGGTTTCAAGGGTTGTAACCCGACGAATCCCATTAGGGATTGCCAAATATAACGAGTTTTCGAACAATTTTCGGACAATTCTGCTTATATCTTAGAAGCTATAAATCGCAGAACGGAGGACTCTTTATTTGTGGAAATTCGAGAGAAAATACCATAGATGCAATGGTTTCAAGATTTCTATCCTGACGAATTCCATTAGGTATCGCCAAATATAACAGGCTTTCGAAAAATTTTCAACCAATTTTCGAAACAATCTGATCATATCCACGAAACTATAAATCGTAGCACGGAAAACTCGGAATTTTTTGGAAATATCGTGAGAAAGTTCCATACATGCTGTGGTTTCATGCATTGTAACCCGACGAATCCCATTAGGAATTGCCAAATATGACGAGTTTTCGAACAATTTTCGGACAATTCTGCTCGTGTCTGAAACAATAAGTCGTAGTACGGAGAACCTGTTATTTGTGGAAATATCGCATGAAGATAGCATAGATGCATTGATTTGAAGATTTATAACCTGACGGATTCCATTAAGTATCGCCATATATAAAGGGCTTTCGAGAAATTTTCGACCAATTTTCGGAAGAATCTGCTGATATCCACTAAACTATAAATCGTAGCACGGAGAACTCCGAATTTTTTTAAATATCCGAGAAAGTACCATAGATACTGTGGTTTCAAGCGTTGTAACTCGACGAAACCAATTAGGAATTGCCAAATTTGACGAATTTCCGAACATTTTTCGGACAAATCTGCTTATGTCTCAGAAACAATAAGTCGTAGTACGTAGACCTCGTTATATGTGGAAATTTCGGGAGAAAATACCATAGATGCAATGGTTTCAAGATTTCTAACCTGACGGATTCCATTAAGTATCGCCATATATAAAGGGCTTTCGAGAAATTTTCGACCAATTTTCGGAAGAATCTGCTCATATCCACGAAACTATAAATCGTAGCACGGAGAACTCCGAATTTTTTGAAATATCCGAGAAAGTACCATAGATACTGTGGTTTCAAGCGTTGTAACTCGACGAATCCAATTAGGAATTGCCAAATTTGACGAATTTCCGAACATCTTTCGGACAAATCTGCTTATGCCCCAGAAACAATAAGTCGTAGTACGTAAACCTCGTTATTTGTGGAAATATTGAAAAAAAATACCATAGATGCATTGGTTTCAAGATTTCTAACCTGACGGATTCCATTAAGTATCGCCATATATAAAGGGCTTTCGAGAAATTTTCGACCAATTTTCGGAAGAATCTGCTGATATCCACGAAACTATAAATCGTAGCACGGAGAACTCCGAATTTTTTTAAATATCCGAGAAAGTACCATAGATACTGTGGTTTCAAGCGTTGTAACTCGACGAAACCAATTAGGAATTGCCAAATTTGACGAATTTCCGAACATTTTTCGGACAAATCTGCTTATGTCTCAGAAACAATAAGTCGTAGTACGTAGACCTCGTTATATGTGGAAATTTCGGGAGAAAATACCGTAGATGCAATGGTTTCAAGATTTCTAACCTGACGGATTCCATTAAGTATAGCCATATATAACAGGCTTTCGAAAAATTTTCAACCAATTTTCGAAACAATCTGATCATATCCACGAAACTATAAATCGTAGCACGGAAAACTCGGAATTTTTTGAAAATATCGTGAGAAAGTTCCATACATGCTGTGGTTTCATGCATTGTAACCCGACGAATCCCATTAGGAATTGCCAAATATGACGAGTTTTCGAACAATTTTCGGACAATTCTGCTCGTGTCTGAAACCATAAGTCGTAGTACGGAGAACCTGTTATTTGTGGAAATATCGCATGAAGATACCATAGATGCATTGATTTGAAGATTTCTAACCTGACGAATTCCATTAGGTATCGACAAATATAACAGGCTTTCGAGAAATTTTCAACCAATTTTCGGAAGAATCTGCTCATATCCACGAAACTATAAATCGTAGCACGGAGAACTCCGAATTTTTTGAAATATCCGAGAAAGTACCATAGATACTGTGGTTTCAAGCGTTGTAACTCGACGAATCCAATTAGGAATTGCCAAATTTGACGAATTTCCGAACATTTTTCGGACAAATCTGCTTATGCCACAGAAACAATAAGTCGTAGTACGTAAACCTCGTTATTTGTGGAAATATTGCGAAAAAATAACATAGATGCATTGGTTTCAAGATTTCTAACCTGACGGATTCCATTAAGTATCGCCATATATAAAGGGCTTTCGAGAAATTTTCGACCAATTTTCGGAAGAATCTGCTCATGTTCACGAAACTATAAATCGTAGCACGGAGAACTCCGAATTTTTTTAAATATCCGAGAAAGTACCATAGATACTGTGGTTTCAAGCGTTGTAACTCGACCAATCCAATTAGGAATTGCCAAATATGACGAGTTTTCGAACAATTTTCGGACAATTCTGCTTATATCTTAGAAGCTATAAATCGCAGAACGGAGGACTCTTTATTTGTGGAAATTCGAGAGAAAATACCATAGATGCAATGGTTTCAAGATTTCTATCCTGACGAATTCCATTAGGTATCGCCAAATATAACAGGCTTTCGAAAAATTTTCAACCAATTTTCGAAACAATCTGATCATATCCACGAAACTATAAATCGTAGCACGGAAAACTCGGAATTTTTTGGAAATATCGTGAGAAAGTTCCATACATGCTGTGGTTTCATGCATTGTAACCCGACGAATCCCATTAGGAATTGCCAAATATGACGAGTTTTCGAACAATTTTCGGACAATTCTGCTCGTGTCTGAAACAATAAGTCGTAGTACGGAGAACCTGTTATTTGTGGAAATATCGCATGAAGATAGCATAGATGCATTGATTTGAAGATTTATAACCTGACGGATTCCATTAAGTATCGCCATATATAAAGGGCTTTCGAGAAATTTTCGACCAATTTTCGGAAGAATCTGCTGATATCCACGAAACTATAAATCGTAGCACGGAGAACTCCGAATTTTTTTAAATATCCGAGAAAGTACCATAGATACTGTGGTTTCAAGCGTTGTAACTCGACGAAACCAATTAGGAATTGCCAAATTTGACGAATTTCCGAACATTTTTCGGACAAATCTGCTTATGTCTCAGAAACAATAAGTCGTAGTACGTAGACCTCGTTATATGTGGAAATTTCGGGAGAAAATACCATAGATGCAATGGTTTCAAGATTTCTAACCTGACGGATTCCATTAAGTATCGCCATATATAAAGGGCTTTCGAGAAATTTTCGACCAATTTTCGGAAGAATCTGCTCATATCCACGAAACTATAAATCGTAGCACGGAGAACTCCGAATTTTTTGAAATATCCGAGAAAGTACCATAGATACTGTGGTTTCAAGCGTTGTAACTCGACGAATCCAATTAGGAATTGCCAAATTTGACGAATTTTCGAACAATTTTCGGACAATTCTGCTCGTGTCTGAAACAATAAGTCGTAGTACGGAGAACCTGTTATTTGTGGAAATATCGCATGAAGATAGCATAGATGCATTGATTTGAAGATTTATAACCTGACGGATTCCATTAAGTATCGCCATATATAAAGGGCTTTCGAGAAATTTTCGACCAATTTTCGGAAGAATCTGCTGATATCCACTAAACTATAAATCGTAGCACGGAGAACTCCGAATTTTTTTAAATATCCGAGAAAGTACCATAGATACTGTGGTTTCAAGCGTTGTAACTCGACGAAACCAATTAGGAATTGCCAAATTTGACGAATTTCCGAACATTTTTCGGACAAATCTGCTTATGTTTCAGAAACAATAAGTCGTAGTACGTAGACCTCGTTATATGTGGAAATTTCGGGAGAAAATACCATAGATGCAATGGTTTCAAGATTTCTAACCTGACGGATTCCATTAAGTATCGCCATATATAAAGGGCTTTCGAGAAATTTTCGACCAATTTTCGGAAGAATCTGCTCATATCCACGAAACTATAAATCGTAGCACGAAGAACTCCGAATTTTTTGAAATATCCGAGAAAGTACCATAGATACTGTGGTTTCAAGCGTTGTAACTCGACGAAACCAATTAGGAATTGCCAAATTTGACGAATTTCCGAACATTTTTCGGACAAATCTGCTTATGTCTCAGAAACAATAAGTCGTAGTACGTAGACCTCGTTATATGTGGAAATTTCGGGAGAAAATACCATAGATGCAATGGTTTCAAGATTTCTAACCTGACGGATTCCATTAAGTATCGCCATATATAAAGGGCTTTCGAGAAATTTTCGACCAATTTTCGGAAGAATCTGCTGATATCCACGAAACTATAAATCGTAGCACGGAGAACTCCGAATTTTTTTAAATATCCGAGAAAGTACCATAGATACTGTGGTTTCAAGCGTTGTAACTCGACGAAACCAATTAGGAATTGCCAAATTTGACGAATTTCCGAACATTTTTCGGACAAATCTGCTTATGTCTCAGAAACAATAAGTCGTAGTACGTAGACCTCGTTATATGTGGAAATTTCGGGAGAAAATACCATAGATGCAATGGTTTCAAGATTTCTAACCTGACGGATTCCATTAAGTATCGCCATATATAAAGGGCTTTCGAGAAATTTTCGACCAATTTTCGGAAGAATCTGCTCATATCCACGAAACTATAAATCGTAGCACGGAGAACTCCGAATTTTTTGAAATATCCGAGAAAGTACCATAGATACTGTGGTTTCAAGCGTTGTAACTCGACGAATCCAATTAGGAATTGCCAAATTTGACGAATTTCCGAACATCTTTCGGACAAATCTGCTTATGCCCCAGAAACAATAAGTCGTAGTACGTAAACCTCGTTATTTGTGGAAATATTGAAAAAAAATACCATAGATGCATTGGTTTCAAGATTTCTAACCTGACGGATTCCATTAAGTATCGCCATATATAAAGGGCTTTCGAGAAATTTTCGACCAATTTTCGGAAGAATCTGCTGATATCCACGAAACTATAAATCGTAGCACGGAGAACTCCGAATTTTTTTAAATATCCGAGAAAGTACCATAGATACTGTGGTTTCAAGCGTTGTAACTCGACGAAACCAATTAGGAATTGCCAAATTTGACGAATTTCCGAACATTTTTCGGACAAATCTGCTTATGTCTCAGAAACAATAAGTCGTAGTACGTAGACCTCGTTATATGTGGAAATTTCGGGAGAAAATACCGTAGATGCAATGGTTTCAAGATTTCTAACCTGACGGATTCCATTAAGTATAGCCATATATAACAGGCTTTCGAAAAATTTTCAACCAATTTTCGAAACAATCTGATCATATCCACGAAACTATAAATCGTAGCACGGAAAACTCGGAATTTTTTGAAAATATCGTGAGAAAGTTCCATACATGCTGTGGTTTCATGCATTGTAACCCGACGAATCCTATTAGGAATTGCCAAATATGACGAGTTTTCGAACAATTTTCGGACAATTCTGCTCGTGTCTGAAACCATAAGTCGTAGTACGGAGAACCTGTTATTTGTGGAAATATCGCATGAAGATACCATAGATGCATTGATTTGAAGATTTCTAACCTGACGAATTCCATTAGGTATCGACAAATATAACAGGCTTTCGAGAAATTTTCAACCAATTTTCGGAAGAATCTGCTCATATCCACGAAACTATAAATCGTAGCACGGAGAACTCCGAATTTTTTGAAATATCCGAGAAAGTACCATAGATACTGTGGTTTCAAGCGTTGTAACTCGACGAATCCAATTAGGAATTGCCAAATTTGACGAATTTCCGAACATTTTTCGGACAAATCTGCTTATGCCACAGAAACAATAAGTCGTAGTACGTAAACCTCGTTATTTGTGGAAATATTGCGAAAAAATAACATAGATGCATTGGTTTCAAGATTTCTAACCTGACGGATTCCATTAAGTATCGCCATATATAAAGGGCTTTCGAGAAATTTTCGACCAATTTTCGGAAGAATCTGCTCATGTTCACGAAACTATAAATCGTAGCACGGAGAACTCCGAATTTTTTTAAATATCCGAGAAAGTACCATAGATACTGTGGTTTCAAGCGTTGTAACTCGACCAATCCAATTAGGAATTGCCAAATATGACGAGTTTTCGAACAATTTTCGGACAATTCGGCTCGTCTCTGAAACAATAAGTCGTAGTACGGAGAACCTGTTATTTGTGGAAATATCGCATGAAGATAACATAGATGCATTGATTTGAAGATTTCTAACCTGATGAATTCCATTAGGTATCGCCAAATATAACGGCGTTTCGAGAAATTTTCAACCCATTTTCGGAAGAATCTGCTCATATCCACGAAACTATAAATCGTAGCACGGAGAACTCCGAATTTTTTTTGAAATATAGCTAGAAATTACCATAGATACCGTGGTTTCAAGGGTTGTAACCCGACGAATCCCATTAGGGATTGCCAAATATAACGAGTTTTCGAACAATTTTCGGACAATTCTGCTTATATCTTAGAAGCTATAAATCGCAGAACGGAGGACTCTTTATTTGTGGAAATTCGAGAGAAAATACCATAGATGCAATGGTTTCAAGATTTCTATCCTGACGAATTCCATTAGGTATCGCCAAATATAACAGGCTTTCGAAAAATTTTCAACCAATTTTCGAAACAATCTGATCATATCCACGAAACTATAAATCGTAGCACGGAAAACTCGGAATTTTTTGGAAATATCGTGAGAAAGTTCCATACATGCTGTGGTTTCATGCATTGTAACCCGACGAATCCCATTAGGAATTGCCAAATATGACGAGTTTTCGAACAATTTTCGGACAATTCTGCTCGTGTCTGAAACAATAAGTCGTAGTACGGAGAACCTGTTATTTGTGGAAATATCGCATGAAGATAGCATAGATGCATTGATTTGAAGATTTATAACCTGACGGATTCCATTAAGTATCGCCATATATAAAGGGCTTTCGAGAAATTTTCGACCAATTTTCGGAAGAATCTGCTGATATCCACGAAACTATAAATCGTAGCACGGAGAACTCCGAATTTTTTTAAATATCCGAGAAAGTACCATAGATACTGTGGTTTCAAGCGTTGTAACTCGACGAAACCAATTAGGAATTGCCAAATTTGACGAATTTCCGAACATTTTTCGGACAAATCTGCTTATGTCTCAGAAACAATAAGTCGTAGTACGTAAACCTCGTTATATGTGGAAATTTCGGGAGAAAATACCATAGATGCAATGGTTTCAAGATTTCTAACCTGACGGATTCCATTAAGTATCGCCATATATAAAGGGCTTTCGAGAAATTTTCGACCAATTTTCGGAAGAATCTGCTCATATCCACGAAACTATAAATCGTAGCACGGAGAACTCCGAATTTTTTGAAATATCCGAGAAAGTACCATAGATACTGTGGTTTCAAGCGTTGTAACTCGACGAATCCAATTAGGAATTGCCAAATTTGACGAATTTTCGAACAATTTTCGGACAATTCTGCTCGTGTCTGAAACAATAAGTCGTAGTACGGAGAACCTGTTATTTGTGGAAATATCGCATGAAGATAGCATAGATGCATTGATTTGAAGATTTCTAACCTGACGGATTCCATTAAGTATCGCCATATATAAAGGGCTTTCGAGAAATTTTCGACCAATTTTCGGAAGAATCTGCTCATATCCACGAAACTATAAATCGTAGCACGGAGAACTCCGAATTTTTTGAAATATCCGAGAAAGTACCATAGATACTGTGGTTTCAAGCGTTGTAACTCGACGAATCCAATTAGGAATTGCCAAATTTGACGAATTTCCGAACATCTTTCGGACAAATCTGCTTATGCCCCAGAAACAATAAGTCGTAGTACGTAAACCTCGTTATTTGTGGAAATATTGAAAAAAAATACCATAGATGCATTGGTTTCAAGATTTCTAACCTGACGGATTCCATTAAGTATCGCCATATATAAAGGGCTTTCGAGAAATTTTCGACCAATTTTCGGAAGAATCTGCTGATATCCACTAAACTATAAATCGTAGCACGGAGAACTCCGAATTTTTTTAAATATCCGAGAAAGTACCATAGATACTGTGGTTTCAAGCGTTGTAACTCGACGAAACCAATTAGGAATTGCCAAATTTGACGAATTTCCGAACATTTTTCGGACAAATCTGCTTATGTCTCAGAAACAATAAGTCGTAGTACGTAGACCTCGTTATATGTGGAAATTTCGGGAGAAAATACCATAGATGCAATGGTTTCAAGATTTCTAACCTGACGGATTCCATTAAGTATCGCCATATATAAAGGGCTTTCGAGAAATTTTCGACCAATTTTCGGAAGAATCTGCTCATATCCACGAAACTATAAATCGTAGCACGGAGAACTCCGAATTTTTTGAAATATCCGAGAAAGTACCATAGATACTGTGGTTTCAAGCGTTGTAACTCGACGAATCCAATTAGGAATTGCCAAATTTGACGAATTTCCGAACATCTTTCGGACAAATCTGCTTATGCCCCAGAAACAATAAGTCGTAGTACGGAGAACCTGTTATTTGTGGAAATATCGCATGAAGATACCATAGATGAATTGATTTGAAGATTTCTAACCTGACGAATTCCATTAGGTATCGACAAATATAACAGGCTTTCGAGAAATTTTCAACCAATTTTCGGAAGAATCTGCTCATATCCACGAAACTATAAATCGTAGCACGGAGAACTCCGAATTTTTTGAAATATCCGAGAAAGTACCATAGATACTGTGGTTTCAAGCGTTGTAACTCGACGAATCCAATTAGGAATTGCCAAATTTGACGAATTTCCGAACATCTTTCGGACAAATCTGCTTATGCCACAGAAACAATAAGTCGTAGTACGTAAACCTCGTTATTTGTGGAAATATTGCGAAAAAATACCATAGATGCATTGGTTTCAAGATTTCTAACCTGACGGATTCCATTAAGTATCGCCATATATAAAGGGCTTTCGAGAAATTTTCGACCAATTTTCGGAAGAATCTGCTGATATCCACTAAACTATAAATCGTAGCACGGAGAACTCCGAATTTTTTTAAATATCCGAGAAAGTACCATAGATACTGTGGTTTCAAGCGTTGTAACTCGACGAAACCAATTAGGAATTGCCAAATTTGACGAATTTCCGAACATTTTTCGGACAAATCTGCTTATGTCTCAGAAACAATAAGTCGTAGTACGTAGACCTCGTTATATGTGGAAATTTCGGGAGAAAATACCATAGATGCAATGGTTTCAAGATTTATAACCTGACGGATTCCATTAAGTATCGCCATATATAAAGGGCTTTCGAGAAATTTTCGACCAATTTTCGGAAGAATCTGCTCATATCCACGAAACTATAAATCGTAGCACGGAGAACTCCGAATTTTTTGAAATATCCGAGAAAGTACCATAGATACTGTGGTTTCAAGCGTTGTAACTCGACGAATCCAATTAGGAATTGCCAAATTTGACGAATTTTCGAACAATTTTCGGACAATTCTGCTCGTGTCTGAAACAATAAGTCGTAGTACGGAGAACCTGTTATTTGTGGAAATATCGCATGAAGATAGCATAGATGCATTGATTTGAAGATTTCTAACCTGACGGATTCCATTAAGTATCGCCATATATAAAGGGCTTTCGAGAAATTTTCGACCAATTTTCGGAAGAATCTGCTCATATCCACGAAACTATAAATCGTAGCACGGAGAACTCCGAATTTTTTGAAATATCCGAGAAAGTACCATAGATACTGTGGTTTCAAGCGTTGTAACTCGACGAATCCAATTAGGAATTGCCAAATTTGACGAATTTCCGAACATCTTTCGGACAAATCTGCTTATGCCCCAGAAACAATAAGTCGTAGTACGTAAACCTCGTTATTTGTGGAAATATTGAAAAAAAATACCATAGATGCATTGGTTTCAAGATTTCTAACCTGACGGATTCCATTAAGTATCGCCATATATAAAGGGCTTTCGAGAAATTTTCAACCAATTTTCGGAAGAATCTGCTCATGTTCACGAAACTATAAATCGTAGCACGGAGAACTCCGAATTTTTTTAAATATCCGAGAAAGTACCATAGATACTGTGGTTTCAAGGGTTGTAACCCGACGAATCCCATTAGGAATTGCCAAATATAAAGAGTTTTCGAACAATTTTCGGACAATTCTGCTCATATCTTAGAAGCTATAAATAGCAGAACGGAGGACTCTTTATTTGTGGAAATTCGAGAGAAAATACCATAGATGCATTGGTTTCAAGATTTCTAACCTGACGGATTCCATTAAGTATCGCCATATATAAAGGGCTTTCGAGAAATTTTCAACCAATTTTCGAAAGAATCTGATCATATCGACGAAACTATAAATCGTAGCACGGAAAACTCGGAATTTTTTGGAAATATCGCGAGAAAGTTCCATACATGCTGTGGTTTCAAGCATTGTAACTCGACGAAACCAATTAGGAATTGCCAAATTTGACGAATTTCCGAACATTTTTCGGACAAATCTGCTTATGTCTCAGAAACAATAAGTCGTAGTACGTAGACCTCGTTATATGTGGAAATTTCGGGAGAAAATACCATAGATGCAATGGTTTCAAGATTTCTAACCTGACGGATTCCATTAAGTATCGCCATATATAAAGGGCTTTCGAGAAATTTTCGACCAATTTTCGGAAGAATCTGCTCATATCCACGAAACTATAAATCGTAGCACGGAGAACTCCGAATTTTTTGAAATATCCGAGAAAGTACCATAGATACTGTGGTTTCAAGCGTTGTAACTCGACGAATCCAATTAGGAATTGCCAAATTTGACGAATTTTCGAACAATTTTCGGACAATTCTGCTCGTGTCTGAAACAATAAGTCGTAGTACGGAGAACCTGTTATTTGTGGAAATATCGCATGAAGATAGCATAGATGCATTGATTTGAAGATTTATAACCTGACGGATTCCATTAAGTATCGCCATATATAAAGGGCTTTCGAGAAATTTTCGACCAATTTTCGGAAGAATCTGCTGATATCCACTAAACTATAAATCGTAGCACGGAGAACTCCGAATTTTTTTAAATATCCGAGAAAGTACCATAGATACTGTGGTTTCAAGCGTTGTAACTCGACGAAACCAATTAGGAATTGCCAAATTTGACGAATTTCCGAACATTTTTCGGACAAATCTGCTTATGTCTCAGAAACAATAAGTCGTAGTACGTAGACCTCGTTATATGTGGAAATTTCGGGAGAAAATACCATAGATGCAATGGTTTCAAGATTTCTAACCTGACGGATTCCATTAAGTATCGCCATATATAAAGGGCTTTCGAGAAATTTTCGACCAATTTTCGGAAGAATCTGCTCATATCCACGAAACTATAAATCGTAGCACGGAGAACTCCGAATTTTTTGAAATATCCGAGAAAGTACCATAGATACTGTGGTTTCAAGCGTTGTAACTCGACGAATCCAATTAGGAATTGCCAAATTTGACGAATTTCCGAACATCTTTCGGACAAATCTGCTTATGCCCCAGAAACAATAAGTCGTAGTACGTAAACCTCGTTATTTGTGGAAATATTGAAAAAAAATACCATAGATGCATTGGTTTCAAGATTTCTAACCTGACGGATTCCATTAAGTATCGCCATATATAAAGGGCTTTCGAGAAATTTTCGACCAATTTTCGGAAGAATCTGCTGATATCCACGAAACTATAAATCGTAGCACGGAGAACTCCGAATTTTTTTAAATATCCGAGAAAGTACCATAGATACTGTGGTTTCAAGCGTTGTAACTCGACGAAACCAATTAGGAATTGCCAAATTTGACGAATTTCCGAACATTTTTCGGACAAATCTGCTTATGTCTCAGAAACAATAAGTCGTAGTACGTAGACCTCGTTATATGTGGAAATTTCGGGAGAAAATACCGTAGATGCAATGGTTTCAAGATTTCTAACCTGACGGATTCCATTAAGTATAGCCATATATAACAGGCTTTCGAAAAATTTTCAACCAATTTTCGAAACAATCTGATCATATCCACGAAACTATAAATCGTAGCACGGAAAACTCGGAATTTTTTGAAAATATCGTGAGAAAGTTCCATACATGCTGTGGTTTCATGCATTGTAACCCGACGAATCCCATTAGGAATTGCCAAATATGACGAGTTTTCGAACAATTTTCGGACAATTCTGCTCGTGTCTGAAACCATAAGTCGTAGTACGGAGAACCTGTTATTTGTGGAAATATCGCATGAAGATACCATAGATGCATTGATTTGAAGATTTCTAACCTGACGAATTCCATTAGGTATCGACAAATATAACAGGCTTTCGAGAAATTTTCAACCAATTTTCGGAAGAATCTGCTCATATCCACGAAACTATAAATCGTAGCACGGAGAACTCCGAATTTTTTGAAATATCCGAGAAAGTACCATAGATACTGTGGTTTCAAGCGTTGTAACTCGACGAATCCAATTAGGAATTGCCAAATTTGACGAATTTCCGAACATTTTTCGGACAAATCTGCTTATGCCACAGAAACAATAAGTCGTAGTACGTAAACCTCGTTATTTGTGGAAATATTGCGAAAAAATAACATAGATGCATTGGTTTCAAGATTTCTAACCTGACGGATTCCATTAAGTATCGCCATATATAAAGGGCTTTCGAGAAATTTTCGACCAATTTTCGGAAGAATCTGCTCATGTTCACGAAACTATAAATCGTAGCACGGAGAACTCCGAATTTTTTTAAATATCCGAGAAAGTACCATAGATACTGTGGTTTCAAGCGTTGTAACTCGACCAATCCAATTAGGAATTGCCAAATATGACGAGTTTTCGAACAATTTTCGGACAATTCGGCTCGTCTCTGAAACAATAAGTCGTAGTACGGAGAACCTGTTATTTGTGGAAATATCGCATGAAGATAACATAGATGCATTGATTTGAAGATTTCTAACCTGATGAATTCCATTAGGTATCGCCAAATATAACGGCGTTTCGAGAAATTTTCAACCCATTTTCGGAAGAATCTGCTCATATCCACGAAACTATAAATCGTAGCACGGAGAACTCCGAATTTTTTTTGAAATATAGCTAGAAATTACCATAGATACCGTGGTTTCAAGGGTTGTAACCCGACGAATCCCATTAGGGATTGCCAAATATAACGAGTTTTCGAACAATTTTCGGACAATTCTGCTTATATCTTAGAAGCTATAAATCGCAGAACGGAGGACTCTTTATTTGTGGAAATTCGAGAGAAAATACCATAGATGCAATGGTTTCAAGATTTCTATCCTGACGAATTCCATTAGGTATCGCCAAATATAACAGGCTTTCGAAAAATTTTCAACCAATTTTCGAAACAATCTGATCATATCCACGAAACTATAAATCGTAGCACGGAAAACTCGGAATTTTTTGGAAATATCGTGAGAAAGTTCCATACATGCTGTGGTTTCATGCATTGTAACCCGACGAATCCCATTAGGAATTGCCAAATATGACGAGTTTTCGAACAATTTTCGGACAATTCTGCTCGTGTCTGAAACAATAAGTCGTAGTACGGAGAACCTGTTATTTGTGGAAATATCGCATGAAGATAGCATAGATGCATTGATTTGAAGATTTATAACCTGACGGATTCCATTAAGTATCGCCATATATAAAGGGCTTTCGAGAAATTTTCGACCAATTTTCGGAAGAATCTGCTGATATCCACGAAACTATAAATCGTAGCACGGAGAACTCCGAATTTTTTTAAATATCCGAGAAAGTACCATAGATACTGTGGTTTCAAGCGTTGTAACTCGACGAAACCAATTAGGAATTGCCAAATTTGACGAATTTCCGAACATTTTTCGGACAAATCTGCTTATGTCTCAGAAACAATAAGTCGTAGTACGTAAACCTCGTTATATGTGGAAATTTCGGGAGAAAATACCATAGATGCAATGGTTTCAAGATTTCTAACCTGACGGATTCCATTAAGTATCGCCATATATAAAGGGCTTTCGAGAAATTTTCGACCAATTTTCGGAAGAATCTGCTCATATCCACGAAACTATAAATCGTAGCACGGAGAACTCCGAATTTTTTGAAATATCCGAGAAAGTACCATAGATACTGTGGTTTCAAGCGTTGTAACTCGACGAATCCAATTAGGAATTGCCAAATTTGACGAATTTCCGAACATCTTTCGGACAAATCTGCTTATGCCCCAGAAACAATAAGTCGTAGTACGTAAACCTCGTTATTTGTGGAAATATTGAAAAAAAATACCATAGATGCATTGGTTTCAAGATTTCTAACCTGACGGATTCCATTAAGTATCGCCATATATAAAGGGCTTTCGAGAAATTTTCGACCAATTTTCGGAAGAATCTGCTGATATCCACGAAACTATAAATCGTAGCACGGAGAACTCCGAATTTTTTTAAATATCCGAGAAAGTACCATAGATACTGTGGTTTCAAGCGTTGTAACTCGACGAAACCAATTAGGAATTGCCAAATTTGACGAATTTCCGAACATTTTTCGGACAAATCTGCTTATGTCTCAGAAACAATAAGTCGTAGTACGTAGACCTCGTTATATGTGGAAATTTCGGGAGAAAATACCGTAGATGCAATGGTTTCAAGATTTCTAACCTGACGGATTCCATTAAGTATAGCCATATATAACAGGCTTTCGAAAAATTTTCAACCAATTTTCGAAACAATCTGATCATATCCACGAAACTATAAATCGTAGCACGGAAAACTCGGAATTTTTTGAAAATATCGTGAGAAAGTTCCATACATGCTGTGGTTTCATGCATTGTAACCCGACGAATCCCATTAGGAATTGCCAAATATGACGAGTTTTCGAACAATTTTCGGACAATTCTGCTCGTGTCTGAAACCATAAGTCGTAGTACGGAGAACCTGTTATTTGTGGAAATATCGCATGAAGATACCATAGATGCATTGATTTGAAGATTTCTAACCTGACGAATTCCATTAGGTATCGACAAATATAACAGGCTTTCGAGAAATTTTCAACCAATTTTCGGAAGAATCTGCTCATATCCACGAAACTATAAATCGTAGCACGGAGAACTCCGAATTTTTTGAAATATCCGAGAAAGTACCATAGATACTGTGGTTTCAAGCGTTGTAACTCGACGAATCCAATTAGGAATTGCCAAATTTGACGAATTTCCGAACATTTTTCGGACAAATCTGCTTATGCCACAGAAACAATAAGTCGTAGTACGTAAACCTCGTTATTTGTGGAAATATTGCGAAAAAATAACATAGATGCATTGGTTTCAAGATTTCTAACCTGACGGATTCCATTAAGTATCGCCATATATAAAGGGCTTTCGAGAAATTTTCGACCAATTTTCGGAAGAATCTGCTCATGTTCACGAAACTATAAATCGTAGCACGGAGAACTCCGAATTTTTTTAAATATCCGAGAAAGTACCATAGATACTGTGGTTTCAAGCGTTGTAACTCGACCAATCCAATTAGGAATTGCCAAATATGACGAGTTTTCGAACAATTTTCGGACAATTCGGCTCGTCTCTGAAACAATAAGTCGTAGTACGGAGAACCTGTTATTTGTGGAAATATCGCATAAAGATAACATAGATGCATTGATTTGAAGATTTCTAACCTGATGAATTCCATTAGGTATCGCCAAATATAACGGCGTTTCGAGAAATTTTCAACCCATTTTCGGAAGAATCTGCTCATATCCACGAAACTATAAATCGTAGCACGGAGAACTCCGAATTTTTTTTGAAATATAGCTAGAAATTACCATAGATACCGTGGTTTCAAGGGTTGTAACCCGACGAATCCCATTAGGGATTGCCAAATATAACGAGTTTTCGAACAATTTTCGGACAATTCTGCTTATATCTTAGAAGCTATAAATCGCAGAACGGAGGACTCTTTATTTGTGGAAATTCGGGAGAAAATACCATAGATGCAATGGTTTCAAGATTTCTATCCTGACGAATTCCATTAGGTATCGCCAAATATAACAGGCTTTCGAAAAATTTTCAACCAATTTTCGAAACAATCTGATCATATCCACGAAACTATAAATCGTAGCACGGAAAACTCGGAATTTTTTGGAAATATCGTGAGAAAGTTCCATACATGCTGTGGTTTCATGCATTGTAACCCGACGAATCCCATTAGGAATTGCCAAATATGACGAGTTTTCGAACAATTTTCGGACAATTCTGCTCGTGTCTGAAACAATAAGTCGTAGTACGGAGAACCTGTTATTTGTGGAAATATCGCATGAAGATAGCATAGATGCATTGATTTGAAGATTTATAACCTGACGGATTCCATTAAGTATCGCCATATATAAAGGGCTTTCGAGAAATTTTCGACCAATTTTCGGAAGAATCTGCTGATATCCACTAAACTATAAATCGTAGCACGGAGAACTCCGAATTTTTTTAAATATCCGAGAAAGTACCATAGATACTGTGGTTTCAAGCGTTGTAACTCGACGAAACCAATTAGGAATTGCCAAATTTGACGAATTTCCGAACATTTTTCGGACAAATCTGCTTATGTCTCAGAAACAATAAGTCGTAGTACGTAGACCTCGTTATATGTGGAAATTTCGGGAGAAAATACCATAGATGCAATGGTTTCAAGATTTCTAACCTGACGGATTCCATTAAGTATCGCCATATATAAAGGGCTTTCGAGAAATTTTCGACCAATTTTCGGAAGAATCTGCTCATATCCACGAAACTATAAATCGTAGCACGGAGAACTCCGAATTTTTTGAAATATCCGAGAAAGTACCATAGATACTGTGGTTTCAAGCGTTGTAACTCGACGAATCCAATTAGGAATTGCCAAATTTGACGAATTTTCGAACAATTTTCGGACAATTCTGCTCGTGTCTGAAACAATAAGTCGTAGTACGGAGAACCTGTTATTTGTGGAAATATCGCATGAAGATAGCATAGATGCATTGATTTGAAGATTTATAACCTGACGGATTCCATTAAGTATCGCCATATATAAAGGGCTTTCGAGAAATTTTCGACCAATTTTCGGAAGAATCTGCTGATATCCACGAAACTATAAATCGTAGCACGGAGAACTCCGAATTTTTTGAAATATCCGAGAAAGTACCATAGATACTGTGGTTTCAAGCGTTGTAACTCGACGAAACCAATTAGGAATTGCCAAATTTGACGAATTTCCGAACATTTTTCGGACAAATCTGCTTATGTCTCAGAAACAATAAGTCGTAGTACGTAGACCTCGTTATATGTGGAAATTTCGGGAGAAAATACCATAGATGCAATGGTTTCAAGATTTCTAACCTGACGGATTCCATTAAGTATCGCCATATATAAAGGGCTTTCGAGAAATTTTCGACCAATTTTCGGAAGAATCTGCTCATATCCACGAAACTATAAATCGTAGCACGGAGAACTCCGAATTTTTTGAAATATCCGAGAAAGTACCATAGATACTGTGGTTTCAAGCGTTGTAACTCGACGAATCCAATTAGGAATTGCCAAATTTGACGAATTTCCGAACATCTTTCGGACAAATCTGCTTATGCCCCAGAAACAATAAGTCGTAGTACGTAAACCTCGTTATTTGTGGAAATATTGAAAAAAAATACCATAGATGCATTGGTTTCAAGATTTCTAACCTGACGGATTCCATTAAGTATCGCCATATATAAAGGGCTTTCGAGAAATTTTCGACCAATTTTCGGAAGAATCTGCTGATATCCACGAAACTATAAATCGTAGCACGGAGAACTCCGAATTTTTTTAAATATCCGAGAAAGTACCATAGATACTGTGGTTTCAAGCGTTGTAACTCGACGAAACCAATTAGGAATTGCCAAATTTGACGAATTTCCGAACATTTTTCGGACAAATCTGCTTATGTCTCAGAAACAATAAGTCGTAGTACGTAGACCTCGTTATATGTGGAAATTTCGGGAGAAAATACCGTAGATGCAATGGTTTCAAAATTTCTAACCTGACGGATTCCATTAAGTATAGCCATATATAAAGGACTTTCGAGAAATTTTCGACCAATTTTCGGAAGAATCTGCTCATATCAACGAAACTATAAATCGTAGCACGCAGAACTCCGAATTTTTTTAAATATCCGAGAAAGTACCATAGATACTGTGGTTTCAAGCGTTGTAACTCGACGAATCCAATTAGGAATTGCCAAATTTGACGAATTTCCGATCATTTTTCGGACAAATCTGCTCATGTCTCAGAAACAAAAAGTCGTGATACGGAAAACCTGTTATTTGTAGAAATATCGCATGAAAATGCCATCGATGCATTGATTTGAAGCTTTCTAACCCGACGAAGTCTATTAGGAATCGCCAAATATAACGAGTTTTCGAGCAATATTCGGGCAATTCATTTCGTATCTCCGAAACAATAAGTCGATGTACGTAGACCTCGTTATTTGTGGAAATATCGCAAGAAAGTACCATAGATACTGTGGTTTCAAGCGTTGTAACCCGACGAATCCCATTAGGAATTGCCAAATATGACGAGTTTTCGAACAATTTTCGGGCAATTCTGCTCGTCTCTGAAACAATAAGTCGTAGTACGGAGAACCTGTTATTTGTGGAAATATCGCATGAAGATACCATAGATGCATTGATTTGAAGATTTCTAACCTGACGGATTCCATTAAGTATCGCCATATATAAAGGGCTTTCGAGAAATTTTCGACCAATTTTCGGAAGAATCTGCTGATATCCACGAAACTATAAATCGTAGCACGGAGAACTCCGAATTTTTTTAAATATCCGAGAAAGTACCATAGATACTGTGGTTTCAAGCGTTGTAACTCGACGAAACCAATTAGGAATTGCCAAATTTGACGAATTTCCGAACATTTTTCGGACAAATCTGCTCATGTCTCAGAAACAATAAGTCGTAGTACGTAGACCTCGTTATATGTGGAAATTTCGGGAGAAAATACCATAGATGCAATGGTTTCAAGATTTATAACCTGACGGATTCCATTAAGTATCGCCATATATAAAGGGCTTTCGAGAAATTTTCGACCAATTTTCGGAAGAATCTGCTCATATCCACGAAACTATAAATCGTAGCACGGAGAACTCCGAATTTTTTGAAATATCCGAGAAAGTACCATAGATACTGTGGTTTCAAGCGTTGTAACTCGACGAATCCAATTAGGAATTGCCAAATTTGACGAATTTCCGAACATCTTTCGGACAAATCTGCTTATGCCACAGAAACAATAAGTCGTAATACGTAAACCTCGTTATTTGTGGAAATATTGCGAAAAAATACCATAGATGCATTGGTTTCAAGATTTCTAACCTGACGGATTCCATTAAGTATCGCCATATATAAAGGGCTTTCGAGAAATTTTCGACCAATTTTCGGAAGAATCTGCTCATGTTCACGAAACTATAAATCGTAGCACGGAGAACTCCGAATTTTTTTAAATATCCGAGAAAGTACCATAGATACTGTGGTTTCAAGCGTTGTAACTCGACGAAACCAATTAGGAATTGCCAAATTTGACGAATTTCCGAACATTTTTCGGACAAATCTGCTCATGTCTCAGAAACAATAAGTCGTAGTACGTAGACCTCGTTATATGTGGAAATTTCGGGAGAAAATACCATAGATGCAATGGTTTCAAGATTTATAACCTGACGGATTCCATTAAGTATCGCCATATATAAAGGGCTTTCGAGAAATTTTCGACCAATTTTCGGAAGAATCTGCTCATATCCACGAAACTATAAATCGTAGCACGGAGAACTCCGAATTTTTTGAAATATCCGAGAAAGTACCATAGATACTGTGGTTTCAAGCGTTGTAACTCGACGAATCCAATTAGGAATTGCCAAATTTGACGAATTTCCGAACATCTTTCGGACAAATCTGCTTATGCCCCAGAAACAATAAGTCGTAGTACGTAAACCTCGTTATTTGTGGAAATATTGAAAAAAAATACCATAGATGCATTGGTTTCAAGATTTCTAACCTGACGGATTCCATTAAGTATCGCCATATATAAAGGGCTTTCGAGAAATTTTCGACCAATTTTCGGAAGAATCTGCTGATATCCACGAAACTATAAATCGTAGCACGGAGAACTCCGAATTTTTTTAAATATCCGAGAAAGTACCATAGATACTGTGGTTTCAAGCGTTGTAACTCGACGAAACCAATTAGGAATTGCCAAATTTGACGAATTTCCGAACATTTTTCGGACAAATCTGCTTATGTCTCAGAAACAATAAGTCGTAGTACGTAGACCTCGTTATATGTGGAAATTTCGGGAGAAAATACCGTAGATGCAATGGTTTCAAAATTTCTAACCTGACGGATTCCATTAAGTATAGCCATATATAAAGGACTTTCGAGAAATTTTCGACCAATTTTCGGAAGAATCTGCTCATATCAACGAAACTATAAATCGTAGCACGCAGAACTCCGAATTTTTTTAAATATCCGAGAAAGTACCATAGATACTGTGGTTTCAAGCGTTGTAACTCGACGAATCCAATTAGGAATTGCCAAATTTGACGAATTTCCGATCATTTTTCGGACAAATCTGCTCATGTCTCAGAAACAAAAAGTCGTGATACGGAAAACCTGTTATTTGTAGAAATATCGCATGAAAATGCCATCGATGCATTGATTTGAAGCTTTCTAACCCGACGAAGTCTATTAGGAATCGCCAAATATAACGAGTTTTCGAGCAATATTCGGGCAATTCATTTCGTATCTCCGAAACAATAAGTCGATGTACGTAGACCTCGTTATTTGTGGAAATATCGCAAGAAAGTACCATAGATACTGTGGTTTCAAGCGTTGTAACCCGACGAATCCCATTAGGAATTGCCAAATATGACGAGTTTTCGAACAATTTTCGGGCAATTCTGCTCGTCTCTGAAACAATAAGTCGTAGTACGGAGAACCTGTTATTTGTGGAAATATCGCATGAAGATACCATAGATGCATTGATTTGAAGATTTCTAACCTGACGGATTCCATTAAGTATCGCCATATATAAAGGGCTTTCGAGAAATTTTCGACCAATTTTCGGAAGAATCTGCTGATATCCACGAAACTATAAATCGTAGCACGGAGAACTCCGAATTTTTTTAAATATCCGAGAAAGTACCATAGATACTGTGGTTTCAAGCGTTGTAACTCGACGAAACCAATTAGGAATTGCCAAATTTGACGAATTTCCGAACATTTTTCGGACAAATCTGCTCATGTCTCAGAAACAATAAGTCGTAGTACGTAGACCTCGTTATATGTGGAAATTTCGGGAGAAAATACCATAGATGCAATGGTTTCAAGATTTATAACCTGACGGATTCCATTAAGTATCGCCATATATAAAGGGCTTTCGAGAAATTTTCGACCAATTTTCGGAAGAATCTGCTCATATCCACGAAACTATAAATCGTAGCACGGAGAACTCCGAATTTTTTGAAATATCCGAGAAAGTACCATAGATACTGTGGTTTCAAGCGTTGTAACTCGACGAATCCAATTAGGAATTGCCAAATTTGACGAATTTCCGAACATCTTTCGGACAAATCTGCTTATGCCACAGAAACAATAAGTCGTAATACGTAAACCTCGTTATTTGTGGAAATATTGCGAAAAAATACCATAGATGCATTGGTTTCAAGATTTCTAACCTGACGGATTCCATTAAGTATCGCCATATATAAAGGGCTTTCGAGAAATTTTCGACCAATTTTCGGAAGAATCTGCTCATGTTCACGAAACTATAAATCGTAGCACGGAGAACTCCGAATTTTTTTAAATATCCGAGAAAGTACCATAGATACTGTGGTTTCAAGCGTTGTAACTCGACGAAACCAATTAGGAATTGCCAAATTTGACGAATTTCCGAACATTTTTCGGACAAATCTGCTCATGTCTCAGAAACAATAAGTCGTAGTACGTAGACCTCGTTATATGTGGAAATTTCGGGAGAAAATACCATAGATGCAATGGTTTCAAGATTTATAACCTGACGGATTCCATTAAGTATCGCCATATATAAAGGGCTTTCGAGAAATTTTCGACCAATTTTCGGAAGAATCTGCTCATATCCACGAAACTATAAATCGTAGCACGGAGAACTCCGAATTTTTTGAAATATCCGAGAAAGTACCATAGATACTGTGGTTTCAAGCGTTGTAACTCGACGAATCCAATTAGGAATTGCCAAATTTGACGAATTTCCGAACATCTTTCGGACAAATCTGCTTATGCCCCAGAAACAATAAGTCGTAGTACGTAAACCTCGTTATTTGTGGAAATATTGAAAAAAAATACCATAGATGCATTGGTTTCAAGATTTCTAACCTGACGGATTCCATTAAGTATCGCCATATATAAAGGGCTTTCGAGAAATTTTCGACCAATTTTCGGAAGAATCTGCTGATATCCACGAAACTATAAATCGTAGCACGGAGAACTCCGAATTTTTTTAAATATCCGAGAAAGTACCATAGATACTGTGGTTTCAAGCGTTGTAACTCGACGAAACCAATTAGGAATTGCCAAATTTGACGAATTTCCGAACATTTTTCGGACAAATCTGCTTATGTCTCAGAAACAATAAGTCGTAGTACGTAGACCTCGTTATATGTGGAAATTTCGGGAGAAAATACCGTAGATGCAATGGTTTCAAAATTTCTAACCTGACGGATTCCATTAAGTATAGCCATATATAAAGGACTTTCGAGAAATTTTCGACCAATTTTCGGAAGAATCTGCTCATATCAACGAAACTATAAATCGTAGCACGCAGAACTCCGAATTTTTTTAAATATCCGAGAAAGTACCATAGATACTGTGGTTTCAAGCGTTGTAACTCGACGAATCCAATTAGGAATTGCCAAATTTGACGAATTTCCGATCATTTTTCGGACAAATCTGCTCATGTCTCAGAAACAAAAAGTCGTGATACGGAAAACCTGTTATTTGTAGAAATATCGCATGAAAATGCCATCGATGCATTGATTTGAAGCTTTCTAACCCGACGAAGTCTATTAGGAATCGCCAAATATAACGAGTTTTCGAGCAATATTCGGGCAATTCATTTCGTATCTCCGAAACAATAAGTCGATGTACGTAGACCTCGTTATTTGTGGAAATATCGCAAGAAAGTACCATAGATACTGTGGTTTCAAGCGTTGTAACCCGACGAATCCCATTAGGAATTGCCAAATATGACGAGTTTTCGAACAATTTTCGGGCAATTCTGCTCGTCTCTGAAACAATAAGTCGTAGTACGGAGAACCTGTTATTTGTGGAAATATCGCATGAAGATACCATAGATGCATTGATTTGAAGATTTCTAACCTGACGGATTCCATTAAGTATCGCCATATATAAAGGGCTTTCGAGAAATTTTCGACCAATTTTCGGAAGAATCTGCTGATATCCACGAAACTATAAATCGTAGCACGGAGAACTCCGAATTTTTTTAAATATCCGAGAAAGTACCATAGATACTGTGGTTTCAAGCGTTGTAACTCGACGAAACCAATTAGGAATTGCCAAATTTGACGAATTTCCGAACATTTTTCGGACAAATCTGCTCATGTCTCAGAAACAATAAGTCGTAGTACGTAGACCTCGTTATATGTGGAAATTTCGGGAGAAAATACCATAGATGCAATGGTTTCAAGATTTCTAACCTGACGGATTCCATTAAGTATCGCCATATATAAAGGGCTTTCGAGAAATTTTCGACCAATTTTCGGAAGAATCTGCTCATGTTCACGAAACTATAAATCGTAGCACGGAGAACTCCGAATTTTTTTAAATATCCGAGAAAGTACCATAGATACTGTGGTTTCAAGCGTTGTAACTCGACCAATCCAATTAGGAATTGCCAAATATGACGAATTTCTGAACAATTTTCCGACAATTCTGCTCATGTCTCAGAAACAATAAGTCGCAGTACGGAGAACCTGTTATTTGTGGAAATATCGCATGAAGATACCATAGATGCATTGATTTGAAGATTTCTAACCTGACGAGTTCCATTAGGTATCGACAATATAACAGGCTTTCGAGAAATTTTCAACCAATTTTCGAAAGAATCTGATCATGTCCACGAAACTATCAATCGTAGCACGGAGAACTTCGAATTTTTTGAAATATCACAAGAAAGTACCATAGATACGGTGGTTTCAAGGGTTGTAACCCGACGAATCCCATTAGGAATTGCCAAATATAACGAGTTTTCGAACAATTTTCGGACAATTCTGCTCATATCTTAGAAGCTATAAATCGCAGAACGGAGGACTCTTTATTTGTGGAAATTCGAGAGAAAATACCATAGATGCATTGGTTTCAAGATTTCTATCCTGACGATTTCCATTAGGTATCGCCAAATATAACAGGCTTTCGAGAAATTTTCAACCAATTTTCGAAAGAATCTAATCATATCGAAGAAACTATAAATCGTAGCACGGAAAACTCGGAATTTTTAGGAAATATCGCGAGAAAGTTCCATACATGCTGTGGTTTCAAGCATTGTAACCCGACGAATCCCATTAGGAATTGCCAAATATGACGAGTTTCCGAACAATTTTCGGACAATTCTGCTCGTCTCTGAAACAATAAGTCGTAGTACGGAGAACCTGTTATTTGTGGAAATATCGCATGAAGATACCATAGATGCATTGATTTGAAGATTTCTAACCTGACGAATTCCATTAGGTATCGACAAATATAACAGGCTTTCGAGAAATTTTCAACCAATTTTCGGAAGAATCTGCTCATATCCACGAAACTATAAATCGTAGCACGGAGAACTCCGAATTTTTTGAAATATCCGAGAAAGTACCATAGATACTGTGGTTTCAAGCGTTGTAACTCGACGAATCCAATTAGGAATTGCCAAATTTGACGAATTTCCGAACATCTTTCGGACAAATCTGCTTATGCCACAGAAACAATAAGTCGTAGTACGTAAACCTCGTTATTTGTGGAAATATTGCGAAAAAATACCATAGATGCATTGGTTTCAAGATTTCTAACCTGACGGATTCCATTAAGTATCGCCATATATAAAGGGCTTTCGAGAAATTTTCGACCAATTTTCGGAAGAATCTGTTCATGTTCACGAAACTATAAATCGTAGCACGGAGAACTCCGAATTTTTTTAAATATCCGAGAAAGTACCATAGATACTGTGGTTTCAAGCGTTGTAACTCGACCAATCCAATTAGGAATTGCCAAATATGACGAGTTTTCGAACAATTTTCGGACAATTCGGCTCGTCTCTGAAACAATAAGTCGTAGTACGGAGAACCTGTTATTTGTGGAAATATCGCATGAAGATAACATAGATGCATTGATTTGAAGATTTCTAACCTGACGAATTCCATTAGGTATCGCCAAATATAACGGCGTTTCGAGAAATTTTCAACCCATTTTCGGAAGGATCTGCTCATATCCACGAAACTATAAATCGTAGCACGGAGAACTCCGAATTTTTTTTGAAATATAGCTAGAAATTACCATAGATACCGTGGTTTCAAGGGTTGTAACCCGACGAATCCCATTAGGGATTGCCAAATATAACGAGTTTTCGAACAATTTTCGGACAATTCTGCTTATATCTTAGAAGCTATAAATCGCAGAACGGAGGACTCTTTATTTGTGGAAATTCGAGAGAAAATACCATAGATGCAATGGTTTCAAGATTTCTATCCTGACGAATTCCATTAGGTATCGCCAAATATAACAGGCTTTCGAAAAATTTTCAACCAATTTTCGAAACAATCTGATCATATCCACGAAACTATAAATCGTAGCACGGAAAACTCGGAATTTTTTGAAAATATCGTGAGAAAGTTCCATACATGCTGTGGTTTCATGCATTGTAACCCGACGAATCCCATTAGGAATTGCCAAATATGACGAGTTTTCGAACAATTTTCGGACAATTCTGCTCGTGTCTGAAACCATAAGTCGTAGTACGGAGAACCTGTTATTTGTGGAAATATCACATGAAGATACCATAGATGCATTGATTTGAAGATTTCTAACCTGACGAATTCCATTAGGTATCGACAAATATAACAGGCTTTCGAGAAATTTTCGACCAATTTTCGGAAGAATCTGCTGATATCCACGAAACTATAAATCGTAGCACGGAGAACTCCGAATTTTTTTAAATATCCGAGAAAGTACCATAGATACTGTGGTTTCAAGTGTTGTAACTCGACGAAACCAATTAGGAATTGCCAAATTTGACGAATTTCCGAACATTTTTCGGACAAATCTGCTTATGTCTCAGAAACAATAAGTCGTAGTACGTAGACCTCGTTATATGTGGAAATTTCGGGAGAAAATACCATAGATGCAATGGTTTCAAGATTTCTAACCTGACGGATTCCATTAAGTATCGCCATATATAAAGGGCTTTCGAGAAATTTTCGACCAATTTTCGGAAGAATCTGCTCATATCCACGAAACTATAAATCGTAGCACGGAGAACTCCGAATTTTTTGAAATATCCGAGAAAGTACCATAGATACTGTGGTTTCAAGCGTTGTAACTCGACGAATCCAATTAGGAATTGCCAAATTTGACGAATTTTCGAACAATTTTCGGACAATTCTGCTCGTGTCTGAAACAATAAGTCGTAGTACGGAGAACCTGTTATTTGTGGAAATATCGCATGAAGATAGCATAGATGCATTGATTTGAAGATTTATAACCTGACGGATTCCATTAAGTATCGCCATATATAAAGGGCTTTCGAGAAATTTTCGACCAATTTTCGGAAGAATCTGCTGATATCCACGAAACTATAAATCGTAGCACGGAGAACTCCGAATTTTTTTAAATATCCGAGAAAGTACCATAGATACTGTGGTTTCAAGCGTTGTAACTCGACGAAACCAATTAGGAATTGCCAAATTTGACGAATTTCCGAACATTTTTCGGACAAATCTGCTTATGTCTCAGAAACAATAAGTCGTAGTACGTAGACCTCGTTATATGTGGAAATTTCGGGAGAAAATACCATAGATGCAATGGTTTCAAGATTTCTAACCTGACGGATTCCATTAAGTATCGCCATATATAAAGGGCTTTCGAGAAATTTTCGACCAATTTTCGGAAGAATCTGCTCATATCCACGAAACTATAAATCGTAGCACGGAGAACTCCGAATTTTTTGAAATATCCGAGAAAGTACCATAGATACTGTGGTTTCAAGCGTTGTAACTCGACGAATCCAATTAGGAATTGCCAAATTTGACGAATTTCCGAACATCTTTCGGACAAATCTGCTTATGCCCCAGAAACAATAAGTCGTAGTACGTAAACCTCGTTATTTGTGGAAATATTGAAAAAAAATACCATAGATGCATTGGTTTCAAGATTTCTAACCTGACGGATTCCATTAAGTATCGCCATATATAAAGGGCTTTCGAGAAATTTTCGACCAATTTTCGGAAGAATCTGCTCATGTCCACGAAACTATAAATCGTAGCACGGAGAACTCCGAATTTTTTTAAATATCCGAGAAAGTACCATAGATACTGTGGTTTCAAGCGTTGTAACTCGACCAATCTAATTAGGAATTGCCAAATATGACGAATTTCTGAACAATTTTCCGACAATTCTGCTCATGTCTCAGAAACAATAAGTCGTAGTACGGAGAACCTGTTATTTGTGGAAATATCGCATGAAGATACCATAGATGCATTGATTTGAAGATTTCTAACCTGACGAGTTCCATTAGGTATCGACAATATAACAGGCTTTCGAGAAATTTTCAACCAATTTTCGAAAGAATCTGATCATGTCCACGAAACTATCAATCGTAGCACGGAGAACTTCGAATTTTTTGAAATATCACGAGAAAGTACCATAGATACGGTGGTTTCAAGGGTTGTAACCCGACGAATCCCATTAGGAATTGCCAAATATAACGAGTTTTCGAACAATTTTCGGACAATTCTGCTCATATCTTTGAAGCTATAAATCGCAGAACGGAGGACTCTTTATTTGTAGAAATTCGAGAGAAAATACCATAGATGCATTGGTTTCAAGATTTCTATCCTGACGATTTCCATTAGGTATTGCCAAATATAACAGGCTTTCGAGAAATTTTCAACCAATTTTCGAAAGAATCTAATCATATCGACGAAACTATAAATCGTAGCACGGAAAACTCGGAATTTTTAGGAAATATCGCGAGAAAGTTCCATACATGCTGTGGTTTCAAGCATTGTAACCCGACGAATCCCATTTGGAATTGCCAAATATGACGAGTTTTCGAACAATTTTCGGACAATTCTGCTCGTCTCTGAAACAATAAGTCGTAGTACGGAGAACCTGTTATTTGTGGAAATATCGCATGAAGATACCATAGATGCATTGATTTGAAGGTTTCTAACCTGAGGAATTCCATTAGGTATCGACAAATATAACAGGCTTTCGAGAAATTTTCATGTCCACGAAACTATAAATCGTAGCACGGAGAACTCCGAATTTTTTTAAATATCCGAGGAAGTACCATAGATACTGTGGTTTCAAGCGTTGTAACTCGACGAAACCAATTAGGAATTACCAAATTTGACGAATTTCCGAACATTTTTCGGACAAATCTGCTCATGTCTCAAAAACAATAAGTCGTAGTACGTAAACCTCGTTATTTGTGGAAATATTGCGAAAAAATACCATAGATGCAATGGTTTCAAGATTTCTAACCTGACGGATTCCATTAAGTATCGCCATATATAAAGGGCTTTCGAGAAATTTTCGACCAATTTTCGGAAGAATCTGCTGATATCCACGAAAATATAAATCGTAGCACGGAGAAATCCGAATTTTATGAAATATCGCGAGAAAGTTCCATACATGCTGTGGTTTCAAGCGTTGTAACCCGACGAATCCCATTAGGAATTGCTAAATATGACGAGTTTTCGAACAATTTTCGGACAATTCTGCTCGTCTCTGAAACAATAAGTCGTAGTACGGAGAACCTGTTCTTTGTGGAAATATCGCATGAAGATACCATAGATGCATTGGTTTGAAGATTTCTAACCTGACGAGTTCCATTAGGTATCGACAATATAACAGGCTTTCGAGAAATTTTCAACCAATTTTCGAAAGAATCTGATCATGTCCACGAAACTATAAATCGTAGCACGGAGAACTTCGAATTTTTTTTGAAGTATCACGAGAAAGTACCATAGATACTGTGGTTTCAAGGGTTGTAAACCGACGAATCCCATTAGGAATTGCCAAATATGACGAGTTTTCGAACAATTTTCGGACAATTCTGCTCATATCTTAGAAGCTATAAATCGCAGAACGGAGGACTCTTTGTTTGTGGAAATTCGAGAGAAAATACCATAGATGCATTGGTTTCAAGATTTCTATCCTGACGAATTCCATTAGGTATCGCCAAATATAACAGGCTTTCGAGAAATTTTCGACCAATTTTCGAAAGAATCTGATCATATCGACGAAACTATAAATCGTAGCACGGAGAACTCCGAATTTTATGACATATCGCGAGAAAGTTCCATACATGCTGTGGTTTCAAGCATTGTAACCCGACGAATCCCATTAGGAATTGCTAAATATGACGAGTTTTCGAACAATTTTCGGACAATTCTGCTCGTCTCTGAAACAATAAGTCGTAGTACGGAGAACCTGTTATTTGTGGAAATATCGCATGAAAATACCATAGATGCATTGATTTGAAGGTTTCTAACCTGACGAGTTCCATTAGGTATCGACAATATAACAGGCTTTCGAGAAATTTTCAACCAATTTTCGAAAGGATCTGATCATGTCCTCGAAACTATAAATCGTAGCACGGAGAACTCCGAATTTTTTTAAATATCCGAGAAAGTACCATAGATACTGTGGTTTCAAGAGTTGTAACTCGACGAAACCATTTAGGAATTGCCAAATTTGCCGAATTTCCGAACATTTTTCGGACAATTCTGCTCGTCTCTGAAACAATAAGTCGTAGTACGGAGAACCTGTTATTTGTTGAAATATCGCATGAAGATACCATAGATGCATTGGTTTGAAGATTTCTAACCTGACGAGTTCCATTAGGTATCGACAATATAACAGGCTTTCGAGAAATTTTCAACCAATTTTCGAAAGAATCTGATCATGTCCACGAAACTATAAATCGTAGCACGGAGAACTTCGAATTTTTTGAAATATCACGAGAAAGTACCATAGATACTGTGGTTTCAAGGGTTGTAACCCGACGAATCCCATTAGGAATTGCCAAATATAAAGAGTTTTCGAACAATTTTCGGACAATTCTGCTCATATCTTAGAAGCTATAAATCGCAGAACGGAGGACTCTTTATTTGTAGAAATTCGAGAGAAAATACCATAGATGCATTGGTTTCAAGATTTCTATCCTGACGATTTCCATTAGGTATTGCCAAATATAACAGGCTTTCGAGAAATTTTCAACCAATTTTCGAAAGAATCTAATCATATCGACGAAACTATAAATCGTAGCACGGAAAACTCGGAATTTTTAGGAAATATCGCGAGAAAGTTCCATACATGCTGTGGTTTCAAGCATTGTAACCCGACGAATCCCATTTGGAATTGCCAAATATGACGAGTTTTCGAACAATTTTCGGACAATTCTGCTCGTCTCTGAAACAATAAGTCGTAGTACGGAGAACCTGTTCTTTGTGGAAATATCGCATGAAGATACCATAGATGCATTGGTTTGAAGATTTCTAACCTGACGAGTTCCATTAGGTATCGACAATATAACAGGCTTTCGAGAAATTTTCAACCAATTTTCGAAAGAATCTGATCATGTCCACGAAATTATAAATCGTAGCACGGAGAACTTCGAATTTTTTTTGAAGTATCACGAGAAAGTACCATAGATACTGTGGTTTCAAGGGTTGTAAACCGACGAATCCCATTAGGAATTGCCAAATATGACGAGTTTTCGAACAATTTTCGGACAATTCTGCTCATATCTTAGAAGCTATAAATCGCAGAACGGAGGACTCTTTGTTTGTGGAAATTCGAGAGAAAATACCATAGATGCATTGGTTTCAAGATTTCTATCCTGACGAATTCCATTAGGTATCGCCAAATATAACAGGCTTTCGAGAAATTTTCGACCAATTTTCGAAAGAATCTGATCATATCGACGAAACTATAAATCGTAGCACGGAGAACTCCGAATTTTATGACATATCGCGAGAAAGTTCCATACATGCTGTGGTTTCAAGCATTGTAACCCGACGAATCCCATTAGGAATTGCTAAATATGACGAGTTTTCGAACAATTTTCGGACAATTCTGCTCGTCTCTGAAACAATAAGTCGTAGTACGGAGAACCTGTTATTTGTGGAAATATCGCATGAAAATACCATAGATGCATTGATTTGAAGGTTTCTAACCTGACGAGTTCCATTAGGTATCGACAATATAACAGGCTTTCGAGAAATTTTCAACCAATTTTCGAAAGGATCTGATCATGTCCTCGAAACTATAAATCGTAGCACGGAGAACTCCGAATTTTTTTAAATATCCGAGAAAGTACCATAGATACTGTGGTTTCAAGAGTTGTAACTCGACGAAACCATTTAGGAATTGCCAAATTTGCCGAATTTCCGAACATTTTTCGGACAATTCTGCTCGTCTCTGAAACAATAAGTCGTAGTACGGAGAACCTGTTATTTGTGGAAATATCGCATGAAGATACCATAGATGCATTGGTTTGAAGATTTCTAACCTGACGAGTTCCATTAGGTATCGACAATATAACAGGCTTTCGAGAAATTTTCAACCAATTTTCGAAAGAATCTGATCATGTCCACGAAACTATAAATCGTAGCACGGAGAACTCCGAATTTTTTTAAATATCCGAGGAAGTACCATAGATACTGTGGTTTCAAGCGTTGTAACTCGACGAAACCAATTAGGAATTACCAAATTTGACGAATTTCCGAACATTTTTCGGACAAATCTGCTCATGTCTCAAAAACAATAAGTCGTAGTACGTAAACCTCGTTATTTGTGGAAATATTGCGAAAAAATACCATAGATGCAATGGTTTCAAGATTTCTAACCTGACGGATTCCATTAAGTATCGCCATATATAAAGGGCTTTCGAGAAATTTTCGACCAATTTTCGGAAGAATCTGCTGATATCCACGAAAATATAAATCGTAGCACGGAGAAATCCGAATTTTATGAAATATCGCGAGAAAGTTCCATACATGCTGTGGTTTCAAGCGTTGTAACCCGACGAATCCCATTAGGAATTGCTAAATATGACGAGTTTTCGAACAATTTTCGGACAATTCTGCTCGTCTCTGAAACAATAAGTCGTAGTACGGAGAACCTGTTCTTTGTGGAAATATCGCATGAAGATACCATAGATGCATTGGTTTGAAGATTTCTAACCTGACGAGTTCCATTAGGTATCGACAATATAACAGGCTTTCGAGAAATTTTCAACCAATTTTCGAAAGAATCTGATCATGTCCACGAAACTATAAATCGTAGCACGGAGAACTTCGAATTTTTTTTGAAGTATCACGAGAAAGTACCATAGATACTGTGGTTTCAAGGGTTGTAAACCGACGAATCCCATTAGGAATTGCCAAATATGACGAGTTTTCGAACAATTTTCGGACAATTCTGCTCATATCTTAGAAGCTATAAATCGCAGAACGGAGGACTCTTTGTTTGTGGAAATTCGAGAGAAAATACCATAGATGCATTGGTTTCAAGATTTCTATCCTGACGAATTCCATTAGGTATCGCCAAATATAACAGGCTTTCGAGAAATTTTCGACCAATTTTCGAAAGAATCTGATCATATCGACGAAACTATAAATCGTAGCACGGAGAACTCCGAATTTTATGACATATCGCGAGAAAGTTCCATACATGCTGTGGTTTCAAGCATTGTAACCCGACGAATCCCATTAGGAATTGCTAAATATGACGAGTTTTCGAACAATTTTCGGACAATTCTGCTCGTCTCTGAAACAATAAGTCGTAGTACGGAGAACCTGTTATTTGTGGAAATATCGCATGAAAATACCATAGATGCATTGATTTGAAGGTTTCTAACCTGACGAGTTCCATTAGGTATCGACAATATAACAGGCTTTCGAGAAATTTTCAACCAATTTTCGAAAGGATCTGATCATGTCCTCGAAACTATAAATCGTAGCACGGAGAACTCCGAATTTTTTTAAATATCCGAGAAAGTACCATAGATACTGTGGTTTCAAGAGTTGTAACTCGACGAAACCATTTAGGAATTGCCAAATTTGCCGAATTTCCGAACATTTTTCGGACAATTCTGCTCGTCTCTGAAACAATAAGTCGTAGTACGGAGAACCTGTTATTTGTGGAAATATCCCATGAAGATACCATAGATGCATTGGTTTGAAGATTTCTAACCTGACGAGTTCCATTAGGTATCGACAATATAACAGGCTTTCGAGAAATTTTCAACCAATTTTCGAAAGAATCTGATCATGTCCACGAAACTATAAATCGTAGCACGGAGAACTTCGAATTTTTTGAAATATCACGAGAAAGTACCATAGATACTGTGGTTTCAAGGGTTGTAACCCGACGAATCCCATTAGGAATTGCCAAATATAAAGAGTTTTCGAACAATTTTCGGACAATTCTGCTCATATCTTAGAAGCTATAAATCGCAGAACGGAGGACTCTTTATTTGTGGAAATTCGAGAAAAAATACCATAGATGCATTGGTTTCAAGATTTCTAACCTGACGGATTCCATTAAGTATCGCCATATATAAAGGGCTTTCGAGAAATTTTCGACCAATTTTCGGAAGAATCTGCTGATATCCACGAAACTATAAATCGTAGCACGGAGAACTCCGAATTTTATGACATATCGCGAGAAAGTTCTATACATGCTGTGGTTTCAAGCATTGTAACCCGACGAATCCCATTAGGAATTGCTAAATATGACGAGTTTTCGAACAATTTTCGGACAATTCTGCTCATATCTTAGAAGCTATAAATCGCAGAACGGAGGACTCTTTATTTGTGGAAATTCGAGAGAAAATACCATAGATGCATTTGTTTCAAGATTTCTAACCTGACGGATTCCATTAAGTATCGCCATATATAAAGGGCTTTCGAGAAATTTTCGACCAATTTTCGGAAGAATCTGCTGATATCCACGAAACTATAAATCGTAGCACGGAGAACTCCGAATTTTATGACTTATCGCGAAAAAGTTCCATACATGCTGTGGTTTCAAGCATTGTAACCCGACGAATCCCATTAGGAATTGCCAAATATAAAGAGTTTTCGAACAATTTTCGGACAATTCTGCTCGTCTCTGAAACAATAAGTCGTAGTACGGAGAACCTGTTATTTGTGGAAATATCGCATGAAGATACCATAGATGCATTGATTTGAAGATTTCTAACCTGACGAGTTCCATTAGGTATCGACAATATAACAGGCTTTCGAGAAATTTTCAACCAATTTTCGAAAGAATCTGATCATGTCCACGAAACTATAAGTCGTAGAACGGAGAACTCCGAATTTTTTTAAATATCCGAGAAAGTACCATAGATACTGTGGTTTCAAGCGTTGTAACTCGACGAAACCAATTAGGAATTGCCAAATTTGACGAATTTCCAAACATTTTTCGGACAAATCTGCTCATGTCTCAAAAACAATAAGTCGTAGTACGTAAACCTCGTTATTTGTGGAAGTATTGCGAAAAAATACCATAGATGCATTGGTTTCAAGATTTCTAACCTGACGGATTCCATTAAGTATCGCCATATATAAAGGGCTTTCGAGAAATTTTCGACCAATTTTCGGAAGAATCTGCTGATATCCACGAAACTATAAATCGTAGCACGGAGAACTCCGAATTTTATGAAATATCCGAGAAGGTAACATAGATACTCTGGTTTCAAGCGTTGTAACTCGACGAATCCAATTAGGAATTGCCAAATTTGACAAATTTCCGAACATTTTTCGGACAAATCTGCTCATGTCTCAGAAACAATAAGTCGTAGTACGTAGACCTCGTTATATTTCGGGAGAAAATACCATAGATGCAATGGTTTCAAGATTTCTAACCTGACGAATTCCATTAGGTATCTCCAAATATAACGGCCTTTCGAGAAATTTTCAACTCATTTTCGGAAGAATCTGCTCATATCCACGAAACTATAAATCGTAGCACGGAGAACTCCGAATTTTTTGAAATATCGCTAGAAAGTTCCATACATGCTGTGGTTTCAAGCATTGTAACCCGACGAATCCCATTAGGAATTGCCAAATATGACGAGTTTTCGAACAATTTTCGGACAATTCTGCTCGTCTCTGAAACAATAAGTCGTATTACGGAGAACCTGTTATTTGTGGAAATATCGCATGAAGATACCATAGATGCATTGGTTTGAAGATTTCTAACCTGACGAGTTCCATTAGGTATCGACAATATAACAGGCTTTCGAGAAATTTTCAACCAATTTTCGAAAGAATCTGATCATGTCCACGAAACTATAAATCGTAGCACGGAGAACTTCGAATTTTTTTTGAAGTATCACGAGAAAGTACCATAGATACTGTGGTTTCAAGGGTTGTAAACCGACGAATCCCATTAGGAATTGCCAAATATGACGAGTTTTCGAACAATTTTCGGACAATTCTGCTCATATCTTAGAAGCTATAAATCGCAGAACGGAGGACTCTTTATTTGTGGAAATTCGAGAGAAAATACCATAGATGCATTGGTTTCAAGATTTCTATCCTGACGAATTCCATTAGGTATCGCCAAATATAACAGGCTTTCGAGAAATTTTCGACCAATTTTCGAAAGAATCTGATCATATCGACGAAACTATAAATCGTAGCACGGAGAACTCCGAATTTTATGACATATCGCGAGAAAGTTCCATACATGCTGTGGTTTCAAGCATTGTAACCCGACGAATCCCATTAGGAATTGCTAAATATGACGAGTTTTCGAACAATTTTCGGACAATTCTGCTCGTCTCTGAAACAATAAGTCGTAGTACGGAGAACCTGTTATTTGTGGAAATATCGCATGAAAATACCATAGATGCATTGATTTGAAGGTTTCTAACCTGACGAGTTCCATTAGGTATCGACAATATAACAGGCTTTCGAGAAATTTTCAACCAATTTTCGAAAGGATCTGATCATGTCCACGAAACTATAAATCGTAGCACGGAGAACTCCGAATTTTTTTAAATATCCGAGAAAGTACCATAGATACTGTGGTTTCAAGAGTTGTAACTCGACGAAACCATTTAGGAATTGCCAAATTTGCCGAATTTCCGAACATTTTTCGGACAATTCTGCTCGTCTCTGAAACAATAAGTCGTAGTACGGAGAACCTGTTATTTGTGGAAATATCGCATGAAGATACCATAGATGCATTGGTTTGAAGATTTCTAACCTGACGAGTTCCATTAGGTATCGACAATATAACAGGCTTTCGAGAAATTTTCGACCAATTTTCGGAAGAATCTGCTGATATCCACGAAAATATAAATCGTAGCACGGAGAAATCCGAATTTTATGAAATATCGCGAGAAAGTTCCATACATGCTGTGGTTTCAAGCGTTGTAACCCGACGAATCCCATTAGGAATTGCTAAATATGACGAGTTTTCGAACAATTTTCGGACAATTCTGCTCGTCTCTGAAACAATAAGTCGTAGTACGGAGAACCTGTTATTTGTGGAAATATCGCATGAAGATACCATAGATGCATTGGTTTGAAGATTTCTAACCTGACGAGTTCCATTAGGTATCGACAATATAACAGGCTTTCGAGAAATTTTCAACCAATTTTCGAAAGAATCTGATCATGTCCACGAAACTATAAATCGTAGCACGGAGAACTTCGAATTTTTTTTGAAGTATCACGAGAAAGTACCATAGATACTGTGGTTTCAAGGGTTGTAAACCGACGAATCCCATTAGGAATTGCCAAATATGACGAGTTTTCGAACAATTTTCGGACAATTCTGCTCATATCTTAGAAGCTATAAATCGCAGAACGGAGGACTCTTTATTTGTGGAAATTCGAGAGAAAATACCATAGATGCATTGGTTTCAAGATTTCTATCCTGACGAATTCCATTAGGTATCGCCAAATATAACAGGCTTTCGAGAAATTTTCGACCAATTTTCGAAAGAATCTGATCATATCGACGAAACTATAAATCGTAGCACGGAGAACTCCGAATTTTATGACATATCGCGAGAAAGTTCCATACATGCTGTGGTTTCAAGCATTGTAACCCGACGAATCCCATTAGGAATTGCTAAATATGACGAGTTTTCGAACAATTTTCGGACAATTCTGCTCGTCTCTGAAACAATAAGTCGTAGTACGGAGAACCTGTTATTTGTGGAAATATCGCATGAAAATACCATAGATGCATTGATTTGAAGGTTTCTAACCTGACGAGTTCCATTAGGTATCGACAATATAACAGGCTTTCGAGAAATTTTCAACCAATTTTCGAAAGGATCTGATCATGTCCACGAAACTATAAATCGTAGCACGGAGAACTCCGAATTTTTTTAAATATCCGAGAAAGTACCATAGATACTGTGGTTTCAAGAGTTGTAACTCGACGAAACCATTTAGGAATTGCCAAATTTGCCGAATTTCCGAACATTTTTCGGACAATTCTGCTCGTCTCTGAAACAATAAGTCGTAGTACGGAGAACCTGTTATTTGTGGAAATATCGCATGAAGATACCATAGATGCATTGGTTTGAAGATTTCTAACCTGACGAGTTCCATTAGGTATCGACAATATAACAGGCTTTCGAGAAATTTTCAACCAATTTTCGAAAGAATCTGATCATGTCCACGAAACTATAAATCGTAGCACGGAGAACTTCGAATTTTTTGAAATATCACGAGAAAGTACCATAGATACTGTGGTTTCAAGGGTTGTAACCCGACGAATCCCATTAGGAATTGCCAAATATAAAGAGTTTTCGAACAATTTTCGGACAATTCTGCTCATATCTTAGAAGCTATAAATCGCAGAACGGAGGACTCTTTATTTGTGGAAATTCGAGAGAAAATACCATAGATGCATTGGTTTCAAGATTTCTAACCTGACGGATTCCATTAAGTATCGCCATATATAAAGGGCTTTCGAGAAATTTTCGACCAATTTTCGGAAGAATCTGCTGATATCCACGAAACTATAAATCGTAGCACGGAGAACTCCGAATTTTATGACTTATCGCGAAAAAGGTCCATACATGCTGTGGTTTCAAGCATTGTAACCCGACGAATCCCATTAGGAATTGCTAAATATGACGAGTTTTCGAACAATTTTCGGACAATTCTGCTCATATCTTAGAAGCTATAAATCGCAGAACGGAGGACTCTTTATTTGTGGAAATTCGAGAGAAAATACCATAGATGCATTTGTTTCAAGATTTCTAACCTGACGGATTCCATTAAGTATCGCCATATATAAAGGGCTTTCGAGAAATTTTCGACCAATTTTCGGAAGAATCTGCTGATATCCACGAAACTATAAATCGTAGCACGGAGAACTCCGAATTTTATGACTTATCGCGAAAAAGTTCCATACATGCTGTGGTTTCAAGCATTGTAACCCGACGAATCCCATTAGGAATTGCCAAATATAAAGAGTTTTCGAACAATTTTCGGACAATTCTGCTCGTCTCTGAAACAATAAGTCGTAGTACGGAGAACCTGTTATTTGTGGAAATATCGCATGAAGATACCATAGATGCATTGATTTGAAGATTTCTAACCTGACGAGTTCCATTAGGTATCGACAATATAACAGGCTTTCGAGAAATTTTCAACCAATTTTCGAAAGAATCTGATCATGTCCACGAAACTATAAGTCGTAGCACGGAGAACTCCGAATTTTTTTAAATATCCGAGAAAGTACCATAGATACTGTGGTTTCAAGCGTTGTAACTCGACGAAACCAATTAGGAATTGCCAAATTTGACGAATTTCCAAACATTTTTCGGACAAATCTGCTCATGTCTCAAAAACAATAAGTCGTAGTACGTAAACCTCGTTATTTGTGGAAGTATTGCGAAAAAATACCATAGATGCATTGGTTTCAAGATTTCTAACCTGACGGATTCCATTAAGTATCGCCATATATAAAGGGCTTTCTAGAAATTTTCGACCAATTTTCGGAAGAATCTGCTGATATCCACGAAACTATAAATCGTAGCACGGAGAACTCCGAATTTTATGAAATATCCGAGAAGGTAACATAGATACTCTGGTTTCAAGCGTTGTAACTCGACGAATCCAATTAGGAATTGCCAAATTTGACAAATTTCCGAACATTTTTCGGACAAATCTGCTCATGTCTCAGAAACAATAAGTCGTAATACGTAGACCTCGTTATATTTCGGGAGAAAATACCATAGATGCAATGGTTTCAAGATTTCTAACCTGACGAATTCCATTAGGTATCTCCAAATATAACGGCCTTTCGAGAAATTTTCAACTCATTTTCGGAAGAATCTGCTCATATCCACGAAACTATAAATCGTAGCACGGAGAACTCCGAATTTTTTGAAATATCCGAGAAAGTACCATAGATACTGTGGTTTCAAGCGTTGTAACTCGACGAATCCAATTAGGAATTGCCAAATTTGACGAATTTCCGAACATTTTTCGGACAAATCTGCTCATGCCCCAGAAACAATAAGTCGTAGTACGTAAACCTCGTTATTTGTGGAAATATTGCGAAAAAATACCATAGATGCAATGGTTTCAAGATTTCTAACCTGACGGATTCCATTAAGTATAGCCATATATAAATTGCTTTCGAGAAATTTTCGACCAATTTTTGTAAGAATCTGCTCATATCAACGAAACTATAAATCGTAGCACGGAGAACTCCGAATTTTTTT
The DNA here is from genome assembly GCA_949748235.1 of Platypus cylindrus. Lineage (NCBI taxonomy): Eukaryota > Metazoa > Arthropoda > Insecta > Coleoptera > Curculionidae > Platypus > Platypus cylindrus. The sequence continues at coordinate 18,885,556 of OX456489.1, read as the reverse complement.
AAATATCCGAGAAAGTACCATAGACACTGTGGTTTCAAGCGTTGTAACTCGACGAATCCAATTAGGAATTGCCAAATTTGACGAATTTCCGAACATTTTTCGGACAAATCTGCTCATGTCTCAAAAACAATAAGTCGTAGTACGTAAACCTCGTTATTTGTGGAAACATTGAGAAAAACTACCATAGATGCAATGGTTTCAAGATTTCTAACCTGGCGAATTCCATTAGGTATCGCCAAATATAACGGGCTTGCTAGAAATTTTCAAGCAATTTTCGGAAGACTCTGCTCATATCCCCGAAACTATAAATCGTAGCACGGAGAACTCCGAATTTTATGAAATATCCGAGAAATTACCATAAATACTCTGGTTTCGAGCGTTGTAACTCGACGAATCCAATTAGGAATTGCCAAATTTGACAAATTTCCGAATATTTTTCGGACAAATCTGCTTATGCCCCAGAAACAATAAGTCGTAGTACGTAAACCTCGTTATTTGTGGAAATATTGCGAAAAAATACCATAGATGCAATAGTTTCAAGATTTCTAACCTGACGGATTCCATTAAGTATCGCCATATATAAAGGGCTTTCGAGAAATTTTCGACCAATTTTCGGAAGAATCTGCTGATATCCACGAAACTATAAATCGTAGCACGGAGAACTCCGAATTTTATGAAATATCCGAGAAAGTACCATAGATACTCTGGTTTCGAGCGTTGTAACTTGACGAATCCAATTAGGAATTGCCAAATTTGACAAATTTCCGAACATTTTTCGGACAGATCTGCTCATGTCTCAGAAACAATAAGTCGTAGTACGTAGACCTTGTCATTTGTGGAAATTTCGGGAGAAAATACCATAGATGCAAAGGTTTCAAGATTTCTAACCTGACGAATTCCATTAGGTATCTCCAAATATAACGGCCTTTCGAGAAATTTTCAACCCATTTTCGGAAGAATCTGCTCATATCCACGAAACTATAAATCGTAGCACGGAGAACTCCGAATTTTTTGAAATATCCGAGAAAGTACCATAGATACTGTGGTTTCAAGCGTTGTAACTCGACGAATCCAATTAGGAATTGCCAAATTTGACGAATTTCCGAACATTTTTCGGACAAATCTGCTTATGCCCCAGAAACAATAAGTCGTAGTACGTAAACCTCGTTATTTGTGGAAATATTGCGAAAAAATACCATAGATGCAATAGTTTCAAGATTTCTAACCTGACGGATTCCATTAAGTATCGCCATATATAAAGGGCTTTCGAGAAATTTTCGACCAATTTTCGGAAGAATCTGCTGATATCCACGAAACTATAAATCGTAGCACGGAGAACTCCGAATTTTATGAAATATCCGAGAAAGTACCATAGATACTCTGGTTTCGAGCGTTGTAACTTGACGAATCCAATTAGGAATTGCCAAATTTGACAAATTTCCGAACATTTTTCGGACAGATCTGCTCATGTCTCAGAAACAATAAGTCGTAGTACGTAGACCTTGTCATTTGTGGAAATTTCGGGAGAAAATACCATAGATGCAAAGGTTTCAAGATTTCTAACCTGACGAATTCCATTAGGTATCTCCAAATATAACGGCCTTTCGAGAAATTTTCAACTCATTTTCGGAAGAATCTGCTCATATCCACGAAACTATAAATCGTAGCACGGAGAACTCCGAATTTTTTGAAATATCCGAGAAAGTACCATAGATACTGTGGTTTCAAGCGTTGTAACTCGACGAATCCAATTAGGAATTGCCAAATTTGACGAATTTCCGAACATTTTTCGGACAAATCTGCTCATGCCCCAGAAACAATAAGTCGTAGTACGTAAACCTCGTTATTTGTGGAAATATTGCGAAAAAATACCATAGATGCAATGGTTTCAAGATTTCTAACCTGACGGATTCCATTAAGTATAGCCATATATAAATTGCTTTCGAGAAATTTTCGACCAATTTTTGTAAGAATCTGCTCATATCAACGAAACTATAAATCGTAGCACGGAGAACTCCGAATTTTTTTAAATATCCGAGAAAGTACCATAGACACTGTGGTTTCAAGCGTTGTAACTCGACGAATCCAATTAGGAATTGCCAAATTTGACGAATTTCCGATCATTTTTCGGACAAATCTGCTCATGTCTCAGAAACAAAAAGTCGTGATACGGAAAACCTGTTATTTGTAGAAATATCGCATGAAAATGCCATCGATGCATTGATTTGAAGCTTTCTAACCCGACGAAGTCTATTAGGAATCGCCAAATATAACGAGTTTTCGAACAATTTTCGGACAATTCTGCTCATGTCTCCGAAACAATAAGTCGATGTACGTAGACCTCGTTATTTGTGGAAATATCGCAAGAAAGTACCATAGATACTGTGGTTTCAAGCGTTGTAACCCGACGAATCCCATTAGGAATTGCCAAATATGACGAGTTTTCGAACAATTTTCGGACAATTCTGCTCGTCTCTGAAACAGTAAGTCGTAGTACGGAGAACCTGTTATTTGTGGAAATATCGCATGAAGATACCATAGATGCATTGATTTGAAGATTTCTAACCTGACGAATTCCATTAGGTATCGACAAATATAACAGGCTTTCGAGAAATTTTCAACTCATTTTCGGAAGAATCTGCTCATATCCACGAAACTATAAATCGTAGCACGGAGAACTCCGAATTTTTTGAAATATCCGAGAAAGTACCATAGATACTGTGGTTTCAAGCGTTGTAACTCGACGAATCCAATTAGGAATTGCCAAATTTGACGAATTTCCGAACATTTTTCGGACAAATCAGCTCATGCTCCAGAAACAATAAGTGGTAGTACGTAAACTTCGTTATTTGTGGAAATATTGCGAAAAAATACCATAGATGCAATGGTTTCAAGATTTCTAACCTGACGGATTCCATTAAGTATAGCCATATATAAATTGCTTTCGAGAAATTTTCGACCAATTTTCGGAAGAATCTGCTCATATCAACGAAACTATAAATCGTAGCACGGAGAACTCCGAATTTTTTTAAATATCCGAGAAAGTACCATAGACACTGTGGTTTCAAGCGTTGTAACTTGACGAATCCAATTAGGAATTGCCAAATTTGACAAATTTCCGAACATTTTTCGGACAGATCTGCTCATGTCTCAAAAACAATAAGTCGTAGTACGTAGACCTTGTCATTTGTGGAAATTTCGGGAGAAAATACCATAGATGCAAAGGTTTCAAGATTTCTAACCTGACGAATTCCATTAGGTATCTCCAAATATAACGGCCTTTCGAGAAATTTTCAACTCATTTTCGGAAGAATCTGCTCATATCCACGAAACTATAAATCGTAGCACGGAGAACTCCGAATTTTTTGAAATATCCGAGAAAGTACCATAGATACTGTGGTTTCAAGCGTTGTAACTCGACGAATCCAATTAGGAATTGCCAAATTTGACGAATTTCCGAACATTTTTCGGACAAATCTGCTCATGCCCCAGAAACAATAAGTCGTAGTACGTAAACCTCGTTATTTGTGGAAATATTGCGAAAAAATACCATAGATGCAATAGTTTCAAGATTTCTAACCTGACGGATTCCATTAAGTATCGCCATATATAAAGGGCTTTCGAGAAATTTTCGACCAATTTTCGGAAGAATCTGCTGATATCCACGAAACTATAAATCGTAGCACGGAGAACTCCGAATTTTATGAAATATCCGAGAAAGTACCATAGATACTCTGGTTTCGAGCGTTGTAACTTGACGAATCCAATTAGGAATTGCCAAATTTGACAAATTTCCGAACATTTTTCGGACAGATCTGCTCATGTCTCAGAAACAATAAGTCGTAGTGCGTAGACCTTGTCATTTGTGGAAATTTCGGGAGAAAATACCATAGATGCAAAGGTTTCAAGATTTCTAACCTGACGAATTCCATTAGGTATCTCCAAATATAACGGCCTTTCGAGAAATTTTCAACTCATTTTCGGAAAAATCTGCTCATATCCACGAAACTATAAATCGTAGCACGGAGAACTCCGAATTTTTTGAAATATCCGAGAAAGTACCATAGATACTGTGGTTAAAAGCGTTGTAACTCGACGAATCCAATTAGGAATTGCCAAATTTGACGAATTTCCGAACATTTTTCGGACAAATCTGCTCATGCCCCAGAAACAATAAGTCGTAGTACGTAAACCTCGTTATTTGTGGAAATATTGCGAAAAAATACCATAGATGCAATGGTTTCAAGATTTCTAACCTGACGGATTCCATTAAGTATAGCCATATATAAATTGCTTTCGAGAAATTTTCGACCAATTTTTGTAAGAATCTGCTCATATCAACGAAACTATAAATCGTAGCACGGAGAACTCCGAATTTTTTTAAATATCCGAGAAAGTACCATAGACACTGTGGTTTCAAGCGTTGTAACTCGACGAATCCAATTAGGAATTGCCAAATTTGACGAATTTTCGATCATTTTTCGGACAAATCTGCTCATGTCTCAGAAACAAAAAGTCGTGATACGGAAAACCTGTTATTTGTAGAAATATCGCATGAAAATGCCATCGATGCATTGATTTGAAGCTTTCTAACCCGACGAAGTCTATTAGGAATCGCCAAATATAACGAGTTTTCGAACAATTTTCGGACAATTCTGCTCATGTCTCCGAAACAATAAGTCGATGTACGTAGACCTCGTTATTTGTGGAAATATCGCAAGAAAGTACCATAGATACTGTGGTTTCAAGCGTTGTAACCCGACGAATCCCATTAGGAATTGCCAAATATGACGAGTTTTCGAACAATTTTCGGACAATTCTGCTCGTCTCTGAAACAGTAAGTCGTAGTACGGAGAACCTGTTATTTGTGGAAATATCGCATGAAGATACCATAGATGCATTGATTTGAAGATTTCTAACCTGACGAATTCCATTAGGTATCGACAAATATAACAGGCTTTCGAGAAATTTTCAACTCATTTTCGGAAGAATCTGCTCATATCCACGAAACTATAAATCGTAGCACGGAGAACTCCGAATTTTTTGAAATATCCGAGAAAGTACCATAGATACTGTGGTTTCAAGCGTTGTAACTCGACGAATCCAATTAGGAATTGCCAAATTTGACGAATTTCCGAACCTTTTTCGGACAAATCTGCTCATGCCCCAGAAACAATAAGTCGTAGTACGTAAACCTCGTTATTTGTGGAAATATTGCGAAAAAATACCATAGATGCAATGGTTTCAAGATTTCTAACCTGACGGATTCCATTAAGTATAGCCATATATAAATTGCTTTCGAGAAATTTTCGACCAATTTTTGTAAGAATCTGCTCATATCAACGAAACTATAAATCGTAGCACGGAGAACTCCGAATTTTTTTAAATATCCGAGAAAGTACCATAGACACTGTGGTTTCAAGCGTTGTAACTCGACGAATCCAATTAGGAATTGCCAAATTTGAGGAATTTCCGATCATTTTTCGGACAAATCTGCTCATGTCTCAGAAACAAAAAGTCGTGTTACGGAAAACCTGTTATTTGTAGAAATATCGCATGAAAATGCCATCGATGCATTGATTTGAAGCTTTCTAACCCGACGAAGTCTATTAGGAATCGCCAAATATAACGAGTTTTCGAACAATTTTCGGACAATTCTGCTCATGTCTCCGAAACAATAAGTCGATGTACGTAGACCTCGTTATTTGTGGAAATATCGCAAGAAAGTACCATAGATACTGTGGTTTCAAGCGTTGTAACCCGACGAATCCCATTAGGAATTGCCAAATATGACGAGCTTTCGAACAATTTTCGGACAATTCTGCTCGTCTCTGAAACAGTAAGTCGTAGTACGGAGAACCTGTTATTTGTGGAAATATCGCATGAAGATACCATAGATGCATTGATTTGAAGATTTCTAACCTGACGAATTCCATTAGGTATCGACAAATATAACAGGCTTTCGAGAAATTTTCAACTCATTTTCGGAAGAATCTGCTCATATCCACGAAACTATAAATCGTAGCACGGAGAACTCCGAATTTTTTGAAATATCCGAGAAAGTACCATAGATCCTGTGGTTTCAAGCGTTGTAACTCGACGAATCAGAGCAGAGAAAAAGGACAGATTTTGGGAGGAGTTGAGGATGGTGACGGATAGACTGAAAGGAAGAAAAATTGTAGTGGGGGATTTTAATGGGAGAGTTGGTAAGGGGGATGGGGGCAATAAAAGAATTGTAGGGAAATATGGGGAAGAGAAAGTCAATAATAATGGGAAAAGATTGATTGACTACTGTAGGATGGATAATATGTACGTTGCTAATGGTTGGTATCAGCATAAGGACGTACATAAATTCACGAGACAAGTTGAAACTAGAGGAGAAAGGTCAATAATTGACTATATTTTGAACGAGCAGGGTAATAGAAGAAACATAAAAGACGTTAAAGTTTATAGGGGTCCAGAATTAGGAACAGATCATTTTATGGTGATAGCAGTAATAAAAGAGAATAGGAGAGTAGTGCGGAATAGTAGAGCTGAGAAGGGTATTACATATAGAAAAATAAGAACGTATAAGTTAAGAGAGGACGAAGTGGCAAAAGCGTATAGAGACATATTAACGCAAAAAATAACAGCTAAAGAAGGAGCGTGGCAAGATGGAGAGGTAAATATTGAGTGGAATATGTTAAAACAATTAATATTAGAGGCCAGCGAACTAGCATGTGGAACAACAAGAAAATGCACCAAAGCAAAACAAACGTCGTGGTGGACAGAGGAAATAAAATCGAAAATTAACGAAAAAAAAGCTAGATGGAGGGAATACTTGAAGGTGACCAATAAAGCCAACTATGAAAAATACAAGAGGCAGAGGAATAAGGTGAAGAAATTAGTGAGAGACGAAAAAAGGAAACAATGGCAAGAATTTGGTGAGAAAATGGAAAGAAATAGTAAGGAAAATAAGAAAGTTTTCTACAGTGTCCTAAGAGGGTGCAGAAAAGATAAAGAGGAAAACAGAGTGCTCATGAAAGACAAGAATGGAAAGGTAATAAAAGATGACGAAAAGGTGATAAACAGATGGAAAGAATATTTCGAAGAGCTATTGGCGGGAAGTGTAAGTGGGAAACCCAATAGAAATTTCGAAAAAAAGAGAGGAGGTGAAGATAAATCACAAGAAGTTGATAATGAAGAGGAAGGCGGCGGAGAAATAGAAAGGGAAGAATTGGAAAAGACTATTAGAGAGCTTAAGAATGGGAAGTCTCCAGGGAGTGAAGGAATAACATCAGAAATGATTAAGAATATTGGAGAAAAGGGAATGGAAAAACTGGTATATATTTACAACAAAATATGGAGGGAAGAACGCATCCCAGAGGAATGGAAAAGAGCACAGATAGTACCAATACATAAAAAAGGAGACAGAGCTGACTGTAAGAACTACAGGGGAATAAACATAATAAATACAGGGATGAAGATATTAGAGAAAATAATAAAAAATAAGATAAATTATAAAGTGGAACAGACCTTGGAAGAGCCACAATGTGGATTCAGAAAAGGTAGAAGCATACAGGACCATATATTTACTATAAAGCAAATGGTGGAAAAGGCAGGGAATAGTAAAAAAAATATATATGTAGGTTTTCTAGATTTAAAGAAGGCATTCGACAAAATAAATAGAAGTAGATTATGGAATATAATGAGAGAGAGGGGTATAGAAAAGAAAATGATTAAGTTAATAAGGAAGATATATGAGGAGAATGTAAACAGCATAATAGTAAATAGTAAAGAATCGGAAACATTTAAAACAATGGACGGACTAAGACAGGGGGGAGGACTGAGTCCAACATTATTTAACATATATATGGATGAGATAATGAGAGAAAGTGATAAAGAGGAAAGAGGGCTAGTCGCTGGATATAAAAACATGCAAAGGGTGGTTATAACGACTGGAGCATTTGCAGATGATGTGATGTTAGTTGCGGAGAATGAAAAGAGTTTGCAGAGAAAATTGAACAAATGGAATGAAGTGCTTAAAGAATACGAGATGGAGATGTGTAAGGAAAAGACAAAGGTAATGGTAATAGGAGAGAAACAGAAGTTGGAAATTAAGATAGAAGGGATGAGAATAGAACAGGTCGATTGTTGTAAGTACCTAGGAGTGAAGATCAGTAGCGGTGGTAAACAGGAAAATGAAATTACGGAGCGGGTGAATAAAGCAATGAATGCATATTATAGAATAAATAGAGGAATAGTGGAGAACAAGGAAATCACAAGGAAAACAAAAATAAATGTGTATAAGACCATAATAAGACCGATTTTAACATTCGGATGTGAAACGTGGAAAATGGAGCAAAAAGACATAAGTAGGGTACAAGCTGTGGAAATGAAAGTCTTGAGAAGAGTAAAAGGGGTAACAAAAAGAGACAAAATAAGAAGCAGTGCAATAAGAGAGGAGTTGGAGATAGAACCAGTGGTGGAGTTTATACACAGAAGGCAGTTGGGATGGTGGGGACATCTGGTAAGAATGAGTGAAGAGAGGCAAGTAAAGAGAGTCCGGCAGGCAAGGGAGGGAAGAAGAGCGAAACGGGGAAGACCAGAAATTACATGGGATGAGGGAATTGAAAAAGTAATAAGGGAAAGAGGAATGAGGATGAATGACGCAAGAAGAATTGCTTGCAATAGGAAGGAGTGGGAGAGATGCATAGGAAGTGAGGTATAGGAGGATAACGAGAAGAGCTCAAGCCGACACCAGTTGATGGTATAAGGCATCTAGACATATATATATATAACTCGACGAATCCAATTAGGAATTGCCAAATTTGACGAATTTCCGAAGATTTTTCGGACAAATCTGCTCATGCCCCAGAAACAATAAGTGGTAGTACGTAAACTTCGTTATTTGTGGAAATATTGCGAAAAAATACCGTAGATGCAATGGTTTCAAGATTTCTAACCTGACGGATTCCATTAAGTATAGCCATATATAAATTGCTTTCGAGAAATTTTCGACCAATTTTCGGAAGAATCTGCTCATATCAACGAAACTATAAATCGTAGCACGGAGAACTCCGAATTTTTTTAAATATCCGAGAAAGTACCATAGACACTGTGGTTTCAAGCGTTGTAACTCGACGAATCCAATTAGGAATTGCCAAATTTGACGAATTTCCGATCATTTTTCGGACAAATCTGCTCATGTCTCAGAAACAAAAAGTCGTGATACGGAAAACCTGTTATTTGTAGAAATATCGCATGAAAATGCCATCGATGCATTGATTTGAAGCTTTCTAACCCGACGAAGTCTATTAGGAATCGCCAAATATGACGAGTTTTCGAACAATTTTCGGACAATTCTGCTCATGTCTCAGAAACAATTAGTCGTAATACTGAGAACCTGTTATTTGTGGAAATATCGCATGAAAATACCATAGATGCATTGATTTGAAGCTTTCTAGCCTGACGAATTCCATTAGGTATCGCCAAATATAACGGGCTTGCTAGAAATTTTCAAGCAATTTTCGGAAGACTCTGCTCATATCCCCGACACTATAAATTGTACCACGGAGAACTCGGAATTTTTTGAAATATCGCAAGAAAGTACCATAGATACTCTGGTTTCGAGCGTTGTAACTCGACGAATCCAATTAGGAATTGCCAAATTTGACAAATTTCCGAACATTTTTCGGACAAATCTGCTTATGCCCCAGAAACAATAAGTCGTAGTACGTAAACCTCGTTATTTGTGGAAATATTGCGAAAAAATACCATAGATGCAATAGTTTCAAGATTTCTAACCTGACGGATTCCATTAAGTATCGCCATATATAAAGGGCTTTCGAGAAATTTTCGACCAATTTTTGGAAGAATCTGCTGATATCCACGAAACTATAAATCGTAGCACGGAGAACTCCGAATTTTATGAAATATCCGAGAAAGTACCATAGATACTCTGGTTTCGAGCGTTGTAACTTGACGAATCCAATTAGGAATTGCCAAATTTGACAAATTTCCGAACATTTTTCGGACAGATCTGCTCATGTCTCAGAAACAATAAGTCGTAGTACGTAGACCTTGTCATTTGTGGAAATTTCGGGAGAAAATACCATAGATGCAAAGGTTTCAAGATTTCTAACCTGACGAATTCCATTAGGTATCTCCAAATATAACGGCCTTTCGAGAAATTTTCAACTCATTTTCGGAAGAATCTGCTCATATCCACGAAACTATAAATCGTAGCACGGAGAACTCCGAATTTTTTGAAATATCCGAGAAAGTACCATAGATACTGTGGTTTCAAGCGTTGTAACTCGACGAATCCAATTAGGAATTGCCAAATTTGACGAATTTCCGAACATTTTTCGGACAAATCTGCTCATGCCCCAGAAACAATAAGTCGTAGTACGTAAACCTCGTTATTTGTGGAAATATTGCGAAAAAATACCATAGATGCAATGGTTTCAAGATTTCTAACCTGACGGATTCCATTAAGTATAGCCATATATAAATTGCTTTCGAGAAATTTTCGACCAATTTTTGTAAGAATCTGCTCATATCAACGAAACTATAAATCGTAGCACGGAGAACTCCGAATTTTTTTAAATATCCGAGAAAGTACCATAGACACTGTGGTTTCAAGCGTTGTAACTCGACGAATCCAATTAGGAATTGCCAAATTTCACGAATTTCCGATCATTTTTCTGACAAATCTGCTCATGTCTCAGAAACAAAAAGTCGTGTTACGGAAAACCTGTTATTTGTAGAAATATCGCATGAAAATGCCATCGATGCATTGATTTGAAGCTTTCTAACCCGACGAAGTCTATTAGGAATCGCCAAATATAACGAGTTTTCCAACAATTTTCGGACAATTCTGCTCATGTCTCCGAAACAATAAGTCGATGTACGTAGACCTCGTTATTTGTGGAAATATCGCAAGAAAGTACCATAGATACTGTGGTTTCAAGCGTTGTAACCCGACGAATCCCATTAGGAATTGTCAAATATGACGAGCTTTCGAACAATTTTCGGACAATTCTGCTCGTCTCTGAAACAGTAAGTCGTAGTACGGAGAACCTGTTATTTGTGGAAATATCGCATGAAGATACCATAGATGCATTGATTTGAAGATTTCTAACCTGACGAATTCCATTAGGTATCGACAAATATAACAGGCTTTCGAGAAATTTTCAACTCATTTTCGGAAGAATCTGCTCATATCCACGAAACTATAAATCGTAGCACGGAGAACTCCGAATTTTTTGAAATATCCGAGAAAGTACCATAGATACTGTGGTTTCAAGCGTTGTAACTCGACGAATCCAATTAGGAATTGCCAAATTTGACGAATTTCCGAACATTTTTCGGACAAATCTGCTCATGCCCCAGAAACAATAAGTCGTAGTACGTAAACCTCGTTATTTGTGGAAATATTGCGAAAAAATACCATAGATGCAATGGTTTCAAGATTTCTAACCTGACGGATTCCATTAAGTATAGCCATATATAAATTGCTTTCGAGAAATTTTCGACCAATTTTTGTAAGAATCTGCTCATATCAACGAAACTATAAATCGTAGCACGGAGAACTCCGAATTTTTTTAAATATCCGAGAAAGTACCATAGACACTGTGGTTTCAAGCGTTGTAACTCGACGAATCCAATTAGGAATTGCCAAATTTGACGAATTTCCGATCATTTTTCGGACAAATCTGCTCATGTCTCAGAAACAAAAAGTCGTGATACGGAAAACCTGTTATTTGTAGAAATATCGCATGAAAATGCCATCGATGCATTGATTTGAAGCTTTCTAACCCGACGAAGTCTATTAGGAATCGCCAAATATAACGAGTTTTCGAACAATTTTCGGACAATTCTGCTCATGTCTCCGAAACAATAAGTCGATGTACGTAGACCTCGTTATTTGTGGAAATATCGCAAGAAAGTACCATAGATACTGTGGTTTCAAGCGTTGTAACCCGACGAATCCCATTAGGAATTGCCAAATATGACGAGTTTTCGAACAATTTTCGGACAATTCTGCTCGTCTCTGAAACAGTAAGTCGTAGTACGGAGAACCTGTTATTTGTGGAAATATCGCATGAAGATACCATAGATGCATTGATTTGAAGATTTCTAACCTGACGAATTCCATTAGGTATCGACAAATATAACAGGCTTTCGAGAAATTTTCAACTCATTTTCGGAAGAATCTGCTCATATCCACGAAACTATAAATCGTAGCACGGAGAACTCCGAATTTTTTGAAATATCCGAGAAAGTACCATAGATACTGTGGTTTCAAGCGTTGTAACTCGACGAATCCAATTAGGAATTGCCAAATTTGACGAATTTCCGAACATTTTTCGGACAAATCAGCTCATGCTCCAGAAACAATAAGTGGTAGTACGTAAACTTCGTTATTTGTGGAAATATTGCGAAAAAATACCATAGATGCAATGGTTTCAAGATTTCTAACCTGACGGATTCCATTAAGTATAGCCATATATAAATTGCTTTCGAGAAATTTTCGACCAATTTTCGGAAGAATCTGCTCATATCAACGAAACTATAAATCGTAGCACGGAGAACTCCGAATTTTTTTAAATATCCGAGAAAGTACCATAGACACTGTGGTTTCAAGCGTTGTAACTCGACGAATCCAATTAGGAATTGCCAAATTTGACGAATTTCCGATCATTTTTCGGACAAATCTGCTCATGTCTCAGAAACAAAAAGTCGTGATACGGAAAACCTGTTATTTGTAGAAATATCGCATGAAAATGCCATCGATGCATTGATTTGAAGCTTTCTAACCCGACGAAGTCTATTAGGAATCGCCAAATATAACGAGTTTTCGAACAATTTTCGGACAATTCTGCTCATGTCTCCGAAACAATAAGTCGATGTACGTAGACCTCGTTATTTGTGGAAATATCGCAAGAAAGTACCATAGATACTGTGGTTTCAAGCGTTGTAACCCGACGAATCCCATTAGGAATTGCCAAATATGACGAGTTTTCGAACAATTTTCGGACAATTCTGCTCGTCTCTGAAACAGTAAGTCGTAGTACGGAGAACCTGTTATTTGTGGAAATATCGCATGAAGATACCATAGATGCATTGATTTGAAGATTTCTAACCTGACGAATTCCATTAGGTATCGACAAATATAACAGGCTTTCGAGAAATTTTCAACTCATTTTCGGAAGAATCTGCTCATATCCACGAAACTATAAATCGTAGCACGGAGAACTCCGAATTTTTTGAAATATCCGAGAAAGTACCATAGATACTGTGGTTTCAAGCGTTGTAACTCGACGAATCCAATTAGGAATTGCCAAATTTGACGAATTTCCGAACATTTTTCGGACAAATCAGCTCATGCTCCAGAAACAATAAGTGGTAGTACGTAAACTTCGTTATTTGTGGAAATATTGCGAAAAAATACCATAGATGCAATGGTTTCAAGATTTCTAACCTGACGGATTCCATTAAGTATAGCCATATATAAATTGCTTTCGAGAAATTTTCGACCAATTTTCGGAAGAATCTGCTCATATCAACGAAACTATAAATCGTAGCACGGAGAACTCCGAATTTTTTTAAATATCCGAGAAAGTACCATAGACACTGTGGTTTCAAGCGTTGTAACTCGACGAATCCAATTAGGAATTGCCAAATTTGACGAATTTCCGATCATTTTTCGGACAAATCTGCTCATGTCTCAGAAACAAAAAGTCGTGATACGGAAAACCTGTTATTTGTAGAAATATCGCATGAAAATGCCATCGATGCATTGATTTGAAGCTTTCTAACCCGACGAAGTCTATTAGGAATCGCCAAATATGACGAGTTTTCGAACAATTTTCGGACAATTCTGCTCATGTCTCAGAAACAATTAGTCGTAATACTGAGAACCTGTTATTTGTGGAAATATCGCATGAAAATACCATAGATGCATTGATTTGAAGCTTTCTAGCCTGACGAATTCCATTAGGTATCGCCAAATATAACGGGCTTGCTAGAAATTTTCAAGCAATTTTCGGAAGACTCTGCTCATATCCCCGAAACTATAAATTGTACCACGGAGAACTCGGAATTTTTTTAAATATCGCAAGAAAGTACCATAGATACTGTGGTTTCAAGTTTTGTAAAACGACGAATTCCATTAGGAATTGGCAAATATGAGCAGTTTTCGAACAATTTTCGGACAATTCTGCTCATGTCTCAGAAACAATTAGTCGTAATACTGAGAACCTGTTACTTGTGGAAATATCGCATGAAAATACCATAGATGCATTGATTTGAAGCTTTCTAGCCTGGCGAATTCCATTAGGTATCGCCAAATATAACGGGCTTGCTAGAAATTTTCAAGCAATTTTCGGAAGACTCTGCTCATATCCCCGAAACTATAAATTGTACCACGGAGAACTCGGAATTTTTTGAAATATCGCAAGAAATTACCACAGATACTGTGGTTTCAAGCGTTGTAACCCGACGACTCTCATTAAGAATTGACAAGTATGACGAAATTTCGAACAATTTTCGGATAATTCTGCTCGTCTGAGAAACAATAAGTCGTAGTACGTAGACCTCGTTATTTGCGGAAATATCGCATGAAAATACCATAGATGCAATGGTTTCAAGATTTCAAAAATGACGAATTCCATTAGGTATCGCCAAATTTAACGGGCTTGCTAGAAATTTTCAAGCAATTTTCGGAAGACTCTGCTCATATCTCCGAAACTATAAATTGTAGCACGGAGAACTCGGAATTTTTTTAAATATCGCGAGAAATTACCATAGATACTCTGGTTTCAAGCGTTGTAACCCGACGACTCTCAGTAGGAATTGACAAGTATGATGAATTTTCGAACAATTTTCGGACAATTCTGCTCGTCTCAGAAACAATAAGTCGTAGTACGTAGACCTCGTTATTTGCGGAAATATCGCATGAAAATACCATAGATGCAAAGGTTTCAAGATTTCTAAACTGACGAATTCCATTAGGTATCGCCAAATATAACGGGCTTGCTAGAAATTTTCAAGCAATTTTCGGAAGACTCTGCTCATATCCCCGAAACTATAAATTGTAGCACGGAGAACTCGGAATTTTTTTAAATATCGCGAGAAATTACCATAGATACTGTGGTTTCAAGCGTTGTAACCCGACGACTCTCATTAGGAATTGACAAGTATGACGAATTTTCGAACAATTTTCGGACAATTCTGCTCATATGTCCGAAACTATAAGTCGTAGCATGGAAAACTCGGCATTTTTAGAAACATCGCAAGAAATTACCATATGTACCGTGGTTTCAAATCTTCTAACCCAACGAATTCCATTAGGTATCGTCAAATATTACGGACTTTCGACCAATTTTCGGACAATTCTGCCTTATGTCCGAAACTATTAGTCGTAACACGGAGCACTCGGAGTTTTTTTAAATATCGCGGGAAAGTACCATAGATACTGTGGATTCCAGCGTCCTAACTCGACGAATAACATTAGGAATTGCCAAATATGACGAATTTGCGAACAATTTTTGGACAATTCTGCTCATGTCTCAGAAACAATAAGTCGAATTACTAAGAACCTGTTGTTTGTAGAAATATCGCATAAAAATACCATAGATGCAATGGTTTCAAGATTTCTAAACTGACGAATTCCATTAGGTATCGCGAAATATGACGGGCATGCTAGAAATTTTCAAGCAATTTTCGGAAGACTCTGCTCATATCCACGAAACTATAAATCGTAGCACGGAGAACTCCGAATTTTATGAAATATCCGAGAAAGTACCATAGATACTCTGGTTTCAAGCGTTGTAAAACGACGAATCCCATTAGGAATTGGCAAATATGATCAAATTTCGAACAATTTTCGGTCAATTCTGCTCGTCTCAGAAACAATAAGTCGTAGTACGTAGACCTCGTTATTTGCGGAAATATAGTATGAAAATACCATAGATGCAATGGTTTCAAGATTTCTAAACTGACGAATTCCATTAGGTATCGCGAAATATGACGGGCATGCTAGAAATTTTCAAGCAATTTTCGGAAGACTCTGCTCATATCCCCGAAACTATAAATTGTAGCACGGAGAACTCGGAATTTTTTGAAATATCGCAAGAAATTACCATAGATACTGTGGTTTCAAGTTTTGTAAAACGACGAATTCCATTAGGAATCGCCAAATATGACGAGTTTTCGAACAATTTTCGGACAATTCTGCTCATGTCTCAGAAACAATTAGTCGTAATACTGAGAACCTGTTATTTGTGGAAATATCGCATGAAAATACCATAGATGCATTGATTTGAAGCTTTCTAGCCTGACGAATTCCATTAGGTATCGCCAAATATAACGGGCTTGCTAGAAATTTTCAAGCAATTTTCGGAAGACTCTGCTCATATCCCCGAAACTATAAATTGTACCACGGAGAACTCGGAATTTTTTGAAATATCGCAAGAAAGTACCATAGATACTGTGGTTTCAAGTTTTGTAAAACGACGAATTCCATTAGGAATTGGCAAATATGAGCAGTTTTCGAACAATTTTCGGACAATTCTGCTCATGTCTCAGAAACAATTAGTCGTAATACTGAGAACCTGTTACTTGTGGAAATATCGCATGAAAATACCATAGATGCATTGATTTGAAGCTTTCTAGCCAGGCGAATTCCATTAGGTATCGCCAAATATAACGGGCTTGCTAGAAATTTTCAAGCAATTTTCGGAAGACTCTGCTCATATCCCCGAAACTATAAATTGTACCACGGAGAACTCGGAATTTTTTGAAATATCGCAAGAAATTACCACAGATACTGTGGTTTCAAGCGTTGTAACCCGACGACTCTCATTAAGAATTGACAAGTATGACGAAATTTCGAACAATTTTCGGATAATTCTGCTCGTCTGAGAAACAATAAGTCGTAGTACGTAGACCTCGTTATTTGCGGAAATATCGCATGAAAATACCATAGATGCAATGGTTTCAAGATTTCAAAAATGACGAATTCCATTAGGTATCGCCAAATTTAACGGGCTTGCTAGAAATTTTCAAGCAATTTTCGGAAGACTCTGCTCATATCTCCGAAACTATAAATTGTAGCACGGAGAACTCGGAATTTTTTTAAATATCGCGAGAAATTACCATAGATACTCTGGTTTCAAGCGTTGTAACCCGACGACTCTCAGTAGGAATTGACAAGTATGATGAATTTTCGAACAATTTTCGGACAATTCTGCTCGTCTCAGAAACAATAAGTCGTAGTAAGTAGACCTCGTTATTTGCGGAAATATCGCATGAAAATACCATAGATGCAAAGGTTTCAAGATTTCTAAACTGACGAATTCCATTAGGTATCGCCAAATATAACGGGCTTGCTAGAAATTTTCAAGCAATTTTCGGAAGACTCTGCTCATATCCCCGAAACTATAAATTGTAGCACGGAGAACTCGGAATTTTTTTAAATATCGCGAGAAATTACCATAGATACTGTGGTTTCAAGCGTTGTAACCCGACGACTCTCATTAGGAATTGACAAGTATGACGAATTTTCGAACAATTTTCGGACAATTCTGCTCATATGTCCGAAACTATAAGTCGTAGCATGGAAAACTCGGCATTTTTAGAAACATCGCAAGAAATTACCATATGTACCGTGGTTTCAAATCTTCTAACCCAACGAATTCCATTAGGTATCGTCAAATATTACGGACTTTCGACCAATTTTCGGACAATTCTGCCTTATGTCCGAAACTATTAGTCGTAACACGGAGCACTCGGAGTTTTTTTAAATATCGCGGGAAAGTACCATAGATACTGTGGATTCCAGCGTCCTAACCCGACGAATAACATTAGGAATTGCCAAATATGACGAATTTGCGAACAATTTTTGGACAATTCTGCTCATGTCTCAGAAACAATAAGTCGAATTACTAAGAACCTGTTGTTTGTAGAAATATCGCATAAAAATACCATAGATGCAATGGTTTCAAGATTTCTAAACTGACGAATTCCATTAGGTATCGCGAAATATGACGGGCATGCTAGAAATTTTCAAGCAATTTTCGGAAGACTCTGCTCATATCCACGAAACTATAAATCGTAGCACGGAGAACTCCGAATTTTATGAAATATCCGAGAAAGTACCATAGATACTCTGGTTTCAAGCGTTGTAAAACGACGAATCCCATTAGGAATTGGCAAATATGATCAAATTTCGAACAATTTTCGGTCAATTCTGCTCGTCTCAGAAACAATAAGTCGTAGTAAGTAGACCTCGTTATTTGCGGAAATATCGCATGAAAATACCATAGATGCAAAGGTTTCAAGATTTCTAAACTGACGAATTCCATTAGGTATCGCCAAATATAACGGGCTTGCTAGAAATTTTCAAGCAATTTTCGGAAGACTCTGCTCATATCCCCGAAACTATAAATTGTAGCACGGAGAACTCGGAATTTTTTTAAATATCGCGAGAAATTACCATAGATACTGTGGTTTCAAGCGTTGTAACCCGACGACTCTCAGTAGGAATTGACAAGTATGATGAATTTTCGAACAATTTTCGGACAATTCTGCTCGTCTCAGAAACAATAAGTCGTAGTAAGTAGACCTCGTTATTTGCGGAAATATCGCATGAAAATACCATAGATGCAAAGGTTTCAAGATTTCTAAACTGACGAATTCCATTAGGTATCGCCAAATATAACGGGCTTGCTAGAAATTTTCAAGCAATTTTCGGAAGACTCTGCTCATATCCCCGAAACTACAAATTGTAGCACGGAGAACTCGGAATTTTTTTAAATATCGCGAGAAATTACCATAGATACTGTGGTTTCAAGCGTTGTAACCCGACGACTCTCATTAGGAATTGACAAGTATGACGAATTTTCGAACAATTTTCGGACAATTCTGCTCATATGTCCGAAACTATAAGTCGTAGCATGGAAAACTCGGCATTTTTAGAAACATCGCAAGAAATTACCATATGTACCGTGGTTTCAAATCTTCTAACCCAACGAATTCCATTAGGTATCGTCAAATATTACGGACTTTCGACCAATTTTCGGACAATTCTGCCTTATGTCCGAAACTATTAGTCGTAACACGGAGCACTCGGAGTTTTTTTAAATATCGCGGGAAAGTACCATAGATACTGTGGATTCCAGCGTCCTAACTCGACGAATAACATTAGGAATTGCCAAATATGACGAATTTGCGAACAATTTTTGGACAATTCTGCTCATGTCTCAGAAACAATAAGTCGAATTACTAAGAACCTGTTGTTTGTAGAAATATCGCATAAAAATACCATAGATGCAATGGTTTCAAGATTTCTAAACTGACGAATTCCATTAGGTATCGCGAAATATGACGGGCATGCTAGAAATTTTCAAGCAATTTTCGGAAGACTCTGCTCATATCCACGAAACTATAAATCGTAGCACGGAGAACTCCGAATTTTATGAAATATCCGAGAAAGTACCATAGATACTCTGGTTTCAAGCGTTGTAAAACGACGAATCCCATTAGGAATTGGCAAATATGATCAAATTTCGAACAATTTTCGGTCAATTCTGCTCGTCTCAGAAACAATAAGTCGTAGTAAGTAGACCTCGTTATTTGCGGAAATATCGCATGAAAATACCATAGATGCAAAGGTTTCAAGATTTCTAAACTGACGAATTCCATTAGGTATCGCCAAATATAACGGGCTTGCTAGAAATTTTCAAGCAATTTTCGGAAGACTCTGCTCATATCCCCGAAACTATAAATTGTAGCACGGAGAACTCGGAATTTTTTTAAATATCGCGAGAAATTACCATAGATACTGTGGTTTCAAGCGTTGTAACCCGACGACTCTCAGTAGGAATTGACAAGTATGATGAATTTTCGAACAATTTTCGGACAATTCTGCTCGTCTCAGAAACAATAAGTCGTAGTAAGTAGACCTCGTTATTTGCGGAAATATCGCATGAAAATACCATAGATGCAAAGGTTTCAAGATTTCTAAACTGACGAATTCCATTAGGTATCGCCAAATATAACGGGCTTGCTAGAAATTTTCAAGCAATTTTCGGAAGACTCTGCTCATATCCCCGAAACTATAAATTGTAGCACGGAGAACTCGGAATTTTTTTAAATATCGCGAGAAATTACCATAGATACTGTGGTTTCAAGCGTTGTAACCCGACGACTCTCATTAGGAATTGACAAGTATGACGAATTTTCGAACAATTTTCGGACAATTCTGCTCGTCTCAGAAACAATAAGTCGTAGTAAGTAGACCTCGTTATTTCCGGAAATATCGCATGAAAATACCATAGATGCAAAGGTTTCAAGATTTCTAAACTGACGAATTCCATTAGGTATCGCCAAATATAACGGGCTTGCTAGAAATTTTCAAGCAATTTTCGGAAGACTCTGCTCATATCCCCGAAACTATAAATTGTAGCACGGAGAACTCGGAATTTTTTTAAATATCGCGAGAAATTACCATAGATACTGTGGTTTCAAGCGTTGTAACCCGACGACTCTCATTAGGAATTGACAAGTATGACGAATTTTCGAACAATTTTCGGACAATTCTGCTCATATGTCCGAAACTATAAGTCGTAGCATGGAAAACTCGGCATTTTTAGAAACATCGCAAGAAATTACCATATGTACCGTGGTTTCAAATCTTCTAACCCAACGAATTCCATTAGGTATCGTCAAATATTACGGACTTTCGACCAATTTTCGGACAATTCTGCCTTATGTCCGAAACTATTAGTCGTAACACGGAGCACTCGGAGTTTTTTTAAATATCGCGGGAAAGTACCATAGATACTGTGGATTCCAGCGTCCTAACCCGACGAATAACATTAGGAATTGCCAAATATGACGAATTTGCGAACAATTTTTGGACAATTCTGCTCATGTCTCAGAAACAATAAGTCGAATTACTAAGAACCTGTTGTTTGTAGAAATATCGCATAAAAATACCATAGATGCAATGGTTTCAAGATTTCTAAACTGACGAATTCCATTAGGTATCGCGAAATATGACGGGCATGCTAGAAATTTTCAAGCAATTTTCGGAAGACTCTGCTCATATCCACGAAACTATAAATCGTAGCACGGAGAACTCCGAATTTTATGAAATATCCGAGAAAGTACCATAGATACTCTGGTTTCAAGCGTTGTAAAACGACGAATCCCATTAGGAATTGGCAAATATGATCAAATTTCGAACAATTTTCGGTCAATTCTGCTCGTCTCAGAAACAATAAGTCGTAGTACGTAGACCTCGTTATTTGCGGAAATATAGTATGAAAATACCATAGATGCAATGGTTTCAAGATTTCTAAACTGACGAATTCCATTAGGTATCGCGAAATATGACGGGCATGCTAGAAATTTTCAAGCAATTTTCGGAAGACTCTGCTCATATCCCCGAAACTATAAATTGTAGCACGGAGAACTCGGAATTTTTTGAAATATCGCAAGAAATTACCATAGATACTGTGGTTTCAAGTTTTGTAAAACGACGAATTCCATTAGGAATTGGCAAATATGAGCAATTTTCGAACCATTTTCGGACAATTCTGCTCATGTCTCAGCAACAATTAGTCGTAATACTGAGAACCTGTTATTTGTGGAAATATCGCATGAAAATACCATAGATGCATTGATTTGAAGCTTTCTAGCCTGACGAATTCCATTAGGTATCGCCAAATATAACGGGCTTGCTTGAAATTTTCAAGCAATTTTTGGAAGACTCTGCTCATCCCCGAAACTATAAATTGTAGCACGGAGAACTCGGAATTTTTTTAAATATAGCGAGAAATTACCATAGATACTGTAGTTTCAAGCGTTGTAACCCGACGACTCTCATTAGGAATTGACAAGTATGACGAATTTTCGAACAATTTTCGGATAATTCTGCTCGTCTCAGAAACAATAAGTCGTAGTACGTAGTCTTCTTTATTTGCGGAAGTATCGCATGAAAATACCATAGATGCAATGGTTTCAAGATTTCTAAACTGACGAATTCCATTAGGTATCACCAAATATAACGGGTTTGCTAGAAATTTTCAAGCAATTTTCGGAAGACTCTGCTCATATCCACATAACTATAAATCGTAGCACGGAGAACTCCGAATTTTTTGAAATATCCGAGAAAGTACCATAGATACTGTGGTTTCAAGCGTTGTAACTCGACGAATCCAATTAAGAATTGCCAAATTTGACGAATTTCCGATCACTTTTTGGACAAATCTGCTCATGTCTCAGAAACAAAAAGTCGTAGTACTGAGAACCTGTTATTTGTGGAAATATCGCATGAAAATACCGTAGATGCATTAGTTTGAAGTTTTCTAACCCGACGAATTCCATTAGGCATCGCCAAATATAACGAGTTTTCGAGCAATATTCGAGCAATATTCGAGCAATTCATTTCATATCTCCGAAACAATAAGTCGTAGTACGTAGACCTTGTTATTTGTGGAAATATCGCAAGAAAGTACCATAGATACTGTGGTTTCAAGCGTTGTAACCCGACGAATCCCATTATGAATTACCAAATATGATGAGTTTTCGAACAATTTTCGGACAATTCTGCTCATATCTCAGAAGCGATAAGTCGCAGCACGGA
This sequence comes from Platypus cylindrus, assembly GCA_949748235.1. Taxonomy (NCBI): domain Eukaryota; kingdom Metazoa; phylum Arthropoda; class Insecta; order Coleoptera; family Curculionidae; genus Platypus; species Platypus cylindrus. The sequence goes on along the minus strand of OX456489.1, from coordinate 18,862,917 downwards.
GAACTCGTTATAGGAAGACTCTGCTCCTATCCCCGAAACTATAAATTGTAGCACGGAGCACTCGGATTTTTTTTAAATATCGCGGGAAAGTACCATAGATTCTGTGGATTCCAGCGTCCTAACTCGACGAATAACATTAGGCATTGCCAAATATGACAAATTTGCCAACAATTTTTGGACAATTCTGCTCATGTCTCAGAAACAATTAGTCGTAATACTGAGAACCTATTATTTGTGGAAATATCGCATGAAAATACCATAGATGCATTGATTTGAAGCTTTCTAGCCTGACGAATTCCATTAGGTATCGCCAAATATAACGGGCTTGCTAGAAATTTTCAAGCAATTTTCGGAAGACTCTGCTCATATCCCCAAAACTATAAATTGTAGCACGGAGAACTCGGAATTTTTTTAAATATCGCGAGAAATTACCATAGATACTGTGGTTTCAAGTTTTGTAAAACGACGAATTCCATTAGGAATTGGCAAATATAAGGAGTTTTCGAACTATTTTCGGACAATTCTGCTCATATCTCAGAAGCTATAAATCGCAAAACGCACAACTCGTTATTTGTGGAAATTCGCGAGAAAATACCACAGATGCAATGGTTTCAAGATTTCTAAACTGACGAATTCCATTAGGTATCGCGAAATATGACGGGCATGCTAGAAATTTTCAAGCAATTTTCGGAAGACTCTGCTCATATCCACGAAACTATAAATCGTAGCACGGAGAACTCCGAATTTTATGAAATATCCGAGAAAGTACCATAGATACTCTGGTTTCAAGCGTTGTAAAACGACGAATCCCATTAGGAATTGGCAAATATGATCAAATTTCGAACAATTTTCGGTCAATTCTGCTCGTCCCAGAAACAATAAGTCGTAGTACGTAGACCTCGTTATTTGCGGAAATATAGTATGAAAATACCATAGATGCAATGGTTTCAAGATTTATAAACTGACGAATTCCATTAGGTATCGCGAAATATGACGGGCATGCTAGAAATTTTCAAGCAATTTTCGGAAGACTCTGCTCATATCCCCGAAACTATAAATTGTAGCACGGAGAACTCGGAATTTTTTGAAATATCGCAAGAAATTACCATAGATACTGTGGTTTCAAGTTTTGTAAAACGACGAATTCCATTAGGAATTGGCAAATATGAGCAATTTTCGAACCATTTTCGGACAATTCTGCTCATGTCTCAGCAACAATTAGTCGTAATACTGAGAACCTGTTATTTGTGGAAATATCGCATGAAAATACCATAGATGCATTGATTTGAAGCTTTCTAGCCTGACGAATTCCATTAGGTATCGCCAAATATAACGGGCTTGCTTGAAATTTTCAAGTAATTTTCGGAAGACTCTGCTCATATATCCGAAACTATAAATTGTAGCACGGAGAACTCGGAATTTTTTTAAATATCGCGAGAAATTACCATAGATACTGTGGTTTCAAGCGTTGTAACCCGACGACTCTCATTAGGAATTGACAAGTATGACGAATTTTCGAACAATTTTCGGACAATTCTGCTCATATGTCCGAAACTATAAGTCGTAGCATGGAAAACTCGGCATTTTTAGAAACATCGCAAGAAATTACCATATGTACCGTGGTTTCAAATCTTCTAACCCAACGAATTCCATTAGGTATCGTCAAATATTACGGACTTTCGACCAATTTTCGGACAATTCTGCCTTATGTCCGAAACTATTAGTCGTAACACGGAGCACTCGGAGTTTTTTTAAATATCGCGGGAAAGTACCATAGATACTGTGGATTCCAGCGTCCTAACTCGACGAATAACATTAGGAATTGCCAAATATGACGAATTTGCGAACAATTTTTGGACAATTCTGCTCATGTCTCAGAAACAATAAGTCGAATTACTGAGAACCTGTTGTTTGTAGAAATATCGCATAAAAATACCATAGATGCAATGGTTTCAAGATTTCTAAACTGACGAATTCCATTAGGTATCGCCATTTATAACGGGCCTTCGAGAAATTTTCAAGCAATTTTCGGAAGACTCTGCTCATATCCCCAAAACTATAAATTGTAGCACGGAGAACTCGGAATTTTTTTAAATATCGCGAGAAATTACCATAGATACTGTGGTTTCAAGTTTTGTAAAACGACGAATTCCATTAGGAATTGGCAAATATAAGGAGTTTTCGAACAATTTTCGGACAATTCTGCTCATATCTCAGAAGCTATAAATCGCAAAACGCAAAACTCGTTATTTGTGGAAATTCGCGAGAAAATACCACAGATGCATTGATTTGAAGCTTTCTAGCCTGACGAATTCCATTAGGTATCGCCAAATATAATGGGCTTGCTAGAAATTTTCAAGCAATTTTCGGAAGACTCTGCTCATATCCCCGAAACTATAAATTGTACCACGGAGAACTCGGAATTTTTTGAAATATCGCAAGAAAGTACCATAGATACTGTGGTTTCAAGTTTTGTAAAACGACGAATTCCATTAGGAATTGGCAAATATAAGGAGTTTTCGAACAATTTTCGGACAATTCTGCTCATATCTCAGAAGCTATAAATCGCAAAACGCACAACTCGTTATTTGTGGAAATTCGCGAGAAAATACCACAGATGCAATGGTTTCAAGATTTCTAAACTGACGAATTCCATTAGGTATCGCGAAATATGACGGGCATGCTAGAAATTTTCAAGCAATTTTCGGAAGACTCTGCTCATATCCACGAAACTATAAATCGTAGCACGGAGAACTCCGAATTTTATGAAATATCCGAGAAAGTACCATAGATACTCTGGTTTCAAGCGTTGTAAAACGACGAATTCCATTAGGAATTGGCAAATATGGGCAATTTTCGAACCATTTTCGGACAATTCTGCTCATGTCTCAGCAACAATTAGTCGTAATACTGAGAACCTGTTATTTGTGGAAATATCGCATGAAAATACCATAGATGCATTGATTTGAAGCTTTCTAGCCTGACGAATTCCATTAGGTATCGCCAAATATAACGGGCTTGCTTGAAATTTTCAAGCAATTTTTGGAAGACTCTGCTCATCCCCGAAACTATAAATTGTAGCACGGAGAACTCGGAATTTTTTTAAATATAGCGAGAAATTACCATAGATACTGTAGTTTCAAGCGTTGTAACCCGACGACTCTCATTAGGAATTGACAAGTAAGACGAATTTTCGAACAATTTTCGGATAATTCTGCTCGTCTCAGAAACAATAAGTCGTAGTACGTAGTCTTCTTTATTTGCGGAAGTATCGCATGAAAATACCATAGATGCAATGGTTTCAAGATTTCTAAACTGACGAATTCCATTAGGTATCACCAAATATAACGGGTTTGCTAGAAATTTTCAAGCAATTTTCGGAAGACTCTGCTCATATCCACATAACTATAAATCGTAGCACGGAGAACTCCGAATTTTTTGAAATATCCGAGAAAGTACCATAGATACTGTGGTTTCAAGCGTTGTAACTCGACGAATCCAATTAAGAATTGCCAAATTTGACGAATTTCCGATCATTTTTTGGACAAATCTGCTCATGTCTCAGAAACAAAAAGTCGTAGTACTGAGAACCTGTTATTTGTGGAAATATCGCATGAAAATACCGTAGATGCATTAGTTTGAAGTTTTCTAACCCGACGAATTCCATTAGGCATCGCCAAATATAACGAGCTTTCGAGCAATATTCGAGCAATATTCGAGCAATTCATTTCATATCTCCGAAACAATAAGTCGTAGTACGTAGACCTTGTTATTTGTGGAAATATCGCAAGAAAGTACCATAGATACTGTGGTTTCAAGCGTTGTAACCCGACGAATCCCATTATGAATTACCAAATATGATGAGTTTTCGAACAATTTTCGGACAATTCTGCTCATATCTCAGAAGCGATAAGTCGCAGCACGGAGAACTCGTTATAGGAAGACTCTGCTCCTATCCCCGAAACTATAAATTGTAGCACGGAGCACTCGGATTTTTTTTAAATATCGCGGGAAAGTACCATAGATTCTGTGGATTCCAGCGTCCTAACTCGACGAATAACATTAGGAATTGCCAAATATGACAAATTTGCCAACAATTTTTGGACAATTCTGCTCATGTCTCAGAAACAATTAGTCGTAATACTGAGAACCTGTTATTTGTGGAAATATCGCATGAAAATACCATAGATGCATTGATTTGAAGCTTTCTAGCCTGACGAATTCCATTAGGTATCGCCAAATATAACGGGCTTGCTAGAAATTTTCAACCAATTTTCGGAAGACTCTGCTCATATCCCCAAAACTATAAATTGTAGCACGGAGAACTCGGAATTTTTTTAAATATCGCGAGAAATTACCATAGATACTGTGGTTTCAAGTTTTGTAAAACGACGAATTCCATTAGGAATTGGCAAATATAAGGAGTTTTCGAACAATTTTCGGACAATTCTGCTCATATCTCAGAAGCTATAAATCGCAAAACGCACAACTCGTTAAATGTGGAAATTCGCGAGAAAATACCACAGATGCATTGATTTGAAGCTTTCTAGCCTGACGAATTCCATTAGGTATCGCCAAATATAACGGGCTTGCTAGAAATTTTCAAGCAATTTTCGGAAGACTCTGCTCATATCCCCGAAACTATAAATTGTACCACGGAGAACTCGGAATTTTTTGAAATATCGAAAGAAAGTACCATAGATACTGTGGTTTCAAGTTTTGTATAACGACGAATTCCATTAGGAATTGGCAAATATGAGCAGTTTTCGAACAATTTTCGGACAATTCTGCTCATGTCTCAGAAACAATTAGTCGTAATACTGAAAACCTGTTATTTGTGGAAATATCGCATGAAAATACCATAAATGCTTTGATTTGAAGCTTTCTAGCCTGACGAATTCCATTAGGTATCGCCAAATATAACGGGCTTGCTAGAAATTTTCAAGCAATTTTCGGAAGACTCTGCTCATATCCCCGAAACTATAAATTGTAGCACAGAGAACTCGAAATTTTTTTAAATATCGCCAGAAATTACCACACAAATACACAAATACTGTGGTTTCAAGCGTTGTAAGCCGACGACTCTCAGTAGGAATTGACAAGTATGATGAATTTTCGAACAATTTTCGGACAATTCTGCTCGTCTCAGAAACAATAAGTCGTAGTACGTAGACCTCGTTATTTGCAGAAACATCGCAAAAAAATACCATATGTACCGTGGTTTCAAATCTTCTAACCCAACGAATTCCATTAGGTATCGTCAAATATTACGGACTTTCGACCAACTTTCGGACAATTCTGCTTTATGCCTGAAACTATTAGTCGTAGCACGGAGCACTCGGATTTTTTTTAAATATCGCGGGAAAGTACCATAGATTCTGTGGATTCCAGCGTCCTAACTCGACGAATAACATTAGGAATTGCCAAATATGACAAATTTGCCAACAATTTTTGGACAATTCTGCTCATGTCTCAGAAACAATTAGCCGTAATACTGAGAACCTGTTATTTGTGGAAATATCGCATGAAAATACCATAGATGCATTGATTTGAAGCTTTCTAGCCTGACGAATTCCATTAGGTATCGCCAAATATAACGGGCTTGCTAGAAATTTTCAAGCAATTTTCGGAAGACTCTGCTCATATCCCCGAAACTATAAATCGTAACACGGAGAACTCGGAATTTTTTGAAATATCGCAAGAAAGTACCATAGATACTGTGGTTTCAAGTTTTGTAAAACGACGAATTCCATTAGGAATTGACAAATATGAGCAGTTTTCGAACAATTTTCGGACAATTCTGCTCATGTCTCAGAAACAATTAGTCGTAATACTGAGAACCTGTTACTTGTGGAAATATCGCATGAAAATACCATAGATGCATTGATTTGAAGCTTTCTAGCCTGACGAATTCCATTAGGTATCGCCAAATATAACGGGCTTGCTAGAAATTTTCAAGCAATTTTCGGAAGACTCTGCTCATATCCACGAAACTATAAATTGTACCACGGAGAACTCGGAATTTTTTTAAATATCGCGAGAAATTACCACAGATACTGTGGTTTCAAGCGTTGTAACCCGACGACTCTCATTAAGAATTGACAAGTATGACGAAATTTCGAACAATTTTCGGATAATTCTGCTCGTCTGAGAAACAATAAGTCGTAGTACGTAGACCTCGTTATTTGCGGAAATATCGCATGAAAATACCATAGATGCAATGGTTTCAAGATTTCAAAAATGACGAATTCCATTAGGTATCGCCAAATTTAACGGGCTTGCTAGAAATTTTCAAGCAATTTTCGGAAGACTCTGCTCATATCTCCGAAACTATAAATTGTAGCACGGAGAACTCGGAATTTTTTTAAATATCGCGAGAAATTACCATAGATACTCTGGTTTCAAGCGTTGTAACCCGACGACTCTCAGTAGGAATTGACAAGTATGATGAATTTTCGAACAATTTTCGGACAATTCTGCTCGTCTCAGAAACAATAAGTCGTAGTACGTAGACCTCGTTATTTGCGGAAATATCGCATGAAAATACCATAGATGCAAAGGTTTCAAGATTTCTAAACTGACGAATTCCATTAGGTATCGCCAAATATAACGGGCTTGCTAGAAATTTTCAAGCAATTTTCGGAAGACTCTGCTCATATATCCGAAACTATAAATTGTAGCACGGAGAACTCGGAATTTTTTTAAATATCGCGAGAAATTACCATAGATACTGTGGTTTCAAGCGTTGTAACCCGACGACTCTCATTAGGAATTGACAAGTATGACGAATTTTCGAACAATTTTCGGACAATTCTGCTCATATGTCCGAAACTATAAGTCGTAGCATGGAAAACTCGGCATTTTTAGAAACATCGCAAGAAATTACCATATGTACCGTGGTTTCAAATCTTCTAACCCAACGAATTCCATTAGGTATCGTCAAATATTACGGACTTTCGACCAATTTTCGGACAATTCTGCCTTATGTCCGAAACTATTAGTCGTAACACGGAGCACTCGGAGTTTTTTTAAATATCGCGGGAAAGTACCATAGATACTGTGGATTCCAGCGTCCTAACTCGACGAATAACATTAGGAATTGCCAAATATGACGAATTTGCGAACAATTTTTGGACAATTCTGCTCATGTCTCAGAAACAATAAGTCGAATTACTGAGAACCTGTTGTTTGTAGAAATATCGCATAAAAATACCATAGATGCAATGGTTTCAAGATTTCTAAACTGACGAATTCCATTAGGTATCGCCATTTATAACGGGCTTTCGAGAAATTTTCTGCCAATTTTCGGAAGAATCTACTCATATCCCCGAAACTATAAATCGTAGCACGTAGAACTCGGAATTTTTTGAAATATCGCGAGAAAGTACCATAGATACTCTGGTTTCAAGCGTTGTAAAACGACGAATCCCATTAGGAATTGGCAAATATGATCAAATTTCGAACAATTTTCGGTCAATTCTGCTCGTCTCAGAAACAATAAGTCGTAGTACGTAGACCTCGTTATTTGCGGAAATATAGTATGAAAATACCATAGATGCAATGGTTTCAAGATTTCTAAACTGACGAATTCCATTAGGTATCGCCATTTATAACGGGCTTTCGAGAAATTTTCTGCCAATTTTCGGAAGAATCTACTCATATCCCCGAAACAATAAATCGTAGCACGTAGAACTCGGAATTTTTTGAAATATCGCGAGAAAGTACCATAGATACTCTGGTTTCAAGCATTGTAAAACGACGAATCCCATTAGGAATTGGCAAATATGATCAAATTTCGAACAATTTTCGGTCAATTCTGCTCGTCTCAGAAACAATAAGTCGTAGTACGTAGACCTCGTTATTTGCGGAAATATCGCATGAAAATACCATAGATGCAAAGGTTTCAAGATTTCTAAACTGACGAATTCCATTAGGTATCGCCAAATATAACGGGCTTGCTAGAAATTTTTAAGCAATTTTCGGAAGACTCTGCTCATATCCCCGAAACTATAAATTGTAGCACGGAGAACTCGGAATTTTTTTAAATATCGCGAGAAATTACCACAGATACTGTGGTTTCAAGCGTTGTAACCCGACGACTCTCAGTAGGAATTGACAAGTATGACGAAATTTCGAACAATTTTCGGATAATTCTGCTCGTCTGAGAAACAATAAGTCGTAGTACGTAGACCTCGTTATTTGCGGAAATATCGCATGAAAATACCATAGATGCAATGGTTTCAAGATTTCAAAAATGACGAATTCCATTAGGTATCGCCAAATTTAACGGGCTTGCTAGAAATTTTCAAGCAATTTTCGGAAGACTCTGCTCATATCTCCGAAACTATAAATTGTAGCACGGAGAACTCGGAATTTTTTGAAATATCGCGAGAAATTACCATAGATACTCTGGTTTCAAGCGTTGTAACCCGACGACTCTCAGTAGGAATTGACAAGTATGATGAATTTTCGAACAATTTTCGGACAATTCTGCTCGTCTCAGAAACAATAAGTCGTAGTACGTAGACCTCGTTATTTGCGGAAATATCGCATGAAAATACCATAGATGCAATGGTTTCAAGATTTCTAAACTGACGAATTCCATTAGGTATCGCCATTTATAACGGGCTTTCGAGAAATTTTCTGCCAATTTTCGGAAGAATCTAATCATATCCCCGAAACAATAAATCGTAGCACGTAGAACTCGGAATTTTTTGAAATATCGCGAGAAAGTACCATAGATACTCTGGTTTCAAGCGTTGTAAAACGACGAATCCCATTAGGAATTGGCAAATATGATCAAATTTCGAACAATTTTCGGTCAATTCTGCTCGTCTCAGAAACAATAAGTCGTAGTACGTAGACCTCGTTATTTGCGGAAATATCGCATGAAAATACCATAGATGCAAAGGTTTCAAGATTTCTAAACTGACGAATTCCATTAGGTATCGCCAAATATAACGGGCTTGCTAGAAATTTTCAAGCAATTTTCGGAAGACTCTGCTCATATCCCCGAAACTATAAATTGTAGCACGGAGAACTCGGAATTTTTTTAAATATCGCGAGAAATTACCATAGATACTGTGGTTTCAAGCGTTGTAACCCGACGACTCTCATTAGGAATTGACAAGTATGACGAATTTTCGAACAATTTTCGGACAATTCTGCTCATATGTCCGAAACTATAAGTCGTAGCATGGAAAACTCGGCATTTTTAGAAACATCGCAAGAAATTACCATATGTACCGTGGTTTCAAATCTTCTAACCCAACGAATTCCATTAGGTATCGTCAAATATTACGGACTTTCGACCAATTTTCGGACAATTCTGCCTTATGTCCGAAACTATTAGTCGTAACACGGAGCACTCGGAGTTTTTTTAAATATCGCGGGAAAGTACCATAGATACTGTGGATTCCAGCGTCCTAACTCGACGAATAACATTAGGAATTGCCAAATATGACGAATTTGCGAACAATTTTTGGACAATTCTGCTCATGTCTCAGAAACAATAAGTCGAATTACTGAGAACCTGTTGTTTGTAGAAATATCGCATAAAAATACCATAGATGCAATGGTTTCAAGATTTCTAAACTGACGAATTCCATTAGGTATCGCCATTTATAACGGGCTTTCGAGAAATTTTCTGCCAATTTTCGGAAGAATCTACTCATATCCCCGAAACTATAAATCGTAGCACGTAGAACTCGGAATTTTTTGAAATATCGCGAGAAAGTACCATAGATACTCTGGTTTCAAGCGTTGTAAAACGACGAATCCCATTAGGAATTGGCAAATATGATCAAATTTCGAACAATTTTCGGTCAATTCTGCTCGTCTCAGAAACAATAAGTCGTAGTACGTAGACCTCGTTATTTGCGGAAATATAGCATGAAAATACCATAGATGCAATGGTTTCAAGATTTCTAAACTGACGAATTCCATTAGGTATCGCGAAATATGACGGGCATGCTAGAAATTTTCAAGCAATTTTCGGAAGACTCTGCTCATATCCACGAAACTATAAATTGTACCACGGAGAACTCGGAATTTTTTGAAATATCGCAAGAAAGTACCATAGATACTGTGGTTTCAAGCGTTGTAAAACGACGAATCCCATTAGGAATTGGCAAATATGATCAAATTTCGAACAATTTTCGGTCAATTCTGCTCGTCTCAGAAACAATAAGTCGTAGTACGTAGACCTCGTTATTTGCGGAAATATCGCATGAAAATACCATAGATGCAAAAGTTTCAAGATTTCTAAACTGACGAATTCCATTAGGTATCGCCAAATATAACGGGCTTGCTAGAAATTTTCAAGCAATTTTCGGAAGACTCTGCTCATATATCCGAAACTATAAATTGTAGCACGGAGAACTCGGAATTTTTTTAAATATCGCGAGAAATTACCATAGATACTGTGGTTTCAAGCGTTGTAACCCGACGACTCTCATTAGGAATTGACAAGTATGACGAATTTTCGAACAATTTTCGGACAATTCTGCTCATATGTCCGAAACTATAAGTCGTAGCATGGAAAACTCGGCATTTTTAGAAACATCGCAAGAAATTACCATATGTACCGTGGTTTCAAATCTTCTAACCCAACGAATTCCATTAGGTATCGTCAAATATTACGGACTTTCGACCAATTTTCGGACAATTCTGCCTTATGTCCGAAACTATTAGTCGTAACACGGAGCACTCGGAGTTTTTTTAAATATCGCGGGAAAGTACCATAGATACTGTGGATTCCAGCGTCCTAACTCGACGAATAACATTAGGAATTGCCAAATATGACGAATTTGCGAACAATTTTTGGACAATTCTGCTCATGTCTCAGAAACAATAAGTCGAATTACTGAGAACCTGTTGTTTGTAGAAATATCGCATAAAAATACCATAGATGCAATGGTTTCAAGATTTCTAAACTGACGAATTCCATTAGGTATCGCCATTTATAACGGGCTTTCGAGAAATTTTCTGCCAATTTTCGGAAGAATCTACTCATATCCCCGAAACTATAAATCGTAGCACGTAGAACTCGGAATTTTTTGAAATATCGCGAGAAAGTACCATAGATACTCTGGTTTCAAGCGTTGTAAAACGACGAATCCCATTAGGAATTGGCAAATATGATCAAATTTCGAACAATTTTCGGTCAATTCTGCTCGTCTCAGAAACAATAAGTCGTAGTACGTAGACCTCGTTATTTGCGGAAATATAGCATGAAAATACCATAGATGCAATGGTTTCAAGATTTCTAAACTGACGAATTCCATTAGGTATCGCGAAATATGACGGGCATGCTAGAAATTTTCAAGCAATTTTCGGAAGACTCTGCTCATATCCCCGAAACTATAAATTGTAGCACGGAGAACTCGAAATTTTTTTAAATATCGCGAGAAATTACCACACAAATACACAAATACTGTGGTTTCAAGCGTTGCAAGCCGACGACTCTCAGTAGGAATTGACAAGTATGATGAATTTTCGAACAATTTTCGGACAATTCTGCTCGTCTCAGAAACAATAAGTCGTAGTACGTAGACCTCGTTATTTGCAGAAACATCGCAAAAAAATACCATATGTACCGTGGTTTCAAATCTTCTAACCCAACGAATTCCATTAGGTATCGCCAAATATAACGGGCTTGCTAGAAATTTTCAAGCAATTTTCGGAAGACTCTTCTCATATCCACGACACTATAAATCGTAGCACTGAGAACTCCGAAGTTTTTTAAATATCCGAGAAAGTACCATAGATACTGTGGTATCGTCAAATATTACGGACTTTCGACCAACTTTCGGACAATTCTGCTTTATGCCTGAAACTATTAGTCGTAGCACGGAGCACTCGGATTTTTTTTAAATATCGCGGGAAAGTACCATAGATTCTGTGGATTCCAGCGTCCTAACTCGACGAATAACATTAGGAATTGCCAAATATGACAAATTTGCCAACAATTTTTGGACAATTCTGCTCATGTCTCAGAAACAATTAGTCGTAATACTGAGAACCTGTTATTTGTGGAAATATCGCATGAAAATACCATAGATGCATTGATTTGAAGCTTTCTAGCCTGACGAATTCCATTAGGTATCGCCAAATATAACGGGCTTGCTAGAAATTTTCAAGCAATTTTCGGAAGACTCTGCTCATATCCCCGAAACTATAAATCGTAACACGGAGAACTCGGAATTTTTTGAAATATCGCAAGAAAGTACCATAGATACTGTGGTTTCAAGTTTTGTAAAACGACGAATTCCATTAGGAATTGACAAATATGAGCAGTTTTCGAACAATTTTCGGACAATTCTGCTCATGTCTCAGAAACAATTAGTCGTAATACTGAGAACCTGTTACTTGTGGAAATATCGCATGAAAATACCATAGATGCATTGATTTGAAGCTTTCTAGCCTGACGAATTCCATTAGGTATCGTCAAATATAACGGGCTTGCTAGAAATTTTCAAGCAATTTTCGGAAGACTCTGCTCATATCCACGAAACTATAAATTGTACCACGGAGAACTCGGAATTTTTTTAAATATCGCGAGAAATTACCACAGATACTGTGGTTTCAAGCGTTGTAACCCGACGACTCTCAGTAGGAATTGACAAGTATGACGAAATTTCGAACAATTTTCGGATAATTCTGCTCGTCTGAGAAACAATAAGTCGTAGTACGTAGACCTCGTTATTTGCGGAAATATCGCATGAAAATACCATAGATGCAATGGTTTCAAGATTTCAAAAATGACGAATTCCATTAGGTATCGCCAAATTTAACGGGCTTGCTAGAAATTTTCAAGCAATTTTCGGAAGACTCTGCTCATATCTCCGAAACTATAAATTGTAGCACGGAGAACTCGGAATTTTTTTAAATATCGCGAGAAATTACCATAGATACTCTGGTTTCAAGCGTTGTAACCCGACGACTCTCAGTAGGAATTGACAAGTATGATGAATTTTCGAACAATTTTCGGACAATTCTGCTCGTCTCAGAAACAATAAGTCGTAGTACGTAGACCTCGTTATTTGCGGAAATATCGCATGAAAATACCATAGATGCAATGGTTTCAAGATTTCTAAACTGACGAATTCCATTAGGTATCGCCATTTATAACGGGCTTTCGAGAAATTTTCTGCCAATTTTCGGAAGAATCTACTCATATCCCCGAAACAATAAATCGTAGCACGTAGGACTCGGAATTTTTTGAAATATCGCGAGAAAGTACCATAGATACTCTGGTTTCAAGCGTTGCAAAACGACGAATCCCATTAGGAATTGGCAAATATGATCAAATTTCGAACAATTTTCGGTCAATTCTGCTCGTCTCAGAAACAATAAGTCGTAGTACGTAGACCTCGTTATTTGCGGAAATATCGCATGAAAATACCATAGATGCAAAGGTTTCAAGGTTTCTAAACTGACGAATTCCATTAGGTATCGCCAAATATAACGGGCTTGCTAGAAATTTTCAAGCAATTTTCGGAAGACTCTGCTCATATCCCCGAAACTATAAATTGTAGCACGGAGAACTCGGAATTTTTTTAAATATCGCGAGAAATTACCATAGATACTGTGGTTTCAAGCGTTGTAACCCGACGACTCTCATTAGGAATTGACAAGTATGACGAATTTTCGAACAATTTTCGGACAATTCTGCTCATATGTCCGAAACTATAAGTCGTAGCATGGAAAACTCGGCATTTTTAGAAACATCGCAAGAAATTACCATATGTACCGTGGTTTCAAATCTTCTAACCCAACGAATTCCATTAGGTATCGTCAAATATTACGGACTTTCGACCAATTTTCGGACAATTCTGCCTTATGTCCGAAACTATTAGTCGTAACACGGAGCACTCGGAGTTTTTTTAAATATCGCGGGAAAGTACCATAGATACTGTGGATTCCAGCGTCCTAACTCGACGAATAACATTAGGAATTGCCAAATATGACGAATTTGCGAACAATTTTTGGACAATTCTGCTCATGTCTCAGAAACAATAAGTCGAATTACTGAGAACCTGTTGTTTGTAGAAATATCGCATAAAAATACCATAGATGCAATGGTTTCAAGATTTCTAAACTGACGAATTCCATTAGGTATCGCCATTTATAACGGGCTTTCGAGAAATTTTCTGCCAATTTTCGGAAGAATCTACTCATATCCCCGAAACTATAAATCGTAGCACGTAGAACTCGGAATTTTTTGAAATATCGCGAGAAAGTACCATAGATACTCTGGTTTCAAGCGTTGTAAAACGACGAATCCCATTAGGAATTGGCAAATATGATCAAATTTCGAACAATTTTCGGTCAATTCTGCTCGTCTCAGAAACAATAAGTCGTAGTACGTAGACCTCGTTATTTGCGGAAATATAGTATGAAAATACCATAGATGCAATGGTTTCAAGATTTCTAAACTGACGAATTCCATTAGGTATCGCGAGATATGACGGGCATGCTAGAAATTTTCAAGCAATTTTCGGAAGACTCTGCTCATATCCACGAAACTATAAATTGTACCACGGAGAACTCGGAATTTTTTGAAATATCGCAAGAAAGTACCATAGATACTGTGGTTTCAAGCGTTGTAAAACGACGAATCCCATTAGGAATTGGCAAATATGATCAAATTTCGAACAATTTTCGGTCAATTCTGCTCGTCTCAGAAACAATAAGTCGTAGTACGTAGACCTCGTTATTTGCGGAAATATCGCATGAAAATACCATAGATGCAAAAGTTCCAAGATTTCTAAACTGACGAATTCCATTAGGTATCGCCAAATATAACGGGCTTGCTAGAAATTTTCAAGCAATTTTCGGAAGACTCTGCTCATATATCCGAAATTATAAATTGTAGCACGGAGAACTCGGAATTTTTTTAAATATCGCGAGAAATTACCATAGATACTGTGGTTTCAAGCGTTGTAACCCGACGACTCTCATTAGGAATTGACAAGTATGACGAATTTTCGAACAATTTTCGGACAATTCTGCTCATATGTCCGAAACTATAAGTCGTAGCATGGAAAACTCGGCATTTTTAGAAACATCGCAAGAAATTACCATATGTACCGTGGTTTCAAATCTTCTAACCCAACGAATTCCATTAGGTATCGTCAAATATTACGGACTTTCGACCAATTTTCGGACAATTCTGCCTTATGTCCGAAACTATTAGTCGTAACACGGAGCACTCGGAGTTTTTTTAAATATCGCGGGAAAGTACCATAGATACTGTGGATTCCAGCGTCCTAACTCGACGAATAACATTAGGAATTGCCAAATATGACGAATTTGCGAACAATTTTTGGACAATTCTGCTCATGTCTCAGAAACAATAAGTCGAATTACTGAGAACCTGTTGTTTGTAGAAATATCGCATAAAAATACCATAGATGCAATGGTTTCAAGATTTCTAAACTGACGAATTCCATTAGGTATCGCCATTTATAACGGGCTTTCGAGAAATTTTCTGCCAATTTTCGGAAGAATCTACTCATATCCCCGAAACTATAAATCGTAGCACGTAGAACTCGGAATTTTTTGAAATATCGCGAGAAAGTACCATAGATACTCTGGTTTCAAGCGTTGTAAAACGACGAATCCCATTAGGAATTGGCAAATATGATCAAATTTCGAACAATTTTCGGTCAATTCTGCTCGTCTCAGAAACAATAAGTCGTAGTACGTAGACCTCGTTATTTGCGGAAATATCGCATGAAAATACCATAGATGCAAAGGTTTCAAGATTTCTAAACTGACGAATTCCATTAGGTATCGCCAAATATAACGGGCTTGCTAGAAATTTTCAAGCAATTTTCGGAAGACTCTGCTCATATCCCCGAAACTATAAATTGTAGCACGGAGAACTCGGAATTTTTTTAAATATCGCGAGAAATTACCATAGATACTGTGGTTTCAAGCGTTGTAACCCGACGACTCTCATTAGGAATTGACAAGTATGACGAATTTTCGAACAATTTTCGGACAATTCTGCTCATATGTCCGAAACTATAAGTCGTAGCATGGAAAACTCGGCATTTTTAGAAACATCGCAAGAAATTACCATATGTACCGTGGTTTCAAATCTTCTAACCCAACGAATTCCATTAGGTATCGTCAAATATTACGGACTTTCGACCAATTTTCGGACAATTCTGCCTTATGTCCGAAACTATTAGTCGTAACACGGAGCACTCGGAGTTTTTTTAAATATCGCGGGAAAGTACCATAGATACTGTGGATTCCAGCGTCCTAACTCGACGAATAACATTAGGAATTGCCAAATATGACGAATTTGCGAACAATTTTTGGACAATTCTGCTCATGTCTCAGAAACAATAAGTCGAATTACTGAGAACCTGTTGTTTGTAGAAATATCGCATAAAAATACCATAGATGCAATGGTTTCAAGATTTCTAAACTGACGAATTCCATTAGGTATCGCCATTTATAACGGGCTTTCGAGAAATTTTCTGCCAATTTTCGGAAGAATCTACTCATATCCCCGAAACTATAAATCGTAGCACGTAGAACTCGGAATTTTTTGAAATATCGCGAGAAAGTACCATAGATACTCTGGTTTCAAGCGTTGTAAAACGACGAATCCCATTAGGAATTGGCAAATATGATCAAATTTCGAACAATTTTCGGTCAATTCTGCTCGTCTCAGAAACAATAAGTCGTAGTACGTAGAACTCGTTATTTGCGGAAATATAGTATGAAAATACCATAGATGCAATGGTTTCAAGATTTCTAAACTGACGAATTCCATTAGGTATCGCGAGATATGACGGGCATGCTAGAAATTTTCAAGCAATTTTCGGAAGACTCTGCTCATATCCACGAAACTATAAATTGTACCACGGAGAACTCGGAATTTTTTGAAATATCGCAAGAAAGTACCATAGATACTGTGGTTTCAAGCGTTGTAAAACGACGAATCCCATTAGGAATTGGCAAATATGATCAAATTTCGAACAATTTTCGGTCAATTCTGCTCGTCTCAGAAACAATAAGTCGTAGTACGTAGACCTCGTTATTTGCGGAAATATCGCATGAAAATACCATAGATGCAAAAGTTTCAAGATTTCTAAACTGACGAATTCCATTAGGTATCGCCAAATATAACGGGCTTGCTAGAAATTTTCAAGCAATTTTCGGAAGACTCTGCTCATATCCCCGAAACTATAAGTCGTAGCATGGAAAACTCGGCATTTTTAGAAACATCGCAAGAAATTACCATATGTACCGTGGTTTCAAATCTTCTAACCCAACGAATTCCATTAGGTATCGTCAAATATTACGGACTTTCGACCAATTTTCGGACAATTCTGCCTTATGTCCGAAACTATTAGTCGTAACACGGAGCACTCGGAGTTTTTTTAAATATCGCGGGAAAGTACCATAGATACTGTGGATTCCAGCGTCCTAATTCGACGAATAACATTAGGAATTGCCAAACATGACGAATTTGCGAACAATTTTTGGACAATTCTGCTCATGTCTCAGAAACAATAAGTCGAATTACTGAGTACCTGTTATTTGTAGAAATATCGCATAAAAATACCATAGATGCAATGGTTTCAAGATTTCTAAACTGACGAATTCCATTAGGTATCGCCATTTATAACGGGCTTTCGAGAAATTTTCTGCCAATTTTCGGAAGAATCTACTCATATCCCCGAAACTATAAATCGTAGCACGTAGAACTCGGAATTTTTTGAAATATCGCGAGAAAGTACCATAGATACTCTGGTTTCAAGCGTTGTAAAACGACGAATCCCATTAGGAATTGGCAAATATGATCAAATTTCGAACAATTTTCGGTCAATTCTGCTCGTCTCAGAAACAATAAGTCGTAGTACGTAGACCTCGTTATTTGCGGAAATATAGCATGAAAATACCATAGATGCATTGATTTGAAGCTTTCTAGCCTGACGAATTCCATTAGGTATCGCCAAATATAACGGGCTTGCTAGAAATTTTCAAGCAATTTTCGGAAGACTCTGCTCATATCCCCGAAACTATAAATCGTAACACGGAGAACTCGGAATTTTTCGAAATATCGCGAGAAAGTACCATAGATACTCTGGTTTCAAGCGTTGTAAAACGACGAATCCCATTAGGAATTGGCAAATATGATCAAATTTCGAACAATTTTCGGTCAATTCTGCTCGTCTCAGAAACAATAAGTCGTAGTACGTAGAACTCGTTATTTGCGGAAATATAGTATGAAAATACCATAGATGCAATGGTTTCAAGATTTCTAAACTGACGAATTCCATTAGGTATCGCGAGATATGACGGGCATGCTAGAAATTTTCAAGCAATTTTCGGAAGACTCTGCTCATATCCACGAAACTATAAATTGTACCACGGAGAACTCGGAATTTTTTGAAATATCGCAAGAAAGTACCATAGATACTGTGGTTTCAAGCGTTGTAAAACGACGAATCCCATTAGGAATTGGCAAATATGATCAAATTTCGAACAATTTTCGGTCAATTCTGCTCGTCTCAGAAACAATAAGTCGTAGTACGTAGACCTCGTTATTTGCGGAAATATCGCATGAAAATACCATAGATGCAAAAGTTTCAAGATTTCTAAACTGACGAATTCCATTAGGTATCGCCAAATATAACGGGCTTGCTAGAAATTTTCAAGCAATTTTCGGAAGACTCTGCTCATATCCCCGAAACTATAAGTCGTAGCATGGAAAACTCGGCATTTTTAGAAACATCGCAAGAAATTACCATATGTACCGTGGTTTCAAATCTTCTAACCCAACGAATTCCATTAGGTATCGTCAAATATTACGGACTTTCGACCAATTTTCGGACAATTCTGCCTTATGTCCGAAACTATTAGTCGTAACACGGAGCACTCGGAGTTTTTTTAAATATCGCGGGAAAGTACCATAGATACTGTGGATTCCAGCGTCCTAATTCGACGAATAACATTAGGAATTGCCAAACATGACGAATTTGCGAACAATTTTTGGACAATTCTGCTCATGTCTCAGAAACAATAAGTCGAATTACTGAGTACCTGTTATTTGTAGAAATATCGCATAAAAATACCATAGATGCAATGGTTTCAAGATTTCTAAACTGACGAATTCCATTAGGTATCGCCATTTATAACGGGCTTGCTAGAAATTTTCAAGCAATTTTCGGAAGAATCTGTTCATATCCCCGAAACTATAAATCGTAGCACGTAGAACTCGGAATTTTTTGAAATATCGCGAGAAAGTACCATAGATACTCTGGTTTCAAGCGTTGTAAAACGACGAATCCCATTAGGAATTGGCAAATATGATCAAATTTCGAACAATTTTCGGTCAATTCTGCTCGTCTCAGAAACAATAAGTCGTAGTACGTAGAACTCGTTATTTGCGGAAATATAGTATGAAAATACCATAGATGCAATGGTTTCAAGATTTCTAAACTGACGAATTCCATTAGGTATCGCGAGATATGACGGGCATGCTAGAAATTTTCAAGCAATTTTCGGAAGACTCTGCTCATATCCACGAAACTATAAATTGTACCACGGAGAACTCGGAATTTTTTGAAATATCGCAAGAAAGTACCATAGATACTGTGGTTTCAAGCGTTGTAAAACGACGAATCCCATTAGGAATTGGCAAATATGATCAAATTTCGAACAATTTTCGGTCAATTCTGCTCGTCTCAGAAACAATAAGTCGTAGTACGTAGACCTCGTTATTTGCGGAAATATCGCATGAAAATACCATAGATGCAAAAGTTTCAAGATTTCTAAACTGACGAATTCCATTAGGTATCGCCAAATATAACGGGCTGGCTAGAAATTTTCAAGCAATTTTCGGAAGACTCTGCTCATATCCCCGAAACTATAAATTGTAGCACGGAGAACTCGGAATTTTTTTAAATATCGCGAGAAATTACCATAGATACTGTGGTTTCAAGCGTTGTAACCCGACGACTCTCATTAGGAATTGACAAGTATGACGAATTTTCGAACAATTTTCGGACAATTCTGCTCATATGTCCGAAACTATAAGTCGTAGCATGGAAAACTCGGCATTTTTAGAAACATCGCAAGAAATTACCATATGTACCGTGGTTTCAAATCTTCTAACCCAACGAATTCCATTAGGTATCGTCAAATATTACGGACTTTCGACCAATTTTCGGACAATTCTGCCTTATGTCCGAAACTATTAGTCGTAACACGGAGCACTCGGAGTTTTTTTAAATATCGCGGGAAAGTACCATAGATACTGTGGATTCCAGCGTCCTAACTCGACGAATAACATTAGGAATTGCCAAATATGACGAATTTGCGAACAATTTTTGGACAATTCTGCTCATGTCTCAGAAACAATAAGTCGAATTACTGAGAACCTGTTGTTTGTAGAAATATCGCATAAAAATACCATAGATGCAATGGTTTCAAGATTTCTAAACTGACGAATTCCATTAGGTATCACCAAATATAACGGCTTTGCTAGAAATTTTCAAGCAATTTTCGGAAGACTCTGCTCATATCCACATAACTATAAATCGTAGCACGGAGAACTCCGTATTTTTTGAAATATCCGAGAAATTACCATAGATACTGTGGTTTCAAGCGTTGTAACTCGACGAATCCAATTAAGAATTGCCAAATTTGACGAATTTCCGATCATTTTTTGGACAAATCTGCTCATGTCTCAGAAACAAAAAGTCGTAGTACTGAGAACCTGTTATTTGTGGAAATATCGCATGAAAATACCGTAGATGCATTAGTTTGAAGTTTTCTAACCCGACGAATTCCATTAGGCATCGCCAAATATAACGAGTTTTCGAGCAATATTCGAGCAATTCATTTCATATCTCCGAAACAATAAGTCGTAGTACGTAGACCTTGTTATTTGTGGAAATATCGCAAAAAAGTACCATAGATACTGTGGTTTCAAGCGTTGTAACCCGACGAATCCCATTATGAATTACCAAATATGATGAGTTTTCGATCAATTTTCGGACAATTCTGCTCATATCTCAGAAGCGATAAGTCGCAGCACGGAGAACTCGTTATAGGAAGACTCTGCTCCTATCCCCGAAACTATAAATTGTAGCACGGAGAACTCGGAATTTTTTTAAATATAGCGAGAAATTACCATAGATACTGTGGTTTCAAGCGTTGTAACCCGACGACTCTCATTAGGAATTGACAAGTATGACGAATTTTCGAACAATTTTCGGATAATTCTGCTCGTCTCAGAAACAATAAGTCGTAGTACGTAGACCTTGTTATTTGTGGAAATATCGCAAAAAAGTACCATAGATACTGTGGTTTCAAGCGTTGTAACCCGACGAATCCCATTATGAATTACCAAATATGATGAGTTTTCGATCAATTTTCGGACAATTCTGCTCATATCTCAGAAGCGATAAGTCGCAGCACGGAGAACTCGTTATAGGAAGACTCTGCTCCTATCCCCGAAACTATAAATTGTAGCACGGAGAACTCGGAATTTTTTTAAATATAGCGAGAAATTACCATAGATACTGTGGTTTCAAGCGTTGTAACCCGACGACTCTCATTAGGAATTGACAAGTATGACGAATTTTCGAACAATTTTCGGATAATTCTGCTCGTCTCAGAAACAATAAGTCGTAGTACGTAGTCTTCTTTATTTGCGGAAGTATCGCATGAAAATACCATAGATGCAATGGTTTCAAGATTTCTAAACTGACGAATTCCATTAGGTATCACCAAATATAACGGGTTTGCTAGAAATTTTCAAGCAATTTTCGGAAGACTCTGCTCATATCCACATAACTATAAATCGTAGCACGGAGAACTCCGAATTTTTTGAAATATCAGAGAAAGTACCATAGATACTGTGGTTTCAAGCGTTGTAACTCGACGAATCCAATTAAGAATTGCCAAATTTGACGAATTTCCGATCATTTTTTGGACAAATCTGCTCATGTCTCAGAAACAAAAAGTCGTAGTACTGAGAACCTGTTATTTGTGGAAATATCGCATGAAAATACCGTAGATGCATTAGTTTGAAGTTTTCTAACCCGACGAATTCCATTAGGCATCGCCAAATATAACTGTTTTCGAGCAATATTCGAGCAATTCATTTCATATCTCCGAAACAATAAGTCGTAGTACGTAGACCTCGTTATTTTTTGAAATATCACGAGAAAGTACCATAGATACTGTGGTTTCAAGGGTTGTAACCCGACGAATCCCATTAGGAATTACCAAATATGATGAGTTTTCGAACAATTTTCGGACAATTCTGCTCATATCTCAGAAGCGATAAGTCGCAGCACCGAGAACTCGTTATAGGAAGACTCTGCTCCTATCCCCGAAACTATAAATTGTAGCACGGAGAACTCGGAATTTTTTTAAATATCGCGAGAAATTAACATAGATACTGTGGTTTCAAGCGTTGTAACCCGACGACTGTCATTAGGAATTGACAAGTATGACGAATTTTCGAACAATTTTCGGATAATTCTGCTCGTCTCAGAAACAATAAGTCGTAGTACGTAGACCTCGTTATTTGCGGAAATATCGCATGAAAATACCATAGATGCAATGGTTTCAAGATTTCTAAACTGACGAATTCCATTAGGTATCGCCAAATATAACGGGCTTGCTAGAAATTTTCAAGCAATTTTCGGAAGACTCTTCTCATATCCACGACACTATAAATCGTAGCACTGAGAACTCCGAAGTTTTTGAAATATCCGAGAAAGTACCATAGATACTGTGGTTTCAAGCGTTGTAACTCGACGAATCCAATTAGGAATTGCCAAATTTGACGAATTTCCGATCATTTTTCGGACAAATCTGCTCATGTCTCAGAAACAAAAAGTCGTAGTACTGAGATCCTGTTATTTGTGGAAATATCGCATTAAAATACCATAGGTGCATTGATTTGAAGCTTTCTAGCCTGACGAATTCCATTAGGTATCACCAAATATAACGGGCTTGCTAGAAATTTTCAAGCAATTTTCGGAAGACTCTGCTCATCCCCGAAACTATAAATTGTAGCACGGAGAACTCGGAATTTTTTGAAATATCGCATGAAAGTACCATAGATACTGTGGTTTCAAGTTTTGTAAAACGACGCATTCCATTAGGAATTGGCAAATATGAGCAGTTTTCGAACAATTTTCGGACAATTCTGCTCATGTCTCAGAAACTATAAGTCGTAGCATGGAAAACTCGGCATTTTTAGAAACATTGCAAGAAAATACCATATGTACCGTGGTTTCAAATCTTCTAACCCAACGAATTCCATTAGGTATCGTCAAATATTACGGACTTTCGACAAATTTTCGGACAATTCTGCCTTATGTCCGAAACTATTAGTCGTAACACGGAGCACTCGGAGTTTTTTTACATATCGCGGGAAAGTACCATAGATACTGTTGATTCCAGCGTCCTAACTCGACGAATAACATTAGGAATTGCCAAATATGACGAATTTGCGAACAATTTTCGGATAATTCTGCTCGTCTCAGAAACAATAAGTCGTAGTACGTAGACCTCGTTATTGGCGGAAATGTCGCATGAAAATACCATAGATGCAATGGTTTCAAGATTTCTAAACTGACGAATTCCAATAGGTATCGCCAAATATAACGGGCTTGCTAGAAATTTTCAAGCAATTTTCGGAAGACTCTGCTCATATCCCCGAAACTATAAATTGTAGCACGGAGAACTCGTAATTTTTTTAAATATCGCGAGAAATTACCATAGATACTGTGGTTTCAAGCGTTGTAAACCGACGACTCTCATTAGGAATTGACAAGTATGACGAATTTTCGAACAATTTTCGGATAATTCTGCTCGTCCCAGAAACAATAAGTCGTAGTACGTAGACCTCGTTATTTGCGGAAATATCGCATGAAAATACCATAGATGCAATGGTTTCAAGATTTCAAAAATGACGAATTCCATTAGGTATCGCCAAATTTAACGGGCTTGCTAGAAATTTTCAAGCAATTTTCGGAAGACTCTGCTCATATCCCCGAAACTGTAAATTATAGCACGGAGAACTCGCAATTTTTTGAAATATCGCGAGAAAGTACCATAGATACTGTGGTTTCAAGCGTTGTAACCCGACGACTCTCATTAGGAATTGACAAGTATGACGAATTTTCGAACAATTTTCGGATAATTCTGCTCGTCCCAGAAACAATAAGTCGTAGTACGTAGACCTCGTTATTTGCGGAAATATCGCATGAAAATACCATAGATGCAATGGTTTCAAGATTTCAAAAATGACGAATTCCATTAGGTATCGCCAAATTTAACGGGCTTGCTAGAAATTTTCAAGCAATTTTCGGAAGACTCTGCTCATATCCCCGAAACTGTAAATTATAGCACGGAGAACTCGCAATTTTTTGAAATATCGCGAGAAAGTACCATAGATACTGTGGTTTCAAGCGTTGTAAACCGACGACTCTCATTAGGAATTGACAAGTATGACGAATTTTCGAACAATTTTCGGATAATTCTGCTCGTCCCAGAAACAATAAGTCGTAGTACGTAGACCTCGTTATTTGCGGAAATATCGCATGAAAATACCATAGATGCAATGGTTTCAAGATTTCAAAAATGACGAATTCCATTAGGTATCGCCAAATTTAACGGGCTTGCTAGAAATTTTCAAGCAATTTTCGGAAGACTCTGCTCATATCCCCGAAACTGTAAATTATAGCACGGAGAACTCGCAATTTTTTGAAATATCGCGAGAAAGTACCATAGATACTGTGGTTTCAAGCGTTGTAACCCGACGACTCTCATTAGGAATTGACAAGTATGACGAATTTTCGAACAATTTTCGGATAATTCTGCTCGTCCCAGAAACAATAAGTCGTAGTACGTAGTCTTCGTTATTTGCGGAAGTATCGCATGAAAATACCATAGATGCAATGGTTTCAAGATTTCTAAACTGACGAATTCCATTAGGTATCACCAAATATAACGGGCTTGCTAGAAATTTTCAAGCAATTTTCGGAAGACTCTGCTCACATCCACATAACTATAAATCGTAGCACGAAGAACTCCGAATTTTTTGAAATATCCGAGAAAGTACCATAGATACTGTGGTTTCAAGCGTTGTAACTCGACGAATCCAATTAAGAATTTCCAAATTTGACGAATTTCCGGTCATTTTTCGGACAAATCTGCTCATGTCTCAGAAACAAAAAGTCGTAGTACTGAGAACCCGTTATTTGTGGAAACATCGCATGAAAATACCGTAGATGCATTAGTTTGAAGTTTTCTAACCCGACGAATTCCATTAGGCATCGCCAAATATAACGAGTTTTCGAGCAATATTCGAGCAATTCATTTCATATCTCCGAAATAATAAGTCGTAGTACGTAGACCTCGTTATTTGTGGAAATATCGCAAGAAAGTACCATAGATACTGTGGTTTCAAGCGTTGTAACCCGACGAATCCCATTATGAATTACCAAATATGATGAGTTTTCGAACAATTTTCGGACAATTCTGCTCATACCTCAGAAGCGATAAGTCGCAGCACGGAGAACTCGTTATAGGAAGACTCTGCTCCTATCCCCGAAACTATAAATTGTTGCACGGAGAACTCGGAATTTTTTTAAATATCGCGAGAAATTACCATAGATACTGTGGTTTCAAGCGTTGTAACCCGACGACTCTCATTAGGAATTGACAAGTATGACGAATTTTCGAACAATTTTCGGATAATTCTGCTCGTCCCAGAAACAATAAGTCGTAGTACGTAGACCTCGTTATTTGCGGAAATATCGCATGAAAATACCATAGATGCAATGGTTTCAAGATTTCAAAAATGACGAATTCCATTAGGTATCGCCAAATTTAACGGGCTTGCTAGCAATTTTCAAGCAATTTTCGGAAGACTCTGCTCATATCCCCGAAACTGTAAATTATAGCACGGAGAACTCGGAATTTTTTGAAATATCGCGAGAAAGTACCATAGATACTGTGGTTTCAAGCGTTGTAACTCGACGAATCCAATTAAGAATTTCCAAATTTGACGAATTTCCGATCATTTTTCGGACAAATCTGCTCATGTCTCAGAAACAAAAAGTCGTAGTACTGAGAACCTGTTATTTGTGGAAATATCGCATGAAAATACCGTAGATGCATTAGTTTGAAGTTTTCTAACCCGACGAATTCCATTAGGCATCGCCAAATATAACGAGTTTTCGAGCAATATTCGAGCAATTCATTTCATATCTCCGAAATAATAAGTCGTAGTACGTAGACCTCGTTATTTGTGGAAATATCGCAAGAAAGTACCATAGATACTGTGGTTTCAAGCGTTGTAACCCGACGAATCCCATTATGAATTACCAAATATGATGAGTTTTCGAACTATTTTCGGACAATTCTGCTCATATCTCAGAAACAATTAGTCGTAATACTGAGAACCTGTTATTTGTGGAAATATCGCATGAAAATACCATGGATGCATTGATTTGAAGCATTCTAGTCTGACGAATTCCATTAGGTGTCGCCAAATATAACGAGCTTGCTAGAAATTTTCAAACAATTTTCGGAAGGCTCTGCTCATATCCCCGAAACTATAAATTGTAGCACGGAGAACTCGGAATTTTTTTAAATATCGCGAGAAATTACCATAGATACTGTGGTTTCAAGCGTTGTAACCCGACGACTCTCATTAGGAATTGACAAGTATGACGAATTTTCGAACAATTTTCGGACAATTCTGCTCATATGTCCGAAACTATAAGTCGTAGCATGGAAAACTCGGCATTTTTAGAAACATTGCAAGAAAATACCATATGTACCGTGGTTTCAAATCTTCTAACCCAACGAATTCCATTAGGTATCGTCAAATATTACGGACTTTCGACAAATTTTCGGACAATTCTGCCTTATGTCCGAAACTATTAGTCGTAACACGGAGCACTCGGAGTTTTTTTACATATCGCGGGAAAGTACCATAGATACTGTTGATTCCAGCGTCCTAACTCGACGAATAACATTAGGAATTGCCAAATATGACGAATTTGCGAACAATTTTTGGACAATTCTGCTCATGTCTCAGAAACAATAAGTCGAATTACTGAGAACCTGTTATTTGTAGAAATATCGCATAAAAATACCATAGATGCAACGGTTTCAAGATTTCTTAACTGACGAATTTCATTAGGTATCGCCATTTATAACGGGCTTTCGAGAAATTTTCTGCCAATTTTCGAAAGAATCTGATCATATCCCCGAAACTATAAATCGTAGCACGTAGAACTCGGAATTTTTTGAAATATCGCGAGAAAGTACCATAGATACTCTGGTTTCAAGCGTTGTAAAACGACGAATCCCATTAGGAATTGGCAAATATAACCAAATTTCGAACAATTTTCGGTCAATTCTGCTCGTCTCAGAAACAATAAGTCGTAGTACGTAGACCTCGTTATTGGCGGAAATGCCGCATGAAAATACCATAGATGCAATGGTTTCAAGATTTCTAAACTGACGAATTCCAATAGGTATCGCCAAATATAACGGGCTTGCTAGAAATTTTCAAGCAATTTTCGGAAGACTCTGCTCATATCCCCGAAACTATAAATTGTAGCACGGAGAACTCGTAATTTTTTTAAATATCGCGAGAAATTACCATAGATACTGTGGTTTCAAGCGTTGTAAACCGACGACTCTCATTAGGAATTGACAAGTATGACGAATTTTCGAACAATTTTCGGATAATTCTGCTCGTCCCAGAAACAATAAGTCGTAGTACGTAGACCTCGTTATTTGCGGAAATATCGCATGAAAATACCATAGATGCAATGGTTTCAAGATTTCAAAAATGACGAATTCCATTAGGTATCGCCAAATTTAACGGGCTTGCTAGAAATTTTCAAGCAATTTTCGGAAGACTCTGCTCATATCCCCGAAACTGTAAATTATAGCACGGAGAACTCGCAATTTTTTGAAATATCGCGAGAAAGTACCATAGATACTGTGGTTTCAAGCGTTGTAACCCGACGACTCTCATTAGGAATTGACAAGTATGACGAATTTTCGAACAATTTTCGGATAATTCTGCTCGTCCCAGAAACAATAAGTCGTAGTACGTAGTCTTCGTTATTTGCGGAAGTATCGCATGAAAATACCATAGATGCAATGGTTTCAAGATTTCTAAACTGACGAATTCTATTAGGTATCACCAAATATAACGGGCTTGCTAGAAATTTTCAAGTAATTTTCGGAAGACTCTGCTCACATCCACATAACTATAAATCGTAGCACGAAGAACTCCGAATTTTTTGAAATATCCGAGAAAGTACCATAGATACTGTGGTTTCAAGCGTTGTAACTCGACGAATCCAATTAAGAATTTCCAAATTTGACGAATTTCCGGTCATTTTTCGGACAAATCTGCTCATGTCTCAACAACAAAAAGTCGTAGTACTGAGAACCCGTTATTTGTGGAAACATCGCATGAAAATACCGTAGATGCATTAGTTTGAAGTTTTCTAACCCGACGAATTCCATTAGGCATCGCCAAATATAACGAGTTTTCGAGCAATATTCGAGCAATTCATTTCATATCTCCGAAATAATAACTCGTAGTACGTAGACCTCGTTATTTGTGGAAATATCGCAAGAAAGTACCATAGATACTGTGGTTTCAAGCGTTGTAACCCGACGAATCCCATTATGAATTACCAAATATGATGAGTTTTCGAACAATTTTCGGACAATTCTGCTCATATCTCAGAAGCGATAAGTCGCAGCACGGAGAACTCGTTATAGGAAGACTCTGCTCCTATCCCCGAAACTATAAATTGTTGCACGGAGAACTCGGAATTTTTTTAAATATCGCGAGAAATTACCATAGATACTGTGGTTTCAAGCGTTGTAACCCGACGACTCTCATTAGGAATTGACAAGTATGACGAATTTTCGAACAATTTTCGGATAATTCTGCTCGTCCCAGAAACAATAAGTCGTAGTACGTAGACCTCGTTATTTGCGGAAATATCGCATGAAAATACCATAGATGCAATGGTTTCAAGATTTCAAAAATGACGAATTCCATTAGGTATCGCCAAATTTAACGGGCTTGCTAGAAATTTTCAAGCAATTTTCGGAAGACTCTGCTCATATCCCCGAAACTGTAAATTATAGCACGGAGAACTCGCAATTTTTTGAAATATCGCGAGAAAGTACCATAGATACTGTGGTTTCAAGCGTTGTAACCCGACGAATCCCATTATGAATTACCAAATATGATGAGTTTTCGAACAATTTTCAGACAATTCTGCTCATATCTCAGAAGCGATAAGTCGCAGCACGGAGAACTCGTTATAGGAAGACTCTGCTCCTATCCCCGAAACTATAAATTGTAGCACGGAGAACTCGGAATTTTTTTAAATATAGCGAGAAATTACCATAGATACTGTGGTTTCAAGCGTTGTAACCCGACGACTCTCATTAGGAATTGACAAGTATGACAAATCTTCGAACAATTTTCGGATAATTCTGCTCGTCTCAGAAACAATAAGTCGTAGTACGTAGACCTCGTTATTTGCGGAAATATCGCATGAAAATACCATAGATGCAATGGTTTCAAGATTTCTAAAATGGCGAATTCCATTATGTATCGCCAAATATAACGGGCTTGCTAGAAATTTTCAAGCAATTTTCGGAAGACTCTGCTCATATCCCCGAAACTGTAAATTGTAGCACGGAGAACTCGGAATTTTTTGAAATATCCGAGAAAGTACCATAGATACTGTGGTTTCAAGCGTTGTAACTCGACGAATCCAATTAAGAATTGCCAAATTTGACGAATTTCCGATCATTTTTCGGACAAATCTGCTCATGTCTCAGAAACAAAAAGCCGTAGTACTGAGAACCTGTTATTTGTGGAAATATCGCATGAAAATACCGTAGATGCATTAGTTTGAAGTTTTCTAACCCGACGAATTCCATTAGGCATCGCCAAATATAACGAGTTTTCGAGCAATATTCGAGCAATTCATTTCATATCTCCGAAACAATAAGTCGTAGTACGTAGACCTCGTTATTTGTGGAAATATCGCAAGAAAGTACCATAGATACTGTGGTTTCAAGCGTTGTAACCCGACGAATCCCATTATGAATTACCAAATATGATGAGTTTTCGAACAATTTTCAGACAATTCTGCTCATATCTCAGAAGCGATAAGTCGCAGCACGGAGAACTCGTTATAGGAAGACTCTGCTCCTATCCCCGAAACTATAAATTGTAGCACGGAGAACTCGGAATTTTTTTAAATATCGCGAGAAATTACCATAGATACTGTGGTTTCAAGCGTTGTAACCCGACGACTGTCATTAGGAATTGACAAGTATGACTAATTTTCGAACAATTTTCGGACAATTCTGCTCATATGTCCGAAACTATAAGTCGTAGCATGGAAAACTCGGCATTTTTAGAAACATCGCAAGAAATTACCATATGTACCGTGGTTTCAAATCTTCTAACCCAACGAATTCCATTAGGTATCGTCAAATATTACGGACTTTCGACCAATTTTCGGACAATTCTGCCTTATGTCCGAAACTATTAGTCGTAACACGGAGCACTCGGAGTTTTTTTAAATATCGCGGGACAGTACCATAGATACTGTGGATTCCAGCGTCCTAATTCGACGAATAACATTAGGAATTGCCAAACATGACGAATTTGCGAACAATTTTTGGACAATTCTGCTCATGTCTCAGAAACAATAAGTCGAATTACTGAGTACCTGTTATTTGTAGAAATATCGCATAAAAATACCATAGATGCAATGGTTTCAAGATTTCTAAACTGACGAATTCCATTAGGTATCGCCATTTATAACGGGCTTGCTAGAAATTTTCAAGCAATTTTCGGAAGAATCTGTTCATATCCCCGAAACTATAAATCGTAGCACGTAGAACTCGGAATTTTTTGAAATATCGCGAGAAAGTACCATAGATACTCTGGTTTCAAGCGTTGTAAAACGACGAATCCCATTAGGAATTGGCAAATATGAGCAGTTTTCGAACAATTTTCGGACAATTCTGCTCATGTCTCAGAAACAATTAGTCGTAATACTGAGAACCTGTTATTTGTGGAAATATCGCATGAAAATACCATAGATGCATTGATTTGAAACTTTCTAGCCTGACGAATTCTATTAGGTATCGCCAAATATAACGGGCTTGCTAGAAATTTTCAAGCAATTTTCGGAAGACTCTGCTCATCCCCGAAATTATAAATTGTAGCACGGAGAACTCGGAATTTTTTTAAATATCGCGAGAAATTGCCATAGATACTGTGGTTTCAAGCGTTGTAACCCGACGACTCTCATTAGGAATTGACAAGTATGACGAATTTTCGAACAATTTTCGGATAATTCTGCTCGTCTCAGAAACAATAAGTCGTAGTACATAGTCTTCGTTATTTGCGGAAGTATCGCATGAAAATACCATAGATGCAATGGTTTCAAGATTTCAAATCTGACGAATTGAATTAGGTATCACCAAATATAACGGGCTTTCGAGAAATTTTCTGCCAATTTTCGGAAGACTCTGCTCATATCCCCAAAACTATATATGGTAGCAAGGAGAACTCCGAATTTTTTGAAATATCGCGAGAAAGTACCATAGATACTGTGGTTTCAAGCGTTGTAACTCGACGAATCCCATTAGGAATTGGCAAATATGATCAAATTTCGAACATTTTTCGGACAAATCTGCTCATGTCTCAGAAACAAAAAGTCGTAGTACTGAGAACCTGTTATTTGTGGAAATATCGCATGAAAATACCGTAGATGCATTAGTTTGAAATTTTCTAACCCGACGAATTCCATTAGGCATCGCCAAATATAACGAGTTTTCGAGTAATATTCGAGCAATATTCGAGCAATTCATTTCATATCTCCGAAACAGTAAGTCGTAGTACGTAGACCTCGTTATTTGTGGAAATATCGCAAGAAAGTACCATAGATACTGTGGTTTCAAGCGTTGTAACCCGACGACTCTCATTAGGAATTGACAAGTATGACGAATTTTCGAACAATTTTCGGATAATTCTGCTCGTCTCAGAAACAATAAGTCGTGGTACGTAGACCTCGTTATTTGCGGAAATATCGCATGAAAATACCATAGATGCAATGGTTTCAAGATTTCTAAACTGACGAATTCCATTAGGTATCGCCAAATATAACGGGCTTGCTAGAAATTTTCAAGCAATTTTCGGAAGACTCTGCTCCTATCCACGAAACTATAAATCGTAGCACTGAGAACTACGAATTTTTTGAAATATCCGAGAAAGTACCATAGATGCTGTGGTTTCAAGCGTTGTGACTCGACGAATCCAATTAGGAATTGCCAAATTTGACGAATTTCCGATCATTTTTCGGACAAATCTGCTCATGTCTCAGAAACAAAAAGTCGTAGTACTGAGAACCTGTTATTTGTGGAAATATCGCATGAAAATACCGTAGATGCATTAGTTTGAAGTTTTCTAACCCGACGAATTCCATTAGGCATCGCCAAATATAACTGTTTTCGAGCAATATTCGAGCAATTCATTTCATATCTCCGAAACAATAAGTCGTAGTACGTAGACCTCGTTATTTTTTGAAATATCACGAGAAAGTACCATAGATACTGTAGTTTCAAGCGTTGTAACCCGACGACTCTCATTAGGAATTGACAAGTATGACGAATTTTCGAACAATTTTCGGATAATTCTGCTCGTCCCAGAAACAATAAGTCGTAGTACGTAGTCTTCGTTATTTGCGGAAGTATCGCATGAAAATACCATAGATGCAATGGTTTCAAGATTTCTAAACTGACGAATTCCATTAGGTATCACCAAATATAACGGGCTTGCTAGAAATTTTCAAGCAATTTTCGGAAGACTCTGCTCACATCCACATAACTATAAATCGTAGCACGAAGAACGCCGAATTTTTTGAAATATCCGAGAAAGTACCATAGATACTGTGGTTTCAAGCGTTGTAACTCGACGAATCCAATTAAGAATTTCCAAATTTGACGAATTTCCGGTCATTTTTCGGACAAATCTGCTCATGTCTCAGAAACAAAAAGTCGTAGTACTGAGAACCCGTTATTTGTGGAAACATCGCATGAAAATACCGTAGATGCATTAGTTTGAAGTTTTCTAACCCGACGAATTCCATTAGGCATCGCCAAATATAACGAGTTTTCGAGCAATATTCGAGCAATTCATTTCATATCTCCGAAATAATAAGTCGTAGTACGTAGACCTCGTTATTTGTGGAAATATCGCAAGAAAGTACCATAGATACTGTGGTTTCAAGCGTTGTAACCCGACGAATCCCATTATGAATTACCAAATATGATGAGTTTTCGAACAATTTTCGGACAATTCTGCTCATATCTCAGAAGCGATAAGTCGCAGCACGGAGAACTCGTTATAGGAAGACTCTGCTCCTATCCCCGAAACTATAAATTGTTGCACGGAGAACTCGGAATTTTTTTAAATATCGCGAGAAATTACCATAGATACTGTGGTTTCAAGCGTTGTAACCCGACGACTCTCATTAGGAATTGACAAGTATGACGAATTTTCGAACAATTTTCGGATAATTCTGCTCGTCCCAGAAACAATAAGTCGTAGTACGTAGACCTCGTTATTTGCGGAAATATCGCATGAAAATACCATAGATGCAATGGTTTCAAGATTTCAAAAATGACGAATTCCATTAGGTATCGCCAAATTTAACGGGCTTGCTAGAAATTTTCAAGCAATTTTCGGAAGACTCTGCTCATATCCCCGAAACTGTAAATTATAGCACGGAGAACTCGCAATTTTTTGAAATATCGCGAGAAAGTACCATAGATACTGTGGTTTCAAGCGTTGTAACCCGACGACTCTCATTAGGAATTGACAAGTATGACGAATTTTCGAACAATTTTCGGATAATTCTGCTCGTCCCAGAAACAATAAGTCGTAGTACGTAGTCTTCGTTATTTGCGGAAGTATCGCATGAAAATACCATAGATGCAATGGTTTCAAGATTTCTAAACTGACGAATTCCATTAGGTATCACCAAATATAACGGGCTTGCTAGAAATTTTCAAGCAATTTTCGGAAGACTCTGCTCACATCCACATAACTATAAATCGTAGCACGAAGAACTCCGAATTTTTTGAAATATCCGAGAAAGTACCATAGATACTGTGGTTTCAAGCGTTGTAACTCGACGAATCCAATTAAGAATTTCCAAATTTGACGAATTTCCGGTCATTTTTCGGACAAATCTGCTCATGTCTCAGAAACAAAAAGTCGTAGTACTGAGAACCCGTTATTTGTGGAAACATCGCATGAAAATACCGTAGATGCATTAGTTTGAAGTTTTCTAACCCGACGAATTCCATTAGGCATCGCCAAATATAACGAGTTTTCGAGCAATATTCGAGCAATTCATTTCATATCTCCGAAATAATAAGTCGTAGTACGTAGACCTCGTTATTTGTGGAAATATCGCAAGAAAGTACCATAGATACTGTGGTTTCAAGCGTTGTAACCCGACGAATCCCATTATGAATTACCAAATATGATGAGTTTTCGAACAATTTTCGGACAATTCTGCTCATATCTCAGAAGCGATAAGTCGCAGCACGGAGAACTCGTTATAGGAAGACTCTGCTCCTATCCCCGAAACTATAAATTGTTGCACGGAGAACT
This sequence comes from Platypus cylindrus, assembly GCA_949748235.1. Lineage (NCBI taxonomy): Eukaryota > Metazoa > Arthropoda > Insecta > Coleoptera > Curculionidae > Platypus > Platypus cylindrus. The sequence goes on along the minus strand of OX456489.1, from coordinate 18,828,161 downwards.
CGGAATTTTTTTAAATATCGCGAGAAATTACCATAGATACTGTGGTTTCAAGCGTTGTAACCCGACGACTCTCATTAGGAATTGACAAGTATGACGAATTTTCGAACAATTTTCGGATAATTCTGCTCGTCCCAGAAACAATAAGTCGTAGTACGTAGACCTCGTTATTTGCGGAAATATCGCATGAAAATACCATAGATGCAATGGTTTCAAGATTTCAAAAATGACGAATTCCATTAGGTATCGCCAAATTTAACGGGCTTGCTAGCAATTTTCAAGCAATTTTCGGAAGACTCTGCTCATATCCCCGAAACTGTAAATTATAGCACGGAGAACTCGGAATTTTTTTAAATATCGCGAGAAAGTACCATAGATACTGTGGTTTCAAGCGTTGTAACCCGACGACTCTCATTAGGAATTGACAAGTATGACGAATTTTCGAACAATTTTCGGATAATTCTGCTCGTCCCAGAAACAATAAGTCGTAGTACGTAGTCTTCGTTATTTGCGGAAGTATCGCATGAAAATACCATAGATGCAATGGTTTCAAGATTTCTAAACTGACGAATTCCATTAGGTATCACCAAATATAACGGGCTTGCTAGAAATTTTCAAGCAATTTTCGGAAGACTCTGCTCACATCCACATAACTATAAATCGTAGCACGGAGAACTCCGAATTTTTTGAAATATCCGAGAAAGTACCATAGATACTGTGGTTTCAAGCGTTGTAACTCGACGAATCCAATTAAGAATTTCCAAATTTGACGAATTTCCGATCATTTTTCGGACAAATCTGCTCATGTCTCAGAAACAAAAAGTCGTAGTACTGAGAACCTGTTATTTGTGGAAATATCGCATGAAAATACCGTAGATGCATTAGTTTGAAGTTTTCTAACCCGACGAATTCCATTAGGCATCGCCAAATATAACGAGTTTTCGAGCAATATTCGAGCAATTCATTTCATATCTCCGAAATAATAAGTCGTAGTACGTAGACCTCGTTATTTGTGGAAATATCGCAAGAAAGTACCATAGATACTGTGGATTCAAGCGTTGTAACCCGACGAATCCCATTATGAATTACCAAATATGATGAGTTTTCGAACTATTTTCGGACAATTCTGCTCATATCTCAGAAACAATTAGTCGTAATACTGAGAACCTGTTATTTGTGGAAATATCGCATGAAAATACCATGGATGCATTGATTTGAAGCTTTCTAGTCTGACGAATTCCATTAGGTGTCGCCAAATATAACGGGCTTGCTAGAAATTTTCAAACAATTTTCGGAAGGCTCTGCTCATATCCCCGAAACTATAAATTGTAGCACGGAGAACTCGGAATTTTTTTAAATATCGCGAGAAATTACCATAGATACTGTGGTTTCAAGCGTTGTAACCCGACGACTCTCATTAGGAATTGACAAGTATGACGAATTTTCGAACAATTTTCGGACAATTCTGCTCATATGTCCGAAACTATAAGTCGTAGCATGGAAAACTCGGCATTTTTAGAAACATTGCAAGAAAATACCATATGTACCGTGGTTTCAAATCTTCTAACCCAACGAATTCCATTAGGTATCGTCAAATATTACGGACTTTCGACAAATTTTCGGACAATTCTGCCTTATGTCCGAAACTATTAGTCGTAACACGGAGCACTCGGAGTTTTTTTACATATCGCGGGAAAGTACCATAGATACTGTTGATTCCAGCGTCCTAACTCGACGAATAACATTAGGAATTGCCAAATATGACGAATTTGCGAACAATTTTTGGACAATTCTGCTCATGTCTCAGAAACAATAAGTCGAATTACTGAGAACCTGTTATTTGTAGAAATATCGCATAAAAATACCATAGATGCAACGGTTTCAAGATTTCTTAACTGACGAATTTCATTAGGTATCGCCATTTATAACGGGCTTTCGAGAAATTTTCTGCCAATTTTCGAAAGAATCTGATCATATCCCCGAAACTATAAATCGTAGCACGTAGAACTCGGAATTTTTTGAAATATCGCGAGAAAGTACCATAGATACTCTGGTTTCAAGCGTTGTAAAACGACGAATCCCATTAGGAATTGGCAAATATAACCAAATTTCGAACAATTTTCGGTCAATTCTGCTCGTCTCAGAAACAATAAGTCGTAGTACGTAGACCTCGTTATTGGCGGAAATGTCGCATGAAAATACCATAGATGCAATGGTTTCAAGATTTCTAAACTGACGAATTCCAATAGGTATCGCCAAATATAACGGGCTTGCTAGAAATTTTCAAGCAATTTTCGGAAGACTCTGCTCATATCCCCGAAACTATAAATTGTAGCACGGAGAACTCGTAATTTTTTTAAATATCGCGAGAAATTACCATAGATACTGTGGTTTCAAGCGTTGTAAACCGACGACTCTCATTAGGAATTGACAAGTATGACGAATTTTCGAACAATTTTCGGATAATTCTGCTCGTCCCAGAAACAATAAGTCGTAGTACGTAGACCTCGTTATTTGCGGAAATATCGCATGAAAATACCATAGATGCAATGGTTTCAAGATTTCAAAAATGACGAATTCCATTAGGTATCGCCAAATTTAACGGGCTTGCTAGAAATTTTCAAGCAATTTTCGGAAGACTCTGCTCATATCCCCGAAACTGTAAATTATAGCACGGAGAACTCGCAATTTTTTGAAATATCGCGAGAAAGTACCATAGATACTGTGGTTTCAAGCGTTGTAACCCGACGACTCTCATTAGGAATTGACAAGTATGACGAATTTTCGAACAATTTTCGGATAATTCTGCTCGTCCCAGAAACAATAAGTCGTAGTACGTAGTCTTCGTTATTTGCGGAAGTATCGCATGAAAATACCATAGATGCAATGGTTTCAAGATTTCTAAACTGACGAATTCCATTAGGTATCACCAAATATAACGGGCTTGCTAGAAATTTTCAAGCAATTTTCGGAAGACTCTGCTCACATCCACATAACTATAAATCGTAGCACGAAGAACTCCGAATTTTTTGAAATATCCGAGAAAGTACCATAGATACTGTGGTTTCAAGCGTTGTAACTCGACGAATCCAATTAAGAATTTCCAAATTTGACGAATTTCCGGTCATTTTTCGGACAAATCTGCTCATGTCTCTGAAACAAAAAGTCGTAGTACTGAGAACCCGTTATTTGTGGAAACATCGCATGAAAATACCGTAGATGCATTAGTTTGAAGTTTTCTAACCCGACGAATTCCATTAGGCATCGCCAAATATAACGAGTTTTCGAGCAATATTCGAGCAATTCATTTCATATCTCCGAAATAATAAGTCGTAGTACGTAGACCTCGTTATTTGTGGAAATATCGCAAGAAAGTACCATAGATACTGTGGTTTCAAGCGTTGTAACCCGACGAATCCCATTATGAATTACCAAATATGATGAGTTTTCGAACAATTTTCGGACAATTCTGCTCATATCTCAGAAGCGATAAGTCGCAGCACGGAGAACTCGTTATAGGAAGACTCTGCTCCTATCCCCGAAACTATAAATTGTTGCACGGAGAACTCGGAATTTTTTTAAATATCGCGAGAAATTACCATAGATACTGTGGTTTCAAGCGTTGTAACCCGACGACTCTCATTAGGAATTGACAAGTATGACGAATTTTCGAACAATTTTCGGATAATTCTGCTCGTCCCAGAAACAATAAGTCGTAGTACGTAGACCTCGTTATTTGCGGAAATATCGCATGAAAATACCATAGATGCAATGGTTTCAAGATTTCAAAAATGACGAATTCCATTAGGTATCGCCAAATTTAACGGGCTTGCTAGCAATTTTCAAGCAATTTTCGGAAGACTCTGCTCATATCCCCGAAACTGTAAATTATAGCACGGAGAACTCGGAATTTTTTTAAATATCGCGAGAAAGTACCATAGATACTGTGGTTTCAAGCGTTGTAACCCGACGACTCTCATTAGGAATTGACAAGTATGACGAATTTTCGAACAATTTTCGGATAATTCTGCTCGTCCCAGAAACAATAAGTCGTAGTACGTAGTCTTCGTTATTTGCGGAAGTATCGCATGAAAATACCATAGATGCAATGGTTTCAAGATTTCTAAACTGACGAATTCCATTAGGTATCACCAAATATAACGGGCTTGCTAGAAATTTTCAAGCAATTTTCGGAAGACTCTGCTCACATCCACATAACTATAAATCGTAGCACGGAGAACTCCGAATTTTTTGAAATATCCGAGAAAGTACCATAGATACTGTGGTTTCAAGCGTTGTAACTCGACGAATCCAATTAAGAATTTCCAAATTTGACGAATTTCCGATCATTTTTCGGACAAATCTGCTCATGTCTCAGAAACAAAAAGTCGTAGTACTGAGAACCTGTTATTTGTGGAAATATCGCATGAAAATACCGTAGATGCATTAGTTTGAAGTTTTCTAACCCGACGAATTCCATTAGGCATCGCCAAATATAACGAGTTTTCGAGCAATATTCGAGCAATTCATTTCATATCTCCGAAATAATAAGTCGTAGTACGTAGACCTCGTTATTTGTGGAAATATCGCAATAAAGTACCATAGATACTGTGGTTTCAAGCGTTGTAACCCGACGAATCCCATTATGAATTACCAAATATGATGAGTTTTCGAACTATTTTCGGACAATTCTGCTCATATCTCAGAAACAATTAGTCGTAATACTGAGAACCTGTTATTTGTGGAAATATCGCATGAAAATACCATGGATGCATTGATTTGAAGCTTTCTAGTCTGACGAATTCCATTAGGTGTCGCCAAATATAACGGGCTTGCTAGAAATTTTCAAACAATTTTCGGAAGGCTCTGCTCATATCCCCGAAACTATAAATTGTAGCACGGAGAACTCGGAATTTTTTTAAATATCGCGAGAAATTACCATAGATACTGTGGTTTCAAGCGTTGTAACTCGACGAATCCAATTAAGAATTTCCAAATTTGACGAATTTCCGGTCATTTTTCGGACAAATCTGCTCATGTCTCAGAAACAAAAAGTCGTAGTACTGAGAACCCGTTATTTGTGGAAACATCGCATGAAAATACCGTAGATGCATTAGTTTGAAGTTTTCTAACCCGACGAATTCCATTAGGCATCGCCAAATATAACGAGTTTTCGAGCAATATTCGAGCAATTCATTTCATATCTCCGAAATAATAAGTCGTAGTACGTAGACCTCGTTATTTGTGGAAATATCGCAAGAAAGTACCATAGATACTGTGGTTTCAAGCGTTGTAACCCGACGAATCCCATTATGAATTACCAAATATGATGAGTTTTCGAACAATTTTCGGACAATTCTGCTCATATCTCAGAAGCGATAAGTCGCAGCACGGAGAACTCGTTATAGGAAGACTCTGCTCCTATCCCCGAAACTATAAATTGTTGCACGGAGAACTCGGAATTTTTTTAAATATCGCGAGAAATTACCATAGATACTGTGGTTTCAAGCGTTGTAACCCGACGACTCTCATTAGGATTTGACAAGTATGACGAATTTTCGAACAATTTTCGGATAATTCTGCTCGTCCCAGAAACAATAAGTCGTAGTACGTAGACCTCGTTATTTGCGGAAATATCGCATGAAAATACCATAGATGCAATGGTTTCAAGATTTCAAAAATGACGAATTCCATTAGGTATCGCCAAATTTAACGGGCTTGCTAGCAATTTTCAAGCAATTTTCGGAAGACTCTGCTCATATCCCCGAAACTGTAAATTATAGCACGGAGAACTCGGAATTTTTTTAAATATCGCGAGAAAGTACCATAGATACTGTGGTTTCAAGCGTTGTAACCCGACGACTCTCATTAGGAATTGACAAGTATGACGAATTTTCGAACAATTTTCGGATAATTCTGCTCGTCCCAGAAACAATAAGTCGTAGTACGTAGTCTTCGTTATTTGCGGAAGTATCGCATGAAAATACCATAGATGCAATGGTTTCAAGATTTCTAAACTGACGAATTCCATTAGGTATCACCAAATATAACGGGCTTGCTAGAAATTTTCAAGCAATTTTCGGAAGACTCTGCTCACATCCACATAACTATAAATCGTAGCACGGAGAACTCCGAATTTTTTGAAATATCCGAGAAAGTACCATAGATACTGTGGTTTCAAGCGTTGTAACTCGACGAATCCAATTAAGAATTTCCAAATTTGACGAATTTCCGATCATTTTTCGGACAAATCTGCTCATGTCTCAGAAACAAAAAGTCGTAGTACTGAGAACCTGTTATTTGTGGAAATATCGCATGAAAATACCGTAGATGCATTAGTTTGAAGTTTTCTAACCCGACGAATTCCATTAGGCATCGCCAAATATAACGAGTTTTCGAGCAATATTCGAGCAATTCATTTCATATCTCCGAAATAATAAGTCGTAGTACGTAGACCTCGTTATTTGTGGAAATATCGCAAGAAAGTACCATAGATACTGTGGTTTCAAGCGTTGTAACCCGACGAATCCCATTATGAATTACCTAATATGATGAGTTTTCGAACTATTTTCGGACAATTCTGCTCATATCTCAGAAACAATTAGTCGTAATACTGAGAACCTGTTATTTGTGGAAATATCGCATGAAAATACCATGGATGCATTGATTTGAAGCTTTCTAGTCTGACGAATTCCATTAGGTGTCGCCAAATATAACGGGCTTGCTAGAAATTTTCAAACAATTTTCGGAAGGCTCTGCTCATATCCCCGAAACTATAAATTGTAGCACGGAGAACTCGAAATTTTTTTAAATATCGCGAGAAATTACCATAGATACTGTGGTTTCAAGCGTTGTAACTCGACGACTCTCATTAGGAATTGACAAGTATGACGAATTTTCGAACAATTTTCGGACAATTCTGCTCATATGTCCGAAACTATAAGTCGTAGCATGGAAAACTCGGCATTTTTAGAAACATTGCAAGAAAATACCATATGTACCGTGGTTTCAAATCTTCTAACCCAACGAATTCCATTAGGTATCGTCAAATATTACGGACTTTCGACAAATTTTCGGACAATTCTGCCTTATGTCCGAAACTATTAGTCGTAACACGGAGCACTCGGAGTTTTTTTACATATGGCGGGAAAGTACCATAGATACTGTTGATTCCAGCGTCCTAACTCGACGAATAACATTAGGAATTGCCAAATATGACGAATTTGCGAACAATTTTTGGACAATTCTGCTCATGTCTCAGAAACAATAAGTCGAATTACTGAGAACCTGTTATTTGTAGAAATATCGCATAAAAATACCATAGATGCAACGGTTTCAAGATTTCTTAACTGACGAATTTCATTAGGTATCGCCATTTATAACGGGCTTTCGAGAAATTTTCTGCCAATTTTCGAAAGAATCTGATCATATCCCCGAAACTATAAATCGTAGCACGTAGAACTCTGAATTTTTTGAAATATCGCGAGAAAGTACCATAGATACTCTGGTTTCAAGCGTTGTAAAACGACGAATCCCATTAGGAATTGGCAAATATAACCAAATTTCGAACAATTTTCGGTCAATTCTGCTCGTCTCAGAAACAATAAGTCGTAGTACGTAGACCTCGTTATTTGCGGAAATGTCGCATGAAAATACCATAGATGCAATGGTTTCAAGATTTCTAAACTGACGAATTCCAATAGGTATCGCCAAATATAACGGGCTTGCTAGAAATTTTCAAGCAATTTTCGGAAGACTCTGCTCATATCCCCGAAACTATAAATTGTAGCACGGAGAACTCGTAATTTTTTTAAATATCGCGAGAAATTACCATAGATACTGTGGTTTCAAGCGTTGTAAACCGACGACTCTCATTAGGAATTGACAAGTATGACGAATTTTCGAACAATTTTCGGATAATTCTGCTCGTCCCAGAAACAATAAGTCGTAGTACGTAGTCTTCGTTATTTGCGGAAGTATCGCATGAAAATACCATAGATGCAATGGTTTCAAGATTTCAAAAATGACGAATTCCATTAGGTATCGCCAAATTTAACGGGCTTGCTAGAAATTTTCAAGCAATTTTCGGAAGACTCTGCTCATATCCCCGAAACTGTAAATTATAGCACGGAGAACTCGCAATTTTTTGAAATATCGCGAGAAAGTACCATAGATACTGTGGTTTCAAGCGTTGTAACCCGACGACTCTCATTAGGAATTGACAAGTATGACGAATTTTCGAACAATTTTCGGATAATTCTGCTCGTCCCAGAAACAATAAGTCGTAGTACGTAGTCTTCGTTATTTGCGGAAGTATCGCATGAAAATACCATAGATGCAATGGTTTCAAGATTTCTAAACTGACGAATTCCATTAGGTATCACCAAATATAACGGGCTTGCTAGAAATTTTCAAGCAATTTTCGGAAGACTCTGCTCATATCCCCGAAACTGTAAATTATAGCACGGAGAACTCGGAATTTTTTGAAATATCGCGAGAAAGTACCATAGATACTGTGGTTTCAAGCGTTGTAACCCGACGACTCTCATTAGGAATTGATAAGTATGACGAATTTTCGAACAATTTTCGGATAATTCTGCTCGTCCCAGAAACAATAAGTCGTAGTACGTAGACCTCGTTATTTGCGGAAATATCGCATGAAAATACCATAGATGCAATGGTTTCAAGATTTCAAAAATGACGAATTCCATTAGGTATCGCCAAATTTAACGGGCTTGCTAGCAATTTTCAAGCAATTTTCGGAAGACTCTGCTCATATCCCCGAAACTGTAAATTATAGCACGGAGAACTCGGAATTTTTTGAAATATCGCGAGAAAGTACCATAGATACTGTGGTTTCAAGCGTTGTAACTCGACGACTCTCATTAGGAATTGACAAGTATGACGAATTTTCGAACAATTTTCGGACAATTCTGCTCATATGTCCGAAACTATAAGTCGTAGCATGGAAAACTCGGCATTTTTAGAAACATTGCAAGAAAATACCATATGTACCGTGGTTTCAAATCTTCTAACCCAACGAATTCCATTAGGTATCGTCAAATATTACGGACTTTCGACAAATTTTCGGACAATTCTGCCTTATGTCCGAAACTATTAGTCGTAACACGGAGCACTCGGAGTTTTTTTACATATGGCGGGAAAGTACCATAGATACTGTTGATTCCAGCGTCCTAACTCGACGAATAACATTAGGAATTGCCAAATATGACGAATTTGCGAACAATTTTTGGACAATTCTGCTCATGTCTCAGAAACAATAAGTCGAATTACTGAGAACCTGTTATTTGTAGAAATATCGCATAAAAATACCATAGATGCAACGGTTTCAAGATTTCTTAACTGACGAATTTCATTAGGTATCGCCATTTATAACGGGCTTTCGAGAAATTTTCTGCCAATTTTCGAAAGAATCTGATCATATCCCCGAAACTATAAATCGTAGCACGTAGAACTCGGAATTTTTTGAAATATCGCGAGAAAGTACCATAGATACTCTGGTTTCAAGCGTTGTAAAACGACGAATCCCATTAGGAATTGGCAAATATAACCAAATTTCGAACAATTTTCGGTCAATTCTGCTCGTCTCAGAAACAATAAGTCGTAGTACGTAGACCTCGTTATTTGCGGAAATGTCGCATGAAAATACCATAGATGCAATGGTTTCAAGATTTCTAAACTGACGAATTCCAATAGGTATCGCCAAATATAACGGGCTTGCTAGAAATTTTCAAGCAATTTTCGGAAGACTCTGCTCATATCCCCGAAACTATAAATTGTAGCACGGAGAACTCGTAATTTTTTTAAATATCGCGAGAAATTACCATAGATACTGTGGTTTCAAGCGTTGTAAACCGACGACTCTCATTAGGAATTGACAAGTATGACGAATTTTCGAACAATTTTCGGATAATTCTGCTCGTCCCAGAAACAATAAGTCGTAGTACGTAGTCTTCGTTATTTGCGGAAGTATCGCATGAAAATACCATAGATGCAATGGTTTCAAGATTTCAAAAATGACGAATTCCATTAGGTATCGCCAAATTTAACGGGCTTGCTAGAAATTTTCAAGCAATTTTCGGAAGACTCTGCTCATATCCCCGAAACTGTAAATTATAGCACGGAGAACTCGCAATTTTTTGAAATATCGCGAGAAAGTACCATAGATACTGTGGTTTCAAGCGTTGTAACCCGACGACTCTCATTAGGAATTGACAAGTATGACGAATTTTCGAACAATTTTCGGATAATTCTGCTCGTCCCAGAAACAATAAGTCGTAGTACGTAGTCTTCGTTATTTGCGGAAGTATCGCATGAAAATACCATAGATGCAATGGTTTCAAGATTTCTAAACTGACGAATTCCATTAGGTATCACCAAATATAACGGGCTTGCTAGAAATTTTCAAGCAATTTTCGGAAGACTCTGCTCATATCCCCGAAACTGTAAATTATAGCACGGAGAACTCGGAATTTTTTGAAATATCGCGAGAAAGTACCATAGATACTGTGGTTTCAAGCGTTGTAACCCGACGACTCTCATTAGGAATTGATAAGTATGACGAATTTTCGAACAATTTTCGGATAATTCTGCTCGTCCCAGAAACAATAAGTCGTAGTACGTAGACCTCGTTATTTGCGGAAATATCGCATGAAAATACCATAGATGCAATGGTTTCAAGATTTCAAAAATGACGAATTCCATTAGGTATCGCCAAATTTAACGGGCTTGCTAGCAATTTTCAAGCAATTTTCGGAAGACTCTGCTCATATCCCCGAAACTGTAAATTATAGCACGGAGAACTCGGAATTTTTTGAAATATCGCGAGAAAGTACCATAGATACTGTGGTTTCAAGCGTTGTAACCCGACGACTCTCATTAGGAATTGACAAGTATGACGAATTTTCGAACAATTTTCGGATAATTCTGCTCGTCCCAGAAACAATAAGTCGTAGTACGTAGTCTTCGTTATTTGCGGAAGTATCGCATGAAAATACCATAGATGCAATGGTTTCAAGATTTCTAAACTGACGAATTCCATTAGGTATCACCAAATATAACGGGCTTGCTAGAAATTTTCAAGCAATTTTCGGAAGACTCTGCTCACATCCACATAACTATAAATCGTAGCACGGAGAACTCCGAATTTTTTGAAATATCCGAGAAAGTACCATAGATACTGTGGTTTCAAGCGTTGTAACTCGACGAATCCAATTAAGAATTTCCAAATTTGACGAATTTCCGATCATTTTTCGGACAAATCTGCTCATGTCTCAGAAACAAAAAGTCGTAGTACTGAGAACCTGTTATTTGTGGAAATATCGCATGAAAATACCGTAGATGCATTAGTTTGAAGTTTTCTAACCCGACGAATTCCATTAGGCATCGCCAAATATAACGAGTTTTCGAGCAATATTCGAGCAATTCATTTCATATCTCCGAAATAATAAGTCGTAGTACGTAGACCTCGTTATTTGTGGAAATATCGCAAGAAAGTACCATAGATACTGTGGATTCAAGCGTTGTAACCCGACGAATCCCATTATGAATTACCAAATATGATGAGTTTTCGAACTATTTTCGGACAATTCTGCTCATATCTCAGAAACAATTAGTCGTAATACTGAGAACCTGTTATTTGTGGAAATATCGCATGAAAATACCATGGATGCATTGATTTGAAGCTTTCTAGTCTGACGAATTCCATTAGGTGTCGCCAAATATAACGGGCTTGCTAGAAATTTTCAAACAATTTTCGGAAGGCTCTGCTCATATCCCCGAAACTATAAATTGTAGCACGGAGAACTCGGAATTTTTTTAAATATCGCGAGAAATTACCATAGATACTGTGGTTTCAAGCGTTGTAACCCGACGACTCTCATTAGGAATTGACAAGTATGACGAATTTTCGAACAATTTTCGGACAATTCTGCTCATATGTCCGAAACTATAAGTCGTAGCATGGAAAACTCGGCATTTTTAGAAACATTGCAAGAAAATACCATATGTACCGTGGTTTCAAATCTTCTAACCCAACGAATTCCATTAGGTATCGTCAAATATTACGGACTTTCGACAAATTTTCGGACAATTCTGCCTTATGTCCGAAACTATTAGTCGTAACACGGAGCACTCGGAGTTTTTTTACATATCGCGGGAAAGTACCATAGATACTGTTGATTCCAGCGTCCTAACTCGACGAATAACATTAGGAATTGCCAAATATGACGAATTTGCGAACAATTTTTGGACAATTCTGCTCATGTCTCAGAAACAATAAGTCGAATTACTGAGAACCTGTTATTTGTAGAAATATCGCATAAAAATACCATAGATGCAACGGTTTCAAGATTTCTTAACTGACGAATTTCATTAGGTATCGCCATTTATAACGGGCTTTCGAGAAATTTTCTGCCAATTTTCGAAAGAATCTGATCATATCCCCGAAACTATAAATCGTAGCACGTAGAACTCGGAATTTTTTGAAATATCGCGAGAAAGTACCATAGATACTCTGGTTTCAAGCGTTGTAAAACGACGAATCCCATTAGGAATTGGCAAATATAACCAAATTTCGAACAATTTTCGGTCAATTCTGCTCGTCTCAGAAACAATAAGTCGTAGTACGTAGACCTCGTTATTGGCGGAAATGTCGCATGAAAATACCATAGATGCAATGGTTTCAAGATTTCTAAACTGACGAATTCCAATAGGTATCGCCAAATATAACGGGCTTGCTAGAAATTTTCAAGCAATTTTCGGAAGACTCTGCTCATATCCCCGAAACTATAAATTGTAGCACGGAGAACTCGTAATTTTTTTAAATATCGCGAGAAATTACCATAGATACTGTGGTTTCAAGCGTTGTAAACCGACGACTCTCATTAGGAATTGACAAGTATGACGAATTTTCGAACAATTTTCGGATAATTCTGCTCGTCCCAGAAACAATAAGTCGTAGTACGTAGACCTCGTTATTTGCGGAAATATCGCATGAAAATACCATAGATGCAATGGTTTCAAGATTTCAAAAATGACGAATTCCATTAGGTATCGCCAAATTTAACGGGCTTGCTAGAAATTTTCAAGCAATTTTCGGAAGACTCTGCTCATATCCCCGAAACTGTAAATTATAGCACGGAGAACTCGCAATTTTTTGAAATATCGCGAGAAAGTACCATAGATACTGTGGTTTCAAGCGTTGTAACCCGACGACTCTCATTAGGAATTGACAAGTATGACGAATTTTCGAACAATTTTCGGATAATTCTGCTCGTCCCAGAAACAATAAGTCGTAGTACGTAGTCTTCGTTATTTGCGGAAGTATCGCATGAAAATACCATAGATGCAATGGTTTCAAGATTTCTAAACTGACGAATTCCATTAGGTATCACCAAATATAACGGGCTTGCTAGAAATTTTCAAGCAATTTTCGGAAGACTCTGCTCACATCCACATAACTATAAATCGTAGCACGAAGAACTCCGAATTTTTTGAAATATCCGAGAAAGTACCATAGATACTGTGGTTTCAAGCGTTGTAACTCGACGAATCCAATTAAGAATTTCCAAATTTGACGAATTTCCGGTCATTTTTCGGACAAATCTGCTCATGTCTCAGAAACAAAAAGTCGTAGTACTGAGAACCCGTTATTTGTGGAAACATCGCATGAAAATACCGTAGATGCATTAGTTTGAAGTTTTCTAACCCGACGAATTCCATTAGGCATCGCCAAATATAACGAGTTTTCGAGCAATATTCGAGCAATTCATTTCATATCTCCGAAATAATAAGTCGTAGTACGTAGACCTCGTTATTTGTGGAAATATCGCAAGAAAGTACCATAGATACTGTGGTTTCAAGCGTTGTAACCCGACGAATCCCATTATGAAGTACCAAATATGATGAGTTTTCAAACAATTTTCGGACAATTCTGCTCATATCTCAGAAGCGATAAGTCGCAGCACGGAGAACTCGTTATAGGAAGACTCTGCTCCTATCCCCGAAACTATAAATTGTTGCACGGAGAACTCGGAATTTTTTTAAATATCGCGAGAAATTACCATAGATACTGTGGTTTCAAGCGTTGTAACCCGACGACTCTCATTAGGAATTGACAAGTATGACGAATTTTCGAACAATTTTCGGATAATTCTGCTCGTCCCAGAAACAATAAGTCGTAGTACGTAGACCTCGTTATTTGCGGAAATATCGCATGAAAATACCATAGATGCAATGGTTTCAAGATTTCAAAAATGACGAATTCCATTAGGTATCGCCAAATTTAACGGGCTTGCTAGAAATTTTCAAGCAATTTTCGGAAGACTCTGCTCATATCCCCGAAACTGTAAATTATAGCACGGAGAACTCGGAATTTTTTGAAATATCGCGAGAAAGTACCATAGATACTGTGGTTTCAAGCGTTGTAACCCGACGACTCTCATTAGGAATTGACAAGTATGACGAATTTTCGAACAATTTTCGGATAATTCTGCTCGTCCCAGAAACAATAAGTCGTAGTACGTAGTCTTCGTTATTTGCGGAAGTATCGCATGAAAATACCATAGATGCAATGGTTTCAAGATTTCTAAACTGACGAATTCCATTAGGTATCACCAAATATAACGGGCTTGCTAGAAATTTTCAAGCAATTTTCGGAAGACTCTGCTCACATCCACATAACTATAAATCGTAGCACGGAGAACTCCGAATTTTTTGAAATATCCGAGAAAGTACCATAGATACTGTGGTTTCAAGCGTTGTAACTCGACGAATCCAATTAAGAATTTCCAAATTTGACGAATTTCCGATCATTTTTCGGACAAATCTGCTCATGTCTCAGAAACAAAAAGTCGTAGTACTGAGAACCTGTTATTTGTGGAAATATCGCATGAAAATACCGTAGATGCATTAGTTTGAAGTTTTCTAACCCGACGAATTCCATTAGGCATCGCCAAATATAACGAGTTTTCGAGCAATATTCGAGCAATTCATTTCATATCTCCGAAATAATAAGTCGTAGTACGTAGACCTCGTTATTTGTGGAAATATCGCAAGAAAGTACCATAGATACTGTGGTTTCAAGCGTTGTAACCCGACGAATCCCATTATGAATTACCTAATATGATGAGTTTTCGAACTATTTTCGGACAATTCTGCTCATATCTCAGAAACAATTAGTCGTAATACTGAGAACCTGTTATTTGTGGAAATATCGCATGAAAATACCATGGATGCATTGATTTGAAGCTTTCTAGTCTGACGAATTCCATTAGGTGTCGCCAAATATAACGGGCTTGCTAGAAATTTTCAAACAATTTTCGGAAGGCTCTGCTCATATCCCCGAAACTATAAATTGTAGCACGGAGAACTCGGAATTTTTTTAAATATCGCGAGAAATTACCATAGATACTGTGGTTTCAAGCGTTGTAACTCGACGGCTCTCATTAGGAATTGACAAGTATGACGAATTTTCGAACAATTTTCGGACAATTCTGCTCATATGTCCGAAACTATAAGTCGTAGCATGGAAAACTCGGCATTTTTAGAAACATTGCAAGAAAATACCATATGTACCGTGGTTTCAAATCTTCTAACCCAACGAATTCCATTAGGTATCGTCAAATATTACGGACTTTCGACAAATTTTCGGACAATTCTGCCTTATGTCCGAAACTATTAGTCGTAACACGGAGCACTCGGAGTTTTTTTACATATCGCGGGAAAGTACCATAGATACTGTTGATTCCAGCGTCCTAACTCGACGAATAACATTAGGAATTGCCAAATATGACGAATTTGCGAACAATTTTTGGACAATTCTGCTCATGTCTCAGAAACAATAAGTCGAATTACTGAGAACCTGTTATTTGTAGAAATATCGCATAAAAATACCATAGATGCAACGGTTTCAAGATTTCTTAACTGACGAATTTCATTAGGTATCGCCATTTATAACGGGCTTTCGAGAAATTTTCTGCCAATTTTCGAAAGAATCTGATCATATCCCCGAAACTATAAATCGTAGCACGTAGAACTCGGAATTTTTTGAAATATCGCGAGAAAGTACCATAGATACTCTGGTTTCAAGCGTTGTAAAACGACGAATCCCATTAGGAATTGGCAAATATAACCAAATTTCGAACAATTTTCGGTCAATTCTGCTCGTCTCAGAAACAATAAGTCGTAGTACGTAGACCTCGTTATTTGCGGAAATGTCGCATGAAAATACCATAGATGCAATGGTTTCAAGATTTCTAAACTGACGAATTCCAATAGGTATCGCCAAATATAACGGGCTTGCTAGAAATTTTCAAGCAATTTTCGGAAGACTCTGCTCATATCCCCGAAACTATAAATTGTAGCACGGAGAACTCGTAATTTTTTTAAATATCGCGAGAAATTACCATAGATACTGCGGTTTCAAGCGTTGTAAACCGACGACTCTCATTAGGAATTGACAAGTATGACGAATTTTCGAACAATTTTCGGATAATTCTGCTCGTCCCAGAAACAATAAGTCGTAGTACGTAGACCTCGTTATTTGCGGAAATATCGCATGAAAATACCATAGATGCAATGGTTTCAAGATTTCAAAAATGACGAATTCCATTAGGTATCGCCAAATTTAACGGGCTTGCTAGAAATTTTCAAGCAATTTTCGGAAGACTCTGCTCATATCCCCGAAACTGTAAATTATAGCACGGAGAACTCGCAATTTTTTGAAATATCGCGAGAAAGTACCATAGATACTGTGGTTTCAAGCGTTGTAACCCGACGACTCTCATTAGGAATTGACAAGTATGACGAATTTTCGAACAATTTTCGGATAATTCTGCTCGTCCCAGAAACAATAAGTCGTAGTACGTAGTCTTCGTTATTTGCGGAAGTATCGCATGAAAATACCATAGATGCAATGGTTTCAAGATTTCTAAACTGACGAATTCCATTAGGTATCACCAAATATAACGGGCTTGCTAGAAATTTTCAAGCAATTTTCGGAAGACTCTGCTCACATCCACATAACTATAAATCGTAGCACGAAGAACTCCGAATTTTTTGAAATATCCGAGAAAGTACCATAGATACTGTGGTTTCAAGCGTTGTAACTCGACGAATCCAATTAAGAATTTCCAAATTTGACGAATTTCCGGTCATTTTTCGGACAAATCTGCTCATGTCTCAGAAACAAAAAGTCGTAGTACTGAGAACCCGTTATTTGTGGAAACATCGCATGAAAATACCGTAGATGCATTAGTTTGAAGTTTTCTAACCCGACGAATTCCATTAGGCATCGCCAAATATAACGAGTTTTCGAGCAATATTCGAGCAATTCATTTCATATCTCCGAAATAATAAGTCGTAGTACGTAGACCTCGTTATTTGTGGAAATATCGCAAGAAAGTACCATAGATACTGTGGTTTCAAGCGTTGTAACCCGACGAATCCCATTATGAATTACCAAATATGATGAGTTTTCGAACAATTTTCGGACAATTCTGCTCATATCTCAGAAGCGATAAGTCGCAGCACGGAGAACTCGTTATAGGAAGACTCTGCTCCTATCCCCGAAACTATAAATTGTTGCACGGAGAACTCGGAATTTTTTTAAATATCGCGAGAAATTACCATAGATACTGTGATTTCAAGCGTTGTAACCCGACGACTCTCATTAGGAATTGACAAGTATGACGAATTTTCGAAAAATTTTCGGATAATTCTGCTCGTCCCAGAAACAATAAGTCGTAGTACGTAGACCTCGTTATTTGCGGAAATATCGCATGAAAATACCATAGATGCAATGGTTTCAAGATTTCAAAAATGACGAATTCCATTAGGTATCGCCAAATTTAACGGGCTTGCTAGCAATTTTCAAGCAATTTTCGGAAGACTCTGCTCATATCCCCGAAACTGTAAATTATAGCACGGAGAACTCGGAATTTTTTGAAATATCGCGAGAAAGTACCATAGATACTGTGGTTTCAAGCGTTGTAACCCGACGACTCTCATTAGGAATTGACAAGTATGACGAATTTTCGAACAATTTTCGGATAATTCTGCTCGTCCCAGAAACAATAAGTCGTAGTACGTAGTCTTCGTTATTTGCGGAAGTATCGCATGAAAATACCATAGATGCAATGGTTTCAAGATTTCTAAACTGACGAATTCCATTAGGTATCACCAAATATAACGGGCTTGCTAGAAATTTTCAAGCAATTTTCGGAAGACTCTGCTCACATCCACATAACTATAAATCGTAGCACGGAGAACTCCGAATTTTTTGAAATATCCGAGAAAGTACCATAGATACTGTGGTTTCAAGCGTTGTAACTCGACGAATCCAATTAAGAATTTCCAAATTTGACGAATTTCCGATCATTTTTCGGACAAATCTGCTCATGTCTCAGAAACAAAAAGTCGTAGTACTGAGAACCTGTTATTTGTGGAAATATCGCATGAAAATACCGTAGATGCATTAGTTTGAAGTTTTCTAACCCGACGAATTCCATTAGGCATCGCCAAATATAACGAGTTTTCGAGCAATATTCGAGCAATTCATTTCATATCTCCGAAATAATAAGTCGTAGTACGTAGACCTCGTTATTTGTGGAAATATCGCAAGAAAGTACCATAGATACTGTGGTTTCAAGCGTTGTAACCCGACGAATCCCATTATGAATTACCTAATATGATGAGTTTTCGAACTATTTTCGGACAATTCTGCTCATATCTCAGAAACAATTAGTCGTAATACTGAGAACCTGTTATTTGTGGAAATATCGCATGAAAATACCATGGATGCAATGGTTTCAAGATTTCTAAACTGACGAATTCCATTAGGTATCACCAAATATAACGGGCTTGCTAGAAATTTTCAAGCAATTTTCGGAAGACTCTGCTCACATCCACATAACTATAAATCGTAGCACGGAGAACTCCGAATTTTTTGAAATATCCGAGAAAGTACAATAGATACTGTGGTTTCAAGCGTTGTAACTCGACGAATCCAATTAAGAATTTCCAAATTTGACGAATTTCCGATCATTTTTCGGACAAATCTGCTCATGTCTCAGAAACAAAAAGTCGTAGTACTGAGAACCTGTTATTTGTGGAAATATCGCATGAAAATACCGTAGATGCATTAGTTTGAAGTTTTCTAACCCGACGAATTCCATTAGGCATCGCCAAATATAACGAGTTTTCGAGCAATATTCGAGCAATTCATTTCATATCTCCGAAATAATAAGTCGTAGTACGTAGACCTCGTTATTTGTGGAAATATCGCAAGAAAGTACCATAGATACTGTGGTTTCAAGCGTTGTAACCCGACGAATCCCATTATGAATTACCAAATATGATGAGTTTTCGAACTATTTTCGGACAATTCTGCTCATATCTCAGAAACAATTAGTCGTAATACTGAGAACCTGTTATTTGTGGAAATATCGCATGAAAATACCATGGATGCATTGATTTGAAGCTTTCTAGTCTGACGAATTCCATTAGGTGTCGCCAAATATAACGGGCTTGCTAGAAATTTTCAAACAATTTTCGGAAGGCTCTGCTCATATCCCCGAAACTATAAATTGTAGCACGGAGAACTCGGAATTTTTTTAAATATCGCGAGAAATTACCATAGATACTGTGGTTTCAAGCGTTGTAACCCGACGACTCTCATTAGGAATTGACAAGTATGACGAATTTTCGAACAATTTTCGGACAATTCTGCTCATATGTCCGAAACTATAAGTCGTAGCATGGAAAACTCGGCATTTTTAGAAACATTGCAAGAAAATACCATATGTACCGTGGTTTCAAATCTTCTAACCCAACGAATTCCATTAGGTATCGTCAAATATTACGGACTTTCGACCAATTTTCGGACAATTCTGCCTTATGTCCGAAACTATTAGTCGTAACACGGAGCACTCGGAGTTTTTTTAAATATCGCGAGAAATTACCATAGATACTGTGGTTTCAAGCGTTGTAACCCGACGACTCTCATTAGGAATTGACAAGTATGACGAATTTTCGAACAATTTTCGGATAATTCTGCTCGTCCCAGAAACAATAAGTCGTAGTACGTAGTCTTCGTTATTTGCGGAAGTATCGCATGAAAATACCATAGATGCAATGGTTTCAAGATTTCTAAACTGACGAATTCCATTAGGTATCACCAAATATAACGGGCTTGCTAGAAATTTTCAAGCAATTTTCGGAAGACTCTGCTCACATCCACATAACTATAAATCGTAGCACGGAGAACTCCGAATTTTTTGAAATATCCGAGAAAGTACCATAGATACTGTGGTTTCAAGCGTTGTAAACCGACGACTCTCATTAGGAATTGACAAGTATGACGAATTTTCGAACAATTTTCGGATAATTCTGCTCGTCCCAGAAACAATAAGTCGTAGTACGTAGACCTCGTTATTTGCGGAAATATCGCATGAAAATACCATAGATGCAATGGTTTCAAGATTTCAAAAATGACGAATTCCATTAGGTATCGCCAAATTTAACGGGCTTGCTAGAAATTTTCAAGCAATTTTCGGAAGACTCTGCTCATATCCCCGAAACTGTAAATTATAGCACGGAGAACTCGCAATTTTTTGAAATATCGCGAGAAAGTACCATAGATACTGTGGTTTCAAGCGTTGTAACCCGACGACTCTCATTAGGAATTGACAAGTATGACGAATTTTCGAACAATTTTCGGATAATTCTGCTCGTCCCAGAAACAATAAGTCGTAGTACGTAGTCTTCGTTATTTGCGGAAGTATCGCATGAAAATACCATAGATGCAATGGTTTCAAGATTTCTAAACTGACGAATTCCATTAGGTATCACCAAATATAACGGGCTTGCTAGAAATTTTCAAGCAATTTTCGGAAGACTCTGCTCACATCCACATAACTATAAATCGTAGCACGAAGAACTCCGAATTTTTTGAAATATCCGAGAAAGTACCATAGATACTGTGGTTTCAAGCGTTGTAACTCGACGAATCCAATTAAGAATTTCCAAATTTGACGAATTTCCGGTCATTTTTCGGACAAATCTGCTCATGTCTCAGAAACAAAAAGTCGTAGTACTGAGAACCCGTTATTTGTGGAAACATCGCATGAAAATACCGTAGATGCATTAGTTTGAAGTTTTCTAACCCGACGAATTCCATTAGGCATCGCCAAATATAACGAGTTTTCGAGCAATATTCGAGCAATTCATTTCATATCTCCGAAATAATAAGTCGTAGTACGTAGACCTCGTTATTTGTGGAAATATCGCAAGAAAGTACCATAGATACTGTGGTTTCAAGCGTTGTAACCCGACGAATCCCATTATGAAGTACCAAATATGATGAGTTTTCAAACAATTTTCGGACAATTCTGCTCATATCTCAGAAGCGATAAGTCGCAGCACGGAGAACTCGTTATAGGAAGACTCTGCTCCTATCCCCGAAACTATAAATTGTTGCACGGAGAACTCGGAATTTTTTTAAATATCGCGAGAAATTACCATAGATACTGTGGTTTCAAGCGTTGTAACCCGACGACTCTCATTAGGAATTGACAAGTATGACGAATTTTCGAACAATTTTCGGATAATTCTGCTCGTCCCAGAAACAATAAGTCGTAGTACGTAGACCTCGTTATTTGCGGAAATATCGCATGAAAATACCATAGATGCAATGGTTTCAAGATTTCAAAAATGACGAATTCCATTAGGTATCGCCAAATTTAACGGGCTTGCTAGAAATTTTCAAGCAATTTTCGGAAGACTCTGCTCATATCCCCGAAACTGTAAATTATAGCACGGAGAACTCGCAATTTTTTGAAATATCGCGAGAAAGTACCATAGATACTGTGGTTTCAAGCGTTGTAACCCGACGACTCTCATTAGGAATTGACAAGTATGACGAATTTTCGAACAATTTTCGGATAATTCTGCTCGTCCCAGAAACAATAAGTCGTAGTACGTAGTCTTCGTTATTTGCGGAAGTATCGCATGAAAATACCATAGATGCAATGGTTTCAAGATTTCTAAACTGACGAATTCCATTAGGTATCACCAAATATAACGGGCTTGCTAGAAATTTTCAAGCAATTTTCGGAAGACTCTGCTCACATCCACATAACTATAAATCGTAGCACGAAGAACTCCGAATTTTTTGAAATATCCGAGAAAGTACCATAGATACTGTGGTTTCAAGCGTTGTAACTCGACGAATCCAATTAAGAATTTCCAAATTTGACGAATTTCCGGTCATTTTTCGGACAAATCTGCTCATGTCTCAGAAACAAAAAGTCGTAGTACTGAGAACCCGTTATTTGTGGAAACATCGCATGAAAATACCGTAGATGCATTAGTTTGAAGTTTTCTAACCCGACGAATTCCATTAGGCATCGCCAAATATAACGAGTTTTCGAGCAATATTCGAGCAATTCATTTCATATCTCCGAAATAATAAGTCGTAGTACGTAGACCTCGTTATTTGTGGAAATATCGCAAGAAAGTACCATAGATACTGTGGTTTCAAGCGTTGTAACCCGACGAATCCCATTATGAAGTACCAAATATGATGAGTTTTCAAACAATTTTCGGACAATTCTGCTCATATCTCAGAAGCGATAAGTCGCAGCACGGAGAACTCGTTATAGGAAGACTCTGCTCCTATCCCCGAAACTATAAATTGTTGCACGGAGAACTCGGAATTTTTTTAAATATCGCGAGAAATTACCATAGATACTGTGGTTTCAAGCGTTGTAACCCGACGACTCTCATTAGGAATTGACAAGTATGACGAATTTTCGAACAATTTTCGGATAATTCTGCTCGTCCCAGAAACAATAAGTCGTAGTACGTAGACCTCGTTATTTGCGGAAATATCGCATGAAAATACCATAGATGCAATGGTTTCAAGATTTCAAAAATGACGAATTCCATTAGGTATCGCCAAATTTAACGGGCTTGCTAGAAATTTTCAAGCAATTTTCGGAAGACTCTGCTCATATCCCCGAAACTGTAAATTATAGCACGGAGAACTCGGAATTTTTTGAAATATCGCGAGAAAGTACCATAGATACTGTGGTTTCAAGCGTTGTAACCCGACGACTCTCATTAGGAATTGACAAGTATGACGAATTTTCGAACAATTTTCGGATAATTCTGCTCGTCCCAGAAACAATAAGTCGTAGTACGTAGTCTTCGTTATTTGCGGAAGTATCGCATGAAAATACCATAGATGCAATGGTTTCAAGATTTCTAAACTGACGAATTCCATTAGGTATCACCAAATATAACGGGCTTGCTAGAAATTTTCAAGCAATTTTCGGAAGACTCTGCTCACATCCACATAACTATAAATCGTAGCACGGAGAACTCCGAATTTTTTGAAATATCCGAGAAAGTACCATAGATACTGTGGTTTCAAGCGTTGTAACTCGACGAATCCAATTAAGAATTTCCAAATTTGACGAATTTCCGATCATTTTTCGGACAAATCTGCTCATGTCTCAGAAACAAAAAGTCGTAGTACTGAGAACCTGTTATTTGTGGAAATATCGCATGAAAATACCGTAGATGCATTAGTTTGAAGTTTTCTAACCCGACGAATTCCATTAGGCATCGCCAAATATAACGAGTTTTCGAGCAATATTCGAGCAATTCATTTCATATCTCCGAAATAATAAGTCGTAGTACGTAGACCTCGTTATTTGTGGAAATATCGCAAGAAAGTACCATAGATACTGTGGTTTCAAGCGTTGTAACCCGACGAATCCCATTATGAATTACCTAATATGATGAGTTTTCGAACTATTTTCGGACAATTCTGCTCATATCTCAGAAACAATTAGTCGTAATACTGAGAACCTGTTATTTGTGGAAATATCGCATGAAAATACCATGGATGCATTGATTTGAAGCTTTCTAGTCTGACGAATTCCATTAGGTGTCGCCAAATATAACGGGCTTGCTAGAAATTTTCAAACAATTTTCGGAAGGCTCTGCTCATATCCCCGAAACTATAAATTGTAGCACGGAGAACTCGGAATTTTTTTAAATATCGCGAGAAATTACCATAGATACTGTGGTTTCAAGCGTTGTAACTCGACGACTCTCATTAGGAATTGACAAGTATGACGAATTTTCGAACAATTTTCGGACAATTCTGCTCATATGTCCGAAACTATAAGTCGTAGCATGGAAAACTCGGCATTTTTAGAAACATTGCAAGAAAATACCATATGTACCGTGGTTTCAAATCTTCTAACCCAACGAATTCCATTAGGTATCGTCAAATATTACGGACTTTCGACAAATTTTCGGACAATTCTGCCTTATGTCCGAAACTATTAGTCGTAACACGGAGCACTCGGAGTTTTTTTACATATCGCGGGAAAGTACCATAGATACTGTTGATTCCAGCGTCCTAACTCGACGAATAACATTAGGAATTGCCAAATATGACGAATTTGCGAACAATTTTTGGACAATTCTGCTCATGTCTCAGAAACAATAAGTCGAATTACTGAGAACCTGTTATTTGTAGAAATATCGCATAAAAATACCATAGATGCAACGGTTTCAAGATTTCTTAACTGACGAATTTCATTAGGTATCGCCATTTATAACGGGCTTTCGAGAAATTTTCTGCCAATTTTCGAAAGAATCTGATCATATCCCCGAAACTATAAATCGTAGCACGTAGAACTCGGAATTTTTTGAAATATCGCGAGAAAGTACCATAGATACTCTGGTTTCAAGCGTTGTAAAACGACGAATCCCATTAGGAATTGGCAAATATAACCAAATTTCGAACAATTTTCGGTCAATTCTGCTCGTCTCAGAAACAATAAGTCGTAGTACGTAGACCTCGTTATTTGCGGAAATGTCGCATGAAAATACCATAGATGCAATGGTTTCAAGATTTCTAAACTGACGAATTCCAATAGGTATCGCCAAATATAACGGGCTTGCTAGAAATTTTCAAGCAATTTTCGGAAGACTCTGCTCATATCCCCGAAACTATAAATTGTAGCACGGAGAACTCGTAATTTTTTTAAATATCGCGAGAAATTACCATAGATACTGCGGTTTCAAGCGTTGTAAACCGACGACTCTCATTAGGAATTGACAAGTATGACGAATTTTCGAACAATTTTCGGATAATTCTGCTCGTCCCAGAAACAATAAGTCGTAGTACGTAGACCTCGTTATTTGCGGAAATATCGCATGAAAATACCATAGATGCAATGGTTTCAAGATTTCAAAAATGACGAATTCCATTAGGTATCGCCAAATTTAACGGGCTTGCTAGAAATTTTCAAGCAATTTTCGGAAGACTCTGCTCATATCCCCGAAACTGTAAATTATAGCACGGAGAACTCGCAATTTTTTGAAATATCGCGAGAAAGTACCATAGATACTGTGGTTTCAAGCGTTGTAACCCGACGACTCTCATTAGGAATTGACAAGTATGACGAATTTTCGAACAATTTTCGGATAATTCTGCTCGTCCCAGAAACAATAAGTCGTAGTACGTAGTCTTCGTTATTTGCGGAAGTATCGCATGAAAATACCATAGATGCAATGGTTTCAAGATTTCTAAACTGACGAATTCCATTAGGTATCACCAAATATAACGGGCTTGCTAGAAATTTTCAAGCAATTTTCGGAAGACTCTGCTCACATCCACATAACTATAAATCGTAGCACGAAGAACTCCGAATTTTTTGAAATATCCGAGAAAGTACCATAGATACTGTGGTTTCAAGCGTTGTAACTCGACGAATCCAATTAAGAATTTCCAAATTTGACGAATTTCCGGTCATTTTTCGGACAAATCTGCTCATGTCTCAGAAACAAAAAGTCGTAGTACTGAGAACCCGTTATTTGTGGAAACATCGCATGAAAATACCGTAGATGCATTAGTTTGAAGTTTTCTAACCCGACGAATTCCATTAGGCATCGCCAAATATAACGAGTTTTCGAGCAATATTCGAGCAATTCATTTCATATCTCCGAAATAATAAGTCGTAGTACGTAGACCTCGTAATTTGTGGAAATATCGCAAGAAAGTACCATAGATACTGTGGTTTCAAGCGTTGTAACCCGACGAATCCCATTATGAATTACCAAATATGATGAGTTTTCGAACAATTTTCGGACAATTCTGCTCATATCTCAGAAGCGATAAGTCGCAGCACGGAGAACTCGTTATAGGAAGACTCTGCTCCTATCCCCGAAACTATAAATTGTTGCACGGAGAACTCGGAATTTTTTTAAATATCGCGAGAAATTACCATAGATACTGTGATTTCAAGCGTTGTAACCCGACGACTCTCATTAGGAATTGACAAGTATGACGAATTTTCGAAAAATTTTCGGATAATTCTGCTCGTCCCAGAAACAATAAGTCGTAGTACGTAGACCTCGTTATTTGCGGAAATATCGCATGAAAATACCATAGATGCAATGGTTTCAAGATTTCAAAAATGACGAATTCCATTAGGTATCGCCAAATTTAACGGGCTTGCTAGCAATTTTCAAGCAATTTTCGGAAGACTCTGCTCATATCCCCGAAACTGTAAATTATAGCACGGAGAACTCGGAATTTTTTGAAATATCGCGAGAAAGTACCATAGATACTGTGGTTTCAAGCGTTGTAACCCGACGACTCTCATTAGGAATTGACAAGTATGACGAATTTTCGAACAATTTTCGGATAATTCTGCTCGTCCCAGAAACAATAAGTCGTAGTACGTAGTCTTCGTTATTTGCGGAAGTATCGCATGAAAATACCATAGATGCAATGGTTTCAAGATTTCTAAACTGACGAATTCCATTAGGTATCACCAAATATAACGGGCTTGCTAGAAATTTTCAAGCAATTTTCGGAAGACTCTGCTCACATCCACATAACTATAAATCGTAGCACGGAGAACTCCGAATTTTTTGAAATATCCGAGAAAGTACCATAGATACTGTGGTTTCAAGCGTTGTAACTCGACGAATCCAATTAAGAATTTCCAAATTTGACGAATTTCCGATCATTTTTCGGACAAATCTGCTCATGTCTCAGAAACAAAAAGTCGTAGTACTGAGAACCTGTTATTTGTGGAAATATCGCATGAAAATACCGTAGATGCATTAGTTTGAAGTTTTCTAACCCGACGAATTCCATTAGGCATCGCCAAATATAACGAGTTTTCGAGCAATATTCGAGCAATTCATTTCATATCTCCGAAATAATAAGTCGTAGTACGTAGACCTCGTTATTTGTGGAAATATCGCAAGAAAGTACCATAGATACTGTGGTTTCAAGCGTTGTAACCCGACGAATCCCATTATGAATTACCTAATATGATGAGTTTTCGAACTATTTTCGGACAATTCTGCTCATATCTCAGAAACAATTAGTCGTAATACTGAGAACCTGTTATTTGTGGAAATATCGCATGAAAATACCATGGATGCAATGGTTTCAAGATTTCTAAACTGACGAATTCCATTAGGTATCACCAAATATAACGGGCTTGCTAGAAATTTTCAAGCAATTTTCGGAAGACTCTGCTCACATCCACATAACTATAAATCGTAGCACGGAGAACTCCGAATTTTTTGAAATATCCGAGAAAGTACCATAGATACTGTGGTTTCAAGCGTTGTAACTCGACGAATCCAATTAAGAATTTCCAAATTTGACGAATTTCCGATCATTTTTCGGACAAATCTGCTCATGTCTCAGAAACAAAAAGTCGTAGTACTGAGAACCTGTTATTTGTGGAAATATCGCATGAAAATACCGTAGATGCATTAGTTTGAAGTTTTCTAACCCGACGAATTCCATTAGGCATCGCCAAATATAACGAGTTTTCGAGCAATATTCGAGCAATTCATTTCATATCTCCGAAATAATAAGTCGTAGTACGTAGACCTCGTTATTTGTGGAAATATCGCAAGAAAGTACCATAGATACTGTGGTTTCAAGCGTTGTAACCCGACGAATCCCATTATGAATTACCAAATATGATGAGTTTTCGAACTATTTTCGGACAATTCTGCTCATATCTCAGAAACAATTAGTCGTAATACTGAGAACCTGTTATTTGTGGAAATATCGCATGAAAATACCATGGATGCATTGATTTGAAGCTTTCTAGTCTGACGAATTCCATTAGGTGTCGCCAAATATAACGGGCTTGCTAGAAATTTTCAAACAATTTTCGGAAGGCTCTGCTCATATCCCCGAAACTATAAATTGTAGCACGGAGAACTCGGAATTTTTTTAAATATCGCGAGAAATTACCATAGATACTGTGGTTTCAAGCGTTGTAACCCGACGACTCTCATTAGGAATTGACAAGTATGACGAATTTTCGAACAATTTTCGGACAATTCTGCTCATATGTCCGAAACTATAAGTCGTAGCATGGAAAACTCGGCATTTTTAGAAACATTGCAAGAAAATACCATATGTACCGTGGTTTCAAATCTTCTAACCCAACGAATTCCATTAGGTATCGTCAAATATTACGGACTTTCGACAAATTTTCGGACAATTCTGCCTTATGTCCGAAACTATTAGTCGTAACACGGAGCACTCGGAGTTTTTTTACATATCGCGGGAAAGTACCATAGATACTGTTGATTCCAGCGTCCTAACTCGACGAATAACATTAGGAATTGCCAAATATGACGAATTTGCGAACAATTTTTGGACAATTCTGCTCATGTCTCAGAAACAATAAGTCGAATTACTGAGAACCTGTTATTTGTAGAAATATCGCATAAAAATACCATAGATGCAACGGTTTCAAGATTTCTAAACTGACGAATTCCATTAGGTATCACCAAATATAACGGGCTTGCTAGAAATTTTCAAGCAATTTTCGGAAGACTCTGCTCACATCCACATAACTATAAATCGTAGCACGAAGAACTCCGAATTTTTTGAAATATCCGAGAAAGTACCATAGATACTGTGGTTTCAAGCGTTGTAACTCGACGAATCCAATTAAGAATTTCCAAATTTGACGAATTTCCGGTCATTTTTCGGACAAATCTGCTCATGTCTCAGAAACAAAAAGTCGTAGTACTGAGAACCCGTTATTTGTGGAAACATCGCATGAAAATACCGTAGATGCATTAGTTTGAAGTTTTCTAACCCGACGAATTCCATTAGGCATCGCCAAATATAACGAGTTTTCGAGCAATATTCGAGCAATTCATTTCATATCTCCGAAATAATAAGTCGTAGTACGTAGACCTCGTTATTTGTGGAAATATCGCAAGAAAGTACCATAGATACTGTGGTTTCAAGCGTTGTAACCCGACGAATCCCATTATGAATTACCAAATATGATGAGTTTTCGAACAATTTTCGGACAATTCTGCTCATATCTCAGAAGCGATAAGTCGCAGCACGGAGAACTCGTTATAGGAAGAGTCTGCTCCTATCCCCGAAACTATAAATTGTTGCACGGAGAACTCGGAATTTTTTTAAATATCGCGAGAAATTACCATAGATACTGTGGTTTCAAGCGTTGTAACCCGACGACTCTCATTAGGAATTGACAAGTATGACGAATTTTCGAAAAATTTTCGGATAATTCTGCTCGTCCCAGAAACAATAAGTCGTAGTACGTAGACCTCGTTATTTGCGGAAATATCGCATGAAAATACCATAGATGCAATAGTTTCAAGATTTCAAAAATGACGAATTCCATTAGGTATCGCCAAATTTAACGGGCTTGCTAGCAATTTTCAAGCAATTTTCGGAAGACTCTGCTCATATCCCCGAAACTGTAAATTATAGCACGGAGAACTCGGAATTTTTTGAAATATCGCGAGAAAGTACCATAGATACTGTGGTTTCAAGCGTTGTAACCCGACGACTCTCATTAGGAATTGACAAGTATGACGAATTTTCGAACAATTTTCGGATAATTCTGCTCGTCCCAGAAACAATAAGTCGTAGTACGTAGTCTTCGTTATTTGCGGAAGTATCGCATGAAAATACCATAGATGCAATGGTTTCAAGATTTCTAAACTGACGAATTCCATTAGGTATCACCAAATATAACGGGCTTGCTAGAAATTTTCAAGCAATTTTCGGAAGACTCTGCTCACATCCACATAACTATAAATCGTAGCACGAAGAACTCCGAATTTTTTGAAATATCCGAGAAAGTACCATAGATACTGTGGTTTCAAGCGTTGTAACTCGACGAATCCAATTAAGAATTTCCAAATTTGACGAATTTCCGGTCATTTTTCGGACAAATCTGCTCATGTCTCTGAAACAAAAAGTCGTAGTACTGAGAACCCGTTATTTGTGGAAACATCGCATGAAAATACCGTAGATGCATTAGTTTGAAGTTTTCTAACCCGACGAATTCCATTAGGCATCGCCAAATATAACGAGTTTTCGAGCAATATTCGAGCAATTCATTTCATATCTCCGAAATAATAAGTCGTAGTACGTAGACCTCGTTATTTGTGGAAATATCGCAAGAAAGTACCATAGATACTGTGGTTTCAAGCGTTGTAACCCGACGAATCCCATTATGAATTACCAAATATGATGAGTTTTCGAACAATTTTCGGACAATTCTGCTCATATCTCAGAAGCGATAAGTCGCAGCACGGAGAACTCGTTATAGGAAGAGTCTGCTCCTATCCCCGAAACTATAAATTGTTGCACGGAGAACTCGGAATTTTTTTAAATATCGCGAGAAATTACCATAGATACTGTGGTTTCAAGCGTTGTAACCCGACGACTCTCATTAGGAATTGACAAGTATGACGAATTTTCGAAAAATTTTCGGATAATTCTGCTCGTCCCAGAAACAATAAGTCGTAGTACGTAGACCTCGTTATTTGCGGAAATATCGCATGAAAATACCATAGATGCAATGGTTTCAAGATTTCAAAAATGACGAATTCCATTAGGTATCGCCAAATTTAACGGGCTTGCTAGCAATTTTCAAGCAATTTTCGGAAGACTCTGCTCATATCCCCGAAACTGTAAATTATAGCACGGAGAACTCGGAATTTTTTGAAATATCGCGAGAAAGTACCATAGATACTGTGGTTTCAAGCGTTGTAACCCGACGACTCTCATTAGGAATTGACAAGTATGACGAATTTTCGAACAATTTTCGGATAATTCTGCTCGTCCCAGAAACAATAAGTCGTAGTACGTAGTCTTCGTTATTTGCGGAAGTATCGCATGAAAATACCATAGATGCAATGGTTTCAAGATTTCTAAACTGACGAATTCCATTAGGTATCACCAAATATAACGGGCTTGCTAGAAATTTTCAAGCAATTTTCGGAAGACTCTGCTCACACCCACATAACTATAAATCGTAGCACGGAGAACTCCGAATTTTTTGAAATATCCGAGAAAGTACCATAGATACTGTGGTTTCAAGCGTTGTAACTCGACGAATCCAATTAAGAATTTCCAAATTTGACGAATTTCCGATCATTTTTCGGACAAATCTGCTCATGTCTCAGAAACAAAAAGTCGTAGTACTGAGAACCTGTTATTTGTGGAAATATCGCATGAAAATACCGTAGATGCATTAGTTTGAAGTTTTCTAACCCGACGAATTCCATTAGGCATCGCCAAATATAACGAGTTTTCGAGCAATATTCGAGCAATTCATTTCATATCTCCGAAATAATAAGTCGTAGTACGTAGACCTCGTTATTTGTGGAAATATCGCAAGAAAGTACCATAGATACTGTGGTTTCAAGCGTTGTAACCCGACGAATCCCATTATGAATTACCTAATATGATGAGTTTTCGAACTATTTTCGGACAATTCTGCTCATATCTCAGAAACAATTAGTCGTAATACTGAGAACCTGTTATTTGTGGAAATATCGCATGAAAATACCATGGATGCAATGGTTTCAAGATTTCTAAACTGACGAATTCCATTAGGTATCACCAAATATAACGGGCTTGCTAGAAATTTTCAAGCAATTTTCGGAAGACTCTGCTCACATCCACATAACTATAAATCGTAGCACGGAGAACTCCGAATTTTTTGAAATATCCGAGAAAGTACCATAGATACTGTGGTTTCAAGCGTTGTAACTCGACGAATCCAATTAAGAATTTCCAAATTTGACGAATTTCCGATCATTTTTCGGACAAATCTGCTCATGTCTCAGAAACAAAAAGTCGTAGTACTGAGAACCTGTTATTTGTGGAAATATCGCATGAAAATACCGTAGATGCATTAGTTTGAAGTTTTCTAACCCGACGAATTCCATTAGGCATCGCCAAATATAACGAGTTTTCGAGCAATATTCGAGCAATTCATTTCATATCTCCGAAATAATAAGTCGTAGTACGTAGACCTCGTTATTTGTGGAAATATCGCAAGAAAGTACCATAGATACTGTGGTTTCAAGCGTTGTAACCCGACGAATCCCATTATGAATTACCAAATATGATGAGTTTTCGAACTATTTTCGGACAATTCTGCTCATATCTCAGAAACAATTAGTCGTAATACTGAGAACCTGTTATTTGTGGAAATATCGCATGAAAATACCATGGATGCATTGATTTGAAGCTTTCTAGTCTGACGAATTCCATTAGGTGTCGCCAAATATAACGGGCTTGCTAGAAATTTTCAAACAATTTTCGGAAGGCTCTGCTCATATCCCCGAAACTATAAATTGTAGCACGGAGAACTCGGAATTTTTTTAAATATCGCGAGAAATTACCATAGATACTGTGGTTTCAAGCGTTGTAACCCGACGACTCTCATTAGGAATTGACAAGTATGACGAATTTTCGAACAATTTTCGGACAATTCTGCTCATATGTCCGAAACTATAAGTCGTAGCATGGAAAACTCGGCATTTTTAGAAACATTGCAAGAAAATACCATATGTACCGTGGTTTCAAATCTTCTAACCCAACGAATTCCATTAGGTATCGTCAAATATTACGGACTTTCGACAAATTTTCGGACAATTCTGCCTTATGTCCGAAACTATTAGTCGTAACACGGAGCACTCGGAGTTTTTTTACATATCGCGGGAAAGTACCATAGATACTGTTGATTCCAGCGTCCTAACTCGACGAATAACATTAGGAATTGCCAAATATGACGAATTTGCGAACAATTTTTGGACAATTCTGCTCATGTCTCAGAAACAATAAGTCGAATTACTGAGAACCTGTTATTTGTAGAAATATCGCATAAAAATACCATAGATGCAACGGTTTCAAGATTTCTAAACTGACGAATTCCATTAGGTATCACCAAATATAACGGGCTTGCTAGAAATTTTCAAGCAATTTTCGGAAGACTCTGCTCACATCCACATAACTATAAATCGTAGCACGAAGAACTCCGAATTTTTTGAAATATCCGAGAAAGTACCATAGATACTGTGGTTTCAAGCGTTGTAACTCGACGAATCCAATTAAGAATTTCCAAATTTGACGAATTTCCGGTCATTTTTCGGACAAATCTGCTCATGTCTCAGAAACAAAAAGTCGTAGTACTGAGAACCCGTTATTTGTGGAAACATCGCATGAAAATACCGTAGATGCATTAGTTTGAAGTTTTCTAACCCGACGAATTCCATTAGGCATCGCCAAATATAACGAGTTTTCGAGCAATATTCGAGCAATTCATTTCATATCTCCGAAATAATAAGTCGTAGTACGTAGACCTCGTTATTTGTGGAAATATCGCAAGAAAGTACCATAGATACTGTGGTTTCAAGCGTTGTAACCCGACGAATCCCATTATGAATTACCTAATATGATGAGTTTTCGAACTATTTTCGGACAATTCTGCTCATATCTCAGAAACAATTAGTCGTAATACTGAGAACCTGTTATTTGTGGAAATATCGCATGAAAATACCATGGATGCAATGGTTTCAAGATTTCTAAACTGACGAATTCCATTAGGTATCACCAAATATAACGGGCTTGCTAGAAATTTTCAAGCAATTTTCGGAAGACTCTGCTCACATCCACATAACTATAAATCGTAGCACGGAGAACTCCGAATTTTTTGAAATATCCGAGAAAGTACCATAGATACTGTGGTTTCAAGCGTTGTAACTCGACGAATCCAATTAAGAATTTCCAAATTTGACGAATTTCCGATCATTTTTCGGACAAATCTGCTCATGTCTCAGAAACAAAAAGTCGTAGTACTGAGAACCTGTTATTTGTGGAAATATCGCATGAAAATACCGTAGATGCATTAGTTTGAAGTTTTCTAACCCGACGAATTCCATTAGGCATCGCCAAATATAACGAGTTTTCGAGCAATATTCGAGCAATTCATTTCATATCTCCGAAATAATAAGTCGTAGTACGTAGACCTCGTTATTTGTGGAAATATCGCAAGAAAGTACCATAGATACTGTGGTTTCAAGCGTTGTAACCCGACGAATCCCATTATGAATTACCAAATATGATGAGTTTTCGAACTATTTTCGGACAATTCTGCTCATATCTCAGAAACAATTAGTCGTAATACTGAGAACCTGTTATTTGTGGAAATATCGCATGAAAATACCATGGATGCATTGATTTGAAGCTTTCTAGTCTGACGAATTCCATTAGGTGTCGCCAAATATAACGGGCTTGCTAGAAATTTTCAAACAATTTTCGGAAGGCTCTGCTCATATCCCCGAAACTATAAATTGTAGCACGGAGAACTCGGAATTTTTTTAAATATCGCGAGAAATTACCATAGATACTGTGGTTTCAAGCGTTGTAACCCGACGACTCTCATTAGGAATTGACAAGTATGACGAATTTTCGAACAATTTTCGGACAATTCTGCTCATATGTCCGAAACTATAAGTCGTAGCATGGAAAACTCGGCATTTTTAGAAACATTGCAAGAAAATACCATATGTACCGTGGTTTCAAATCTTCTAACCCAACGAATTCCATTAGGTATCGTCAAATATTACGGACTTTCGACAAATTTTCGGACAATTCTGCCTTATGTCCGAAACTATTAGTCGTAACACGGAGCACTCGGAGTTTTTTTACATATCGCGGGAAAGTACCATAGATACTGTTGATTCCAGCGTCCTAACTCGACGAATAACATTAGGAATTGCCAAATATGACGAATTTGCGAACAATTTTTGGACAATTCTGCTCATGTCTCAGAAACAATAAGTCGAATTACTGAGAACCTGTTATTTGTAGAAATATCGCATAAAAATACCATAGATGCAACGGTTTCAAGATTTCTAAACTGACGAATTCCATTAGGTATCACCAAATATAACGGGCTTGCTAGAAATTTTCAAGCAATTTTCGGAAGACTCTGCTCACATCCACATAACTATAAATCGTAGCACGAAGAACTCCGAATTTTTTGAAATATCCGAGAAAGTACCATAGATACTGTGGTTTCAAGCGTTGTAACTCGACGAATCCAATTAAGAATTTCCAAATTTGACGAATTTCCGGTCATTTTTCGGACAAATCTGCTCATGTCTCAGAAACAAAAAGTCGTAGTACTGAGAACCCGTTATTTGTGGAAACATCGCATGAAAATACCGTAGATGCATTAGTTTGAAGTTTTCTAACCCGACGAATTCCATTAGGCATCGCCAAATATAACGAGTTTTCGAGCAATATTCGAGCAATTCATTTCATATCTCCGAAATAATAAGTCGTAGTACGTAGACCTCGTTATTTGTGGAAATATCGCAAGAAAGTACCATAGATACTGTGGTTTCAAGCGTTGTAACCCGACGAATCCCATTATGAATTACCAAATATGATGAGTTTTCGAACAATTTTCGGACAATTCTGCTCATATCTCAGAAGCGATAAGTCGCAGCACGGAGAACTCGTTATAGGAAGACTCTGCTCCTATCCCCGAAACTATAAATTGTTGCACGGAGAACTCGGAATTTTTTTAAATATCGCGAGAAATTACCATAGATACTGTGGTTTCAAGCGTTGTAACCCGACGACTCTCATTAGGAATTGACAAGTATGACGAATTTTCGAACAATTTTCGGATAATTCTGCTCGTCCCAGAAACAATAAGTCGTAGTACGTAGACCTCGTTATTTGCGGAAATATCGCATGAAAATACCATAGATGCAATGGTTTCAAGATTTCAAAAATGACGAATTCCATTAGGTATCGCCAAATTTAACGGGCTTGCTAGCAATTTTCAAGCAATTTTCGGAAGACTCTGCTCATATCCCCGAAACTGTAAATTATAGCACGGAGAACTCGGAATTTTTTGAAATATCGCGAGAAAGTACCATAGATACTGTGGTTTCAAGCGTTGTAACCCGACGACTCTCATTAGGAATTGACAAGTATGACGAATTTTCGAACAATTTTCGGATAATTCTGCTCGTCCCAGAAACAATAAGTCGTAGTACGTAGTCTTCGTTATTTGCGGAAGTATCGCATGAAAATACCATAGATGCAATGGTTTCAAGATTTCTAAACTGACGAATTCCATTAGGTATCACCAAATATAACGGGCTTGCTAGAAATTTTCAAGCAATTTTCGGAAGACTCTGCTCACATCCACATAACTATAAATCGTAGCACGGAGAACTCCGAATTTTTTGAAATATCCGAGAAAGTACCATAGATACTGTGGTTTCAAGCGTTGTAACTCGACGAATCCAATTAAGAATTTCCAAATTTGACGAATTTCCGATCATTTTTCGGACAAATCTGCTCATGTCTCAGAAACAAAAAGTCGTAGTACTGAGAACCTGTTATTTGTGGAAATATCGCATGAAAATACCGTAGATGCATTAGTTTGAAGTTTTCTAACCCGACGAATTCCATTAGGCATCGCCAAATATAACGAGTTTTCGAGCAATATTCGAGCAATTCATTTCATATCTCCGAAATAATAAGTCGTAGTACGTAGACCTCGTTATTTGTGGAAATATCGCAAGAAAGTACCATAGATACTGTGGATTCAAGCGTTGTAACCCGACGAATCCCATTATGAATTACCAAATATGATGAGTTTTCGAACTATTTTCGGACAATTCTGCTCATATCTCAGAAACAATTAGTCGTAATACTGAGAACCTGTTATTTGTGGAAATATCGCATGAAAATACCATGGATGCATTGATTTGAAGCTTTCTAGTCTGACGAATTCCATTAGGTGTCGCCAAATATAACGGGCTTGCTAGAAATTTTCAAACAATTTTCGGAAGGCTCTGCTCATATCCCCGAAACTATAAATTGTAGCACGGAGAACTCGGAATTTTTTTAAATATCGCGAGAAATTACCATAGATACTGTGGTTTCAAGCGTTGTAACCCGACGACTCTCATTAGGAATTGACAAGTATGACGAATTTTCGAACAATTTTCGGACAATTCTGCTCATATGTCCGAAACTATAAGTCGTAGCATGGAAAACTCGGCATTTTTAGAAACATTGCAAGAAAATACCATATGTACCGTGGTTTCAAATCTTCTAACCCAACGAATTCCATTAGGTATCGTCAAATATTACGGACTTTCGACAAATTTTCGGACAATTCTGCCTTATGTCCGAAACTATTAGTCGTAACACGGAGCACTCGGAGTTTTTTTACATATCGCGGGAAAGTACCATAGATACTGTTGATTCCAGCGTCCTAACTCGACGAATAACATTAGGAATTGCCAAATATGACGAATTTGCGAACAATTTTTGGACAATTCTGCTCATGTCTCAGAAACAATAAGTCGAATTACTGAGAACCTGTTATTTGTAGAAATATCGCATAAAAATACCATAGATGCAACGGTTTCAAGATTTCTTAACTGACGAATTTCATTAGGTATCGCCATTTATAACGGGCTTTCGAGAAATTTTCTGCCAATTTTCGAAAGAATCTGATCATATCCCCGAAACTATAAATCGTAGCACGTAGAACTCGGAATTTTTTGAAATATCGCGAGAAAGTACCATAGATACTCTGGTTTCAAGCGTTGTAAAACGACGAATCCCATTAGGAATTGGCAAATATAACCAAATTTCGAACAATTTTCGGTCAATTCTGCTCGTCTCAGAAACAATAAGTCGTAGTACGTAGACCTCGTTATTGGCGGAAATGTCGCATGAAAATACCATAGATGCAATGGTTTCAAGATTTCTAAACTGACGAATTCCAATAGGTATCGCCAAATATAACGGGCTTGCTAGAAATTTTCAAGCAATTTTCGGAAGACTCTGCTCATATCCCCGAAACTATAAATTGTAGCACGGAGAACTCGTAATTTTTTTAAATATCGCGAGAAATTACCATAGATACTGTGGTTTCAAGCGTTGTAAACCGACGACTCTCATTAGGAATTGACAAGTATGACGAATTTTCGAACAATTTTCGGATAATTCTGCTCGTCCCAGAAACAATAAGTCGTAGTACGTAGACCTCGTTATTTGCGGAAATATCGCATGAAAATACCATAGATGCAATGGTTTCAAGATTTCAAAAATGACGAATTCCATTAGGTATCGCCAAATTTAACGGGCTTGCTAGAAATTTTCAAGCAATTTTCGGAAGACTCTGCTCATATCCCCGAAACTGTAAATTATAGCACGGAGAACTCGCAATTTTTTGAAATATCGCGAGAAAGTACCATAGATACTGTGGTTTCAAGCGTTGTAACCCGACGACTCTCATTAGGAATTGACAAGTATGACGAATTTTCGAACAATTTTCGGATAATTCTGCTCGTCCCAGAAACAATAAGTCGTAGTACGTAGTCTTCGTTATTTGCGGAAGTATCGCATGAAAATACCATAGATGCAATGGTTTCAAGATTTCTAAACTGACGAATTCCATTAGGTATCACCAAATATAACGGGCTTGCTAGAAATTTTCAAGCAATTTTCGGAAGACTCTGCTCACATCCACATAACTATAAATCGTAGCACGAAGAACTCCGAATTTTTTGAAATATCCGAGAAAGTACCATAGATACTGTGGTTTCAAGCGTTGTAACTCGACGAATCCAATTAAGAATTTCCAAATTTGACGAATTTCCGGTCATTTTTCGGACAAATCTGCTCATGTCTCAGAAACAAAAAGTCGTAGTACTGAGAACCCGTTATTTGTGGAAACATCGCATGAAAATACCGTAGATGCATTAGTTTGAAGTTTTCTAACCCGACGAATTCCATTAGGCATCGCCAAATATAACGAGTTTTCGAGCAATATTCGAGCAATTCATTTCATATCTCAGAAATAATAAGTCGTAGTACGTAGACCTCGTTATTTGTGGAAATATCGCAAGAAAGTACCATAGATACTGTGGTTTCAAGCGTTGTAACCCGACGAATCCCATTATGAATTACCAAATATGATGAGTTTTCGAACAATTTTCGGACAATTCTGCTCATATCTCAGAAGCGATAAGTCGCAGCACGGAGAACTCGTTATAGGAAGACTCTGCTCCTATCCCCGAAACTATAAATTGTTGCACGGAGAACTCGGAATTTTTTTAAATATCGCGAGAAATTACCATAGATACTGTGGTTTCAAGCGTTGTAACCCGACGACTCTCATTAGGAATTGACAAGTATGACGAATTTTCGAACAATTTTCGGATAATTCTGCTCGTCCCAGAAA
Organism: Platypus cylindrus; assembly: GCA_949748235.1. Classification (NCBI taxonomy): domain Eukaryota; kingdom Metazoa; phylum Arthropoda; class Insecta; order Coleoptera; family Curculionidae; genus Platypus; species Platypus cylindrus. The sequence goes on along the minus strand of OX456489.1, from coordinate 18,788,505 downwards.
CAATAAGTCGTAGTACGTAGACCTCGTTATTTGCGGAAATATCGCATGAAAATACTTTAGATGCAATGGTTTCAAGATTTCAAAAATGACGAATTCCATTAGGTATCGCCAAATTTAACGGGCTTGCTAGCAATTTTCAAGCAATTTTCGGAAGACTCTGCTCATATCCCCGAAACTGTAAATTATAGCACGGAGAACTCGGAATTTTTTGAAATATCGCGAGAAAGTACCATAGATACTGTGGTTTCAAGCGTTGTAACCCGACGACTCTCATTAGGAATTGACAAGTATGACGAATTTTCGAACAATTTTCGGATAATTCTGCTCGTCCCAGAAACAATAAGTCGTAGTACGTAGTCTTCGTTATTTGCGGAAGTATCGCATGAAAATACCATAGATGCAATGGTTTCAAGATTTCTAAACTGACGAATTCCATTAGGTATCACCAAATATAACGGGCTTGCTAGAAATTTTCAAGCAATTTTCGGAAGACTCTGCTCACATCCACATAACTATAAATCGTAGCACGGAGAACTCCGAATTTTTTGAAATATCCGAGAAAGTACCATAGATACTGTGGTTTCAAGCGTTGTAACTCGACGAATCCAATTAAGAATTTCCAAATTTGACGAATTTCCGATCATTTTTCGGACAAATCTGCTCATGTCTCAGAAACAAAAAGTCGTAGTACTGAGAACCTGTTATTTGTGGAAATATCGCATGAAAATACCGTAGATGCATTAGTTTGAAGTTTTCTAACCCGACGAATTCCATTAGGCATCGCCAAATATAACGAGTTTTCGAGCAATATTCGAGCAATTCATTTCATATCTCCGAAATAATAAGTCGTAGTACGTAGACCTCGTTATTTGTGGAAATATCGCAAGAAAGTACCATAGATACTGTGGATTCAAGCGTTGTAACCCGACGAATCCCATTATGAATTACCAAATATGATGAGTTTTCGAACTATTTTCGGACAATTCTGCTCATATCTCAGAAACAATTAGTCGTAATACTGAGAACCTGTTATTTGTGGAAATATCGCATGAAAATACCATGGATGCATTGATTTGAAGCTTTCTAGTCTGACGAATTCCATTAGGTGTCGCCAAATATAACGGGCTTGCTAGAAATTTTCAAACAATTTTCGGAAGGCTCTGCTCATATCCCCGAAACTATAAATTGTAGCACGGAGAACTCGGAATTTTTTTAAATATCGCGAGAAATTACCATAGATACTGTGGTTTCAAGCGTTGTAACCCGACGACTCTCATTAGGAATTGACAAGTATGACGAATTTTCGAACAATTTTCGGACAATTCTGCTCATATGTCCGAAACTATAAGTCGTAGCATGGAAAACTCGGCATTTTTAGAAACATTGCAAGAAAATACCATATGTACCGTGGTTTCAAATCTTCTAACCCAACGAATTCCATTAGGTATCGTCAAATATTACGGACTTTCGACAAATTTTCGGACAATTCTGCCTTATGTCCGAAACTATTAGTCGTAACACGGAGCACTCGGAGTTTTTTTACATATCGCGGGAAAGTACCATAGATACTGTTGATTCCAGCGTCCTAACTCGACGAATAACATTAGGAATTGCCAAATATGACGAATTTGCGAACAATTTTTGGACAATTCTGCTCATGTCTCAGAAACAATAAGTCGAATTACTGAGAACCTGTTATTTGTAGAAATATCGCATAAAAATACCATAGATGCAACGGTTTCAAGATTTCTTAACTGACGAATTTCATTAGGTATCGCCATTTATAACGGGCTTTCGAGAAATTTTCTGCCAATTTTCGAAAGAATCTGATCATATCCCCGAAACTATAAATCGTAGCACGTAGAACTCGGAATTTTTTGAAATATCGCGAGAAAGTACCATAGATACTCTGGTTTCAAGCGTTGTAAAACGACGAATCCCATTAGGAATTGGCAAATATAACCAAATTTCGAACAATTTTCGGTCAATTCTGCTCGTCTCAGAAACAATAAGTCGTAGTACGTAGACCTCGTTATTGGCGGAAATGTCGCATGAAAATACCATAGATGCAATGGTTTCAAGATTTCTAAACTGACGAATTCCAATAGGTATCGCCAAATATAACGGGCTTGCTAGAAATTTTCAAGCAATTTTCGGAAGACTCTGCTCATATCCCCGAAACTATAAATTGTAGCACGGAGAACTCGTAATTTTTTTAAATATCGCGAGAAATTACCATAGATACTGTGGTTTCAAGCGTTGTAAACCGACGACTCTCATTAGGAATTGACAAGTATGACGAATTTTCGAACAATTTTCGGATAATTCTGCTCGTCCCAGAAACAATAAGTCGTAGTACGTAGACCTCGTTATTTGCGGAAATATCGCATGAAAATACCATAGATGCAATGGTTTCAAGATTTCAAAAATGACGAATTCCATTAGGTATCGCCAAATTTAACGGGCTTGCTAGAAATTTTCAAGCAATTTTCGGAAGACTCTGCTCATATCCCCGAAACTGTAAATTATAGCACGGAGAACTCGCAATTTTTTGAAATATCGCGAGAAAGTACCATAGATACTGTGGTTTCAAGCGTTGTAACCCGACGACTCTCATTAGGAATTGACAAGTATGACGAATTTTCGAACAATTTTCGGATAATTCTGCTCGTCCCAGAAACAATAAGTCGTAGTACGTAGTCTTCGTTATTTGCGGAAGTATCGCATGAAAATACCATAGATGCAATGGTTTCAAGATTTCTAAACTGACGAATTCCATTAGGTATCACCAAATATAACGGGCTTGCTAGAAATTTTCAAGCAATTTTCGGAAGACTCTGCTCACATCCACATAACTATAAATCGTAGCACGAAGAACTCCGAATTTTTTGAAATATCCGAGAAAGTACCATAGATACTGTGGTTTCAAGCGTTGTAACTCGACGAATCCAATTAAGAATTTCCAAATTTGACGAATTTCCGGTCATTTTTCGGACAAATCTGCTCATGTCTCAGAAACAAAAAGTCGTAGTACTGAGAACCCGTTATTTGTGGAAACATCGCATGAAAATACCGTAGATGCATTAGTTTGAAGTTTTCTAACCCGACGAATTCCATTAGGCATCGCCAAATATAACGAGTTTTCGAGCAATATTCGAGCAATTCATTTCATATCTCAGAAATAATAAGTCGTAGTACGTAGACCTCGTTATTTGTGGAAATATCGCAAGAAAGTACCATAGATACTGTGGTTTCAAGCGTTGTAACCCGACGAATCCCATTATGAATTACCAAATATGATGAGTTTTCGAACAATTTTCGGACAATTCTGCTCATATCTCAGAAGCGATAAGTCGCAGCACGGAGAACTCGTTATAGGAAGACTCTGCTCCTATCCCCGAAACTATAAATTGTTGCACGGAGAACTCGGAATTTTTTTAAATATCGCGAGAAATTACCATAGATACTGTGGTTTCAAGCGTTGTAACCCGACGACTCTCATTAGGAATTGACAAGTATGACGAATTTTCGAACAATTTTCGGATAATTCTGCTCGTCCCAGAAACAATAAGTCGTAGTACGTAGACCTCGTTATTTGCGGAAATATCGCATGAAAATACCATAGATGCAATGGTTTCAAGATTTCAAAAATGACGAATTCCATTAGGTATCGCCAAATTTAACGGGCTTGCTAGCAATTTTCAAGCAATTTTCGGAAGACTCTGCTCATATCCCCGAAACTGTAAATTATAGCACGGAGAACTCGGAATTTTTTGAAATATCGCGAGAAAGTACCATAGATACTGTGGTTTCAAGCGTTGTAACCCGACGACTCTCATTAGGAATTGACAAGTATGACGAATTTTCGAACAATTTTCGGATAATTCTGCTCGTCCCAGAAACAATAAGTCGTAGTACGTAGTCTTCGTTATTTGCGGAAGTATCGCATGAAAATACCATAGATGCAATGGTTTCAAGATTTCTAAACTGACGAATTCCATTAGGTATCACCAAATATAACGGGCTTGCTAGAAATTTTCAAGCAATTTTCGGAAGACTCTGCTCACATCCACATAACTATAAATCGTAGCACGGAGAACTCCGAATTTTTTGAAATATCCGAGAAAGTACCATAGATACTGTGGTTTCAAGCGTTGTAACTCGACGAATCCAATTAAGAATTTCCAAATTTGACGAATTTCCGATCATTTTTCGGACAAATCTGCTCATGTCTCAGAAACAAAAAGTCGTAGTACTGAGAACCTGTTATTTGTGGAAATATCGCATGAAAATACCGTAGATGCATTAGTTTGAAGTTTTCTAACCCGACGAATTCCATTAGGCATCGCCAAATATAACGAGTTTTCGAGCAATATTCGAGCAATTCATTTCATATCTCCGAAATAATAAGTCGTAGTACGTAGACCTCGTTATTTGTGGAAATATCGCAAGAAAGTACCATAGATACTGTGGTTTCAAGCGTTGTAACCCGACGAATCCCATTATGAATTACCTAATATGATGAGTTTTCGAACTATTTTCGGACAATTCTGCTCATATCTCAGAAACAATTAGTCGTAATACTGAGAACCTGTTATTTGTGGAAATATCGCATGAAAATACCATGGATGCATTGATTTGAAGCTTTCTAGTCTGACGAATTCCATTAGGTGTCGCCAAATATAACGGGCTTGCTAGAAATTTTCAAACAATTTTCGGAAGGCTCTGCTCATATCCCCGAAACTATAAATTGTAGCACGGAGAACTCGGAATTTTTTTAAATATCGCGAGAAATTACCATAGATACTGTGGTTTCAAGCGTTGTAACTCGACGACTCTCATTAGGAATTGACAAGTATGACGAATTTTCGAACAATTTTCGGACAATTCTGCTCATATGTCCGAAACTATAAGTCGTAGCATGGAAAACTCGGCATTTTTAGAAACATTGCAAGAAAATACCATATGTACCGTGGTTTCAAATCTTCTAACCCAACGAATTCCATTAGGTATCGTCAAATATTACGGACTTTCGACAAATTTTCGGACAATTCTGCCTTATGTCCGAAACTATTAGTCGTAACACGGAGCACTCGGAGTTTTTTTACATATCGCGGGAAAGTACCATAGATACTGTTGATTCCAGCGTCCTAACTCGACGAATAACATTAGGAATTGCCAAATATGACGAATTTGCGAACAATTTTTGGACAATTCTGCTCATGTCTCAGAAACAATAAGTCGAATTACTGAGAACCTGTTATTTGTAGAAATATCGCATAAAAATACCATAGATGCAACGGTTTCAAGATTTCTTAACTGACGAATTTCATTAGGTATCGCCATTTATAACGGGCTTTCGAGAAATTTTCTGCCAATTTTCGAAAGAATCTGATCATATCCCCGAAACTATAAATCGTAGCACGTAGAACTCGGAATTTTTTGAAATATCGCGAGAAAGTACCATAGATACTCTGGTTTCAAGCGTTGTAAAACGACGAATCCCATTAGGAATTGGCAAATATAACCAAATTTCGAACAATTTTCGGTCAATTCTGCTCGTCTCAGAAACAATAAGTCGTAGTACGTAGACCTCGTTATTTGCGGAAATGTCGCATGAAAATACCATAGATGCAATGGTTTCAAGATTTCTAAACTGACGAATTCCAATAGGTATCGCCAAATATAACGGGCTTGCCAGAAATTTTCAAGCAATTTTCGGAAGACTCTGCTCATATCCCCGAAACTATAAATTGTAGCACGGAGAACTCGTAATTTTTTTAAATATCGCGAGAAATTACCATAGATACTGTGGTTTCAAGCGTTGTAAACCGACGACTCTCATTAGGAATTGACAAGTATGACGAATTTTCGAACAATTTTCGGATAATTCTGCTCGTCCCAGAAACAATAAGTCGTAGTACGTAGACCTCGTTATTTGCGGAAATATCGCATGAAAATACCATAGATGCAATGGTTTCAAGATTTCAAAAATGACGAATTCCATTAGGTATCGCCAAATTTAACGGGCTTGCTAGAAATTTTCAAGCAATTTTCGGAAGACTCTGCTCATATCCCCGAAACTGTAAATTATAGCACGGAGAACTCGCAATTTTTTGAAATATCGCGAGAAAGTACCATAGATACTGTGGTTTCAAGCGTTGTAACCCGACGACTCTCATTAGGAATTGACAAGTATGACGAATTTTCGAACAATTTTCGGATAATTCTGCTCGTCCCAGAAACAATAAGTCGTAGTACGTAGTCTTCGTTATTTGCGGAAGTATCGCATGAAAATACCATAGATGCAATGGTTTCAAGATTTCTAAACTGACGAATTCCATTAGGTATCACCAAATATAACGGGCTTGCTAGAAATTTTCAAGCAATTTTCGGAAGACTCTGCTCACATCCACATAACTATAAATCGTAGCACGAAGAACTCCGAATTTTTTGAAATATCCGAGAAAGTACCATAGACACTGTGGTTTCAAGCGTTGTAACTCGACGAATCCAATTAAGAATTTCCAAATTTGACGAATTTCCGGTCATTTTTCGGACAAATCTGCTCATGTCTCAGAAACAAAAAGTCGTAGTACTGAGAACCCGTTATTTGTGGAAACATCGCATGAAAATACCGTAGATGCATTAGTTTGAAGTTTTCTAACCCGACGAATTCCATTAGGCATCGCCAAATATAACGAGTTTTCGAGCAATATTCGAGCAATTCATTTCATATCTCCGAAATAATAAGTCGTAGTACGTAGACCTCGTTATTTGTGGAAATATCGCAAGAAAGTACCATAGATACTGTGGTTTCAAGCGTTGTAACCCGACGAATCCCATTATGAATTACCAAATATGATGAGTTTTCGAACAATTTTCGGACAATTCTGCTCATATCTCAGAAGCGATAAGTCGCAGCACGGAGAACTCGTTATAGGAAGACTCTGCTCCTATCCCCGAAACTATAAATTGTTGCACGGAGAACTCGGAATTTTTTTAAATATCGCGAGAAATTACCATAGATACTGTGATTTCAAGCGTTGTAACCCGACGACTCTCATTAGGAATTGACAAGTATGACGAATTTTCGAAAAATTTTCGGATAATTCTGCTCGTCCCAGAAACAATAAGTCGTAGTACGTAGACCTCGTTATTTGCGGAAATATCGCATGAAAATACCATAGATGCAATGGTTTCAAGATTTCAAAAATGACGAATTCCATTAGGTATCGCCAAATTTAACGGGCTTGCTAGCAATTTTCAAGCAATTTTCGGAAGACTCTGCTCATATCCCCGAAACTGTAAATTATAGCACGGAGAACTCGGAATTTTTTGAAATATCGCGAGAAAGTACCATAGATACTGTGGTTTCAAGCGTTGTAACCCGACGACTCTCATTAGGAATTGACAAGTATGACGAATTTTCGAACAATTTTCGGATAATTCTGCTCGTCCCAGAAACAATAAGTCGTAGTACGTAGTCTTCGTTATTTGCGGAAGTATCGCATGAAAATACCATAGATGCAATGGTTTCAAGATTTCTAAACTGACGAATTCCATTAGGTATCACCAAATATAACGGGCTTGCTAGAAATTTTCAAGCAATTTTCGGAAGACTCTGCTCACATCCACATAACTATAAATCGTAGCACGGAGAACTCCGAATTTTTTGAAATATCCGAGAAAGTACCATAGATACTGTGGTTTCAAGCGTTGTAACTCGACGAATCCAATTAAGAATTTCCAAATTTGACGAATTTCCGATCATTTTTCGGACAAATCTGCTCATGTCTCAGAAACAAAAAGTCGTAGTACTGAGAACCTGTTATTTGTGGAAATATCGCATGAAAATACCGTAGATGCATTAGTTTGAAGTTTTCTAACCCGACGAATTCCATTAGGCATCGCCAAATATAACGAGTTTTCGAGCAATATTCGAGCAATTCATTTCATATCTCCGAAATAATAAGTCGTAGTACGTAGACCTCGTTATTTGTGGAAATATCGCAAGAAAGTACCATAGATACTGTGGATTCAAGCGTTGTAACCCGACGAATCCCATTATGAATTACCAAATATGATGAGTTTTCGAACTATTTTCGGACAATTCTGCTCATATCTCAGAAACAATTAGTCGTAATACTGAGAACCTGTTATTTGTGGAAATATCGCATGAAAATACCATGGATGCATTGATTTGAAGCTTTCTAGTCTGACGAATTCCATTAGGTGTCGCCAAATATAACGGGCTTGCTAGAAATTTTCAAACAATTTTCGGAAGGCTCTGCTCATATCCCCGAAACTATAAATTGTAGCACGGAGAACTCGGAATTTTTTTAAATATCGCGAGAAATTACCATAGATACTGTGGTTTCAAGCGTTGTAACCCGACGACTCTCATTAGGAATTGACAAGTATGACGAATTTTCGAACAATTTTCGGACAATTCTGCTCATATGTCCGAAACTATAAGTCGTAGCATGGAAAACTCGGCATTTTTAGAAACATTGCAAGAAAATACCATATGTACCGTGGTTTCAAATCTTCTAACCCAACGAATTCCATTAGGTATCGTCAAATATTACGGACTTTCGACAAATTTTCGGACAATTCTGCCTTATGTCCGAAACTATTAGTCGTAACACGGAGCACTCGGAGTTTTTTTACATATCGCGGGAAAGTACCATAGATACTGTTGATTCCAGCGTCCTAACTCGACGAATAACATTAGGAATTGCCAAATATGACGAATTTGCGAACAATTTTTGGACAATTCTGCTCATGCCTCAGAAACAATAAGTCGAATTACTGAGAACCTGTTATTTGTAGAAATATCGCATAAAAATACCATAGATGCAACGGTTTCAAGATTTCTTAACTGACGAATTTCATTAGGTATCGCCATTTATAACGGGCTTTCGAGAAATTTTCTGCCAATTTTCGAAAGAATCTGATCATATCCCCGAAACTGTAAATCGTAGCACGTAGAACTCGGAATTTTTTGAAATATCGCGAGAAAGTACCACAGATACTCTGGTTTCAAGCGTTGTAAAACGACGAATCCCATTAGGAATTGGCAAATATAACCAAATTTCGAACAATTTTCGGTCAATTCTGCTCGTCTCAGAAACAATAAGTCGTAGTACGTAGACCTCGTTATTTGCGGAAATGTCGCATGAAAATACCATAGATGCAATGGTTTCAATATTTCTAAACTGACGAATTCCAATAGGTATCGCCAAATATAACGGGCTTGCTAGAAATTTTCAAGCAATTTTCGGAAGACTCTGCTCATATCCCCGAAACTATAAATTTTAGCACAGAGAACTCGTAATTTTTTTAAATATCGCGAGAAATTACCATAGATACTGTGGTTTCAAGCGTTGTAACCCGACGACTCTCATTAGGAATTGACAAGTATGACGAATTTTCGAAAAATTTTCGGATAATTCTGCTCGTCCCAGAAACAATAAGTCGTAGTACGTAGACCTCGTTATTTGCGGAAATATCGCATGAAAATACCATAGATGCAATGGTTTCAAGATTTCAAAAATGACGAATTCCATTAGGTATCGCCAAATTTAACGGGCTTGCTAGAAATTTTCAAGCAATTTTCGGAAGACTCTGCTCATATCCCCGAATCTGTAAATTATAGCACGGAGAACTCGGAATTTTTTGAAATATCGCGAGAAAGTACCATAGATACTGTGGTTTCAAGCGTTGTAACCCGACGACTCTCATTAGGAATTGACAAGTATGACGAATTTTCGAAAAATTTTCGGATAATTCTGCTCGTCCCAGAAACAATAAGTCGTAGTACGTAGACCTCGTTATTTGCGGAAATATCGCATGAAAATACCATAGATGCAATGGTTTCAAGATTTCAAAAATGACGAATTCCATTAGGTATCGCCAAATTTAACGGGCTTGCTAGCAATTTTCAAGCAATTTTCGGAAGACTCTGCTCATATCCCCGAAACTGTAAATTATAGCACGGAGAACTCGGAATTTTTTGAAATATCGCGAGAAAGTACCATAGATACTGTGGTTTCAAGCGTTGTAACCCGACGACTCTCATTAGGAATTGACAAGTATGACGAATTTTCGAACAATTTTCGGATAATTCTGCTCGTCCCAGAAACAATAAGTCGTAGTACGTAGTCTTCGTTATTTGCGGAAGTATCGCATGAAAATACCATAGATGCAATGGTTTCAAGATTTCTAAACTGACGAATTCCATTAGGTATCACCAAATATAACGGGCTTGCTAGAAATTTTCAAGCAATTTTCGGAAGACTCTGCTCACATCCACATAACTATAAATCGTAGCACGGAGAACTCCGAATTTTTTGAAATATCCGAGAAAGTACCATAGATACTGTGGTTTCAAGCGTTGTAACTCGACGAATCCAATTAAGAATTTCCAAATTTGACGAATTTCCGATCATTTTTCGGACAAATCTGCTCATGTCTCAGAAACAAAAAGTCGTAGTACTGAGAACCTGTTATTTGTGGAAATATCGCATGAAAATACCGTAGATGCATTAGTTTGAAGTTTTCTAACCCGACGAATTCCATTAGGCATCGCCAAATATAACGAGTTTTCGAGCAATATTCGAGCAATTCATTTCATATCTCCGAAATAATAAGTCGTAGTACGTAGACCTCGTTATTTGTGGAAATATCGCAAGAAAGTACCATAGATACTGTGGATTCAAGCGTTGTAACCCGACGAATCCCATTATGAATTACCAAATATGATGAGTTTTCGAACTATTTTCGGACAATTCTGCTCATATCTCAGAAACAATTAGTCGTAATACTGAGAACCTGTTATTTGTGGAAATATCGCATGAAAATACCATGGATGCATTGATTTGAAGCTTTCTAGTCTGACGAATTCCATTAGGTGTCGCCAAATATAACGGGCTTGCTAGAAATTTTCAAACAATTTTCGGAAGGCTCTGCTCATATCCCCGAAACTATAAATTGTAGCACGGAGAACTCGGAATTTTTTTAAATATCGCGAGAAATTACCATAGATACTGTGGTTTCAAGCGTTGTAACCCGACGACTCTCATTAGGAATTGACAAGTATGACGAATTTTCGAACAATTTTCGGACAATTCTGCTCATATGTCCGAAACTATAAGTCGTAGCATGGAAAACTCGGCATTTTTAGAAACATTGCAAGAAAATACCATATGTACCGTGGTTTCAAATCTTCTAACCCAACGAATTCCATTAGGTATCGTCAAATATTACGGACTTTCGACAAATTTTCGGACAATTCTGCCTTATGTCCGAAACTATTAGTCGTAACACGGAGCACTCGGAGTTTTTTTACATATCGCGGGAAAGTACCATAGATACTGTTGATTCCAGCGTCCTAACTCGACGAATAACATTAGGAATTGCCAAATATGACGAATTTGCGAACAATTTTTGGACAATTCTGCTCATGTCTCAGAAACAATAAGTCGAATTACTGAGAACCTGTTATTTGTAGAAATATCGCATAAAAATACCATAGATGCAACGGTTTCAAGATTTCTTAACTGACGAATTTCATTAGGTATCGCCATTTATAACGGGCTTTCGAGAAATTTTCTGCCAATTTTCGAAAGAATCTGATCATATCCCCGAAACTATAAATCGTAGCACGTAGAACTCGGAATTTTTTGAAATATCGCGAGAAAGTACCATAGATACTCTGGTTTCAAGCGTTGTAAAACGACGAATCCCATTAGGAATTGGCAAATATAACCAAATTTCGAACAATTTTCGGTCAATTCTGCTCGTCTCAGAAACAATAAGTCGTAGTACGTAGACCTCGTTATTGGCGGAAATGTCGCATGAAAATACCATAGATGCAATGGTTTCAAGATTTCTAAACTGACGAATTCCAATAGGTATCGCCAAATATAACGGGCTTGCTAGAAATTTTCAAGCAATTTTCGGAAGACTCTGCTCATATCCCCGAAACTATAAATTGTAGCACGGAGAACTCGTAATTTTTTTAAATATCGCGAGAAATTACCATAGATACTGTGGTTTCAAGCGTTGTAAACCGACGACTCTCATTAGGAATTGACAAGTATGACGAATTTTCGAACAATTTTCGGATAATTCTGCTCGTCCCAGAAACAATAAGTCGTAGTACGTAGACCTCGTTATTTGCGGAAATATCGCATGAAAATACCATAGATGCAATGGTTTCAAGATTTCAAAAATGACGAATTCCATTAGGTATCGCCAAATTTAACGGGCTTGCTAGAAATTTTCAAGCAATTTTCGGAAGACTCTGCTCATATCCCCGAAACTGTAAATTATAGCACGGAGAACTCGGAATTTTTTGAAATATCGCGAGAAAGTACCATAGATACTGTGGTTTCAAGCGTTGTAACCCGACGACTCTCATTAGGAATTGACAAGTATTACGAATTTTCGAACAATTTTCGGATAATTCTGCTCGTCCCAGAAACAATAAGTCGTAGTACGTAGTCTTCGTTATTTGCGGAAGTATCGCATGAAAATACCATAGATGCAATGGTTTCAAGATTTCTAAACTGACGAATTCCATTAGGTATCACCAAATATAACGGGCTTGCTAGAAATTTTCAAGCAATTTTCGGAAGACTCTGCTCACATCCACATAACTATAAATCGTAGCACGAAGAACTCCGAATTTTTTGAAATATCCGAGAAAGTACCATAGATACTGTGGTTTCAAGCGTTGTAACTCGACGAATCTAATTAAGAATTTCCAAATTTGACGAATTTCCGATCATTTTTCGGACAAATCTGCTCATGTCTCAGAAAGAAAAAGTCGTAGTACTGAGAACCCGTTATTTGTGGAAATATCGCATGAAAATACCGTAGATGCATTAGTTTGAAGTTTTCTAACCCGACGAATTCCATTAGGCATCGCCAAATATAACGAGTTTTCGAGCAATATTCGAGCAATTCATTTCATATCTCCGAAATAATAAGTCGTAGTACGTAGACCTGGTTATTTGTGGAAATATCGCAAGAAAGTACTATAGATACTGTGGTTTCAAGCGTTGTAACCCGACGAATCCCATTATGAATTACCAAATATGATGAGTTTTCGAACAATTTTCGGACAATTCTGCTCATATCTCAGAAGCGATAAGTCGCAGCACGGAGAACTCGTTATAGGAAGACTCTGCTCCTATCCCCGAAACTATAAATTGTAGCACGGAGAACTCGGAATTTTTTTAAATATCGCGAGAAATTACCATAGATACTGTGGTTTCAAGCGTTGTAACCCGACGACTCTCATTAGGAATTGACAAGTATGACGAATTTTCGAACAATTTTCGGATAATTCTGCTCGTCTCAGAAACAATAAGTCGTAGTACGTAGACCTCGTCATTTGCGGAAATATCGCATGAAAATACAATAGATGCAATGGTTTCAAGATTTCTAAACTGACGAATTCCATTAGGTATCACCAAATATAACGGGTTTGCTAGAAATTTTCAAGCAATTTTCGGAAGACTCTGCTCATATCCACATAACTATAAATCGTAGCACGGAGAACTCCGAATTTTTTGAAATATCCGAGAAAGTACCATAGATACTGTGGTTTCAAGCGTTGTAACTCGACGAATCCAATTAAGAATTGCCAAATTTGACGAATTTCCGATCATCTTTCGGACAAATCTGCTCATGTCTCAGAAACAAAAAGTCGTAGTACTGAGCACCTGTTATTTGTGGAAATATCGCATGAAAATACCGTAGATGCATTAGTTTGAAGTTTTCTAACCCGACGAATTCCATTAGGCATCGCCAAATATAACGAGTTTTCGAGCAATATTCGAGCAATTCATTTCATATCTCCGAAACAATAAGTCGTAGTACGTAGACCTCGTTATTTGTGGAGATATCGCAAGAAAGTACCATAGATACTGTGGTTTCAAGCGTTGTAACCCGACGAATCCCATTATGAATTACCAAATATGATGAGTTTTCGAACTATTTTCGGACAATTCTGCTCATATCTCAGAAACAATTAGTCGTAATACTGAGAACCTGTTATTTGTGGAAATATCGCATGAAAATACCATATGTACCGTGGTTTCAAATCTTCTAACCCAACGAATTCCATTAGGTATCGTCAAATATTACGGACTTTCGACCAATTTTCGGACAATTCTGCCTTATGTCCGAAACTATTAGTCGTAACACGGAGCACTCGGAGTTTTTTTATAATCGCGGGAAAGTACCATAGATACTGTGGATTCCAGCGTCCTAACTCGACGAATAACATTAGGAATTGCCAAATATGACGAATTTGCGAACAATTTTTGGACAATTCTGCTCATGTCTCAGAAACAATAAGTCGTAGTACGTAGACCTCGTTATTTGCGGACATATCGCATGAAAATACCATAGATGCAATGGTTTCAAGATTTCTAAGCTGACGAATTCCATTAGGTATCGCCAAATATAACGGGCTTGCTAGAAATTTTCAAGCAATTTTCGGAAGACTCTGCTCATATCCCCGAAACTATAAATTGTAGCACAGAGAACTCGGAATTTCTTTAAATATCGCGAGAAATTACCATAGATACTGTGGTTTCAAGCGTTGTAACCCGACGACTCTCATTAGGAATTGACAAGTATGACGAATTTTCGACCAATTTTCGGACAATTCTGCTTTATGCCCGAAACTATTAGTCGTAACACGGAGCACTCGGATTTTTTTTAAATATCGCGGGAAAGTACCATAGATACTGTGGATTCCAGCGTCCTAACTCGACGAATAACATTAGGAATTGCCAAATATGACGAATTTGCCAACAATTTTTGGACAATTCTGCTCATGTCTCAGAAACAATTAGTCGTAATACTGAGAACCTGTTATTTGTGGAAATATCGCATGAAAATACCATAGATGCATTGATTTGAAGCTTTCTAGCCTGACGAATTCCATTAGGTATCGCCAAATATAACGGGCTTGCTAGAAATTTTCAAGCAATTTTCGGAAGACTCTGCTCATATCCCCGAAATTATAAATCGTAGCACGGAGAACTCGGAGTTTTTTTAAATATCGCGGGAAAGTACCATAGATACTGTGGATTCCAGCGTCCTAACTCGACGAATAACATTAGGAATTGCCAAATATGACGAATTTGCCACCAATTTTTGGACAATTCTGCTCATGTCTCAGAAACAATAAGTCGTGGTACGTAGACCTCGTTATTTGTGGTAATATCGCGAGAAAATACATAGATGCAATGGTTTCAAGATGTTCTAGCCTCGGCTAATAGAGATGGCTCTTGCCAGAACAAGAGAAATAGATAGGTGCTGACTCAGTTGGACTTCACCAACAAACAAAAACAAATTTGGACTATGTACATTTATTTACAACACTGGTTGAGAGTATTGAAATAATATAACTTTGATGTAAATACAAAACAACCACCTCAGATTTATGTAGTGAGAGAAAGTCTTTTGCCGTGAATATAAACTTTACAGTGCTAATCTTGTTCCCGATCAGTAGATTTCTTTTACTGTCGCGATGGAGTGAGCTAGTGATTTATTTTATCACTTGAGGACAGGTAAGTAACTTTACTGTCACGAGAGAGAGAGGATTATGCTTGTCGACACGTAAGTAACTTTACTGTCGCGAGAGAGAGAGAGCTTATGCTTGAGACACGTGAGTGATTGGTTGTGAGATATGATTCTTGAGATACACTTGTGTAGAAACACTTTAACTTAGTCACTGTAAAATTGTATACTGTCTTCTTGAATGTTCCATTCCCATATACATAATAAATAGGACGCGCTGAGCACTGAACTACCATTAAACGTATAATGATGGGCCCTCTCTCAAGCGTGAATTTAATCTGAGTGGTGATTGGAAAATTCTTATAATTACTAAATTTGAACAATTTTCGATGCAAGTTTGATAAGAACAGAATGTGGAAATCTTATTCTATAATGCATATCACTACTGAACAAAAATATCAATCAATAAAAAAGATACAATCAAAATCATATAAAAATTAGTAGAGTTCATCGTTCAGAAACGATAAAAAAGTGCATAGTAATTAACGTAAATATTGTATGCAACCAAAAATTGTGTGAAACGTAAATACATACTTAAATCTACATAACAAAAAAAATTATTAGTAATTACAGAGCCAAAACAACATATAGCAGCGAAATTTAAATCGCCGGCAAAACAAGTGCCATATGTGGTCAAGACGGATTTCTTTGGCTACTCCTCTGACGTCACGTTAATAAGCAGTAAACTGTATTTTCGAATGCCTTAGTGTTATGTGCTGGTAAAAATGTGTTATTTTATGTGCCTTGTACTATAAAGCAGATGTATTGTTTCTTTGCAAATTTCCAATGTATGCAGATTTACTCACGTAGTGTATATGAAAAGTAATTCATATGGTAGATCTGTGTAAAGTAAAAAACTTGAACCGTTATGTTGTTGGTAATAGTTTGCAGTTTGTTTGAGTTCATAATTGAATGGTATTATTTATATGGGTCAAGAGCATTGGTTATATTTAGTCGTTGTATGTTATTTTATTCATTTGAAAACTAGAATTATCATATGAATAAATGGTCAAAAATTGGCCCAATAAATCGTAGATAGAGCAGCAACATGATTTTACGTGTGTTACATATCTATTTCAATTATTAACAGACAATTCATTGTTTGAAATGATTTAGAATAATCAATGTAGTTGACTCTGCATGATAACAGACGCGGGGTGGAGCTTACGATTAGAGACGGGTTGTGCGGCAGAGGAGAGGTAACGAGCATAAAAGGACGACAATACCAGCGAGCGACCGCAGTAGCTGGTCCTGCGTTTGGCGACATCACATCATCACCTAGACGACGGTTACAAACCAATCTGTTCTTTTCAGAACAAATTGAACATTGTTTCGGAAACAACATAAGCAATGGGGCTGAAATTAAAATCGTTCTTTTTCAAGAATACAAGAGAAGAATAGAAATAGAAGATTTGGATCGAAATCTATTGTTCTGCTTTAAATCAAAGAAGAGATATTAGTGTTGTAAACAAATCGTTCTTTTTCAAGAACAAATTCTGGAAAATCGTCCTGAAAGTAAATCGTTCTTTTTCAAGAACCAAATGTAGAAAATCATACTAAAAGTAAATCGTTCTTTTTCAAGAACCAAATGTAGAAAATCATACTAAAAGTAAATCGTTCTTTTTCAAGAACCAAATGTAGAAAATCATACTGAAAGTAAATCGTTCTTTTTCAAGAACCAAATGTAGAAAATCATTCTGAAAGTAAATCGTTCTTTTTCAAGAACCAAATTTAGAAAATCATACGGAAATACTAAATGTTCTTTTTCAAGAACCCAAAGAAAAAAAAGAAAATCGTGTTAATGTAGCAGTACTTAGTAGTAGTGTGACGTCACGTCGAAAACAGCACGTTTCTAAGTGAAATACGACCCGCATTTTGTTGTGACGTCGCGTCATTGTTATTATTTTTAAAGAATGCCATAAATTCTCTTGTTGTTTTACAACACAAGATTTCTAACCTGACGAATTCAATTAGGAATCACCAAATATTTCAAAACCAAACCAAACCAAAAAGTTTTTGAGCAGTATTCGGGCAATTCATTTCATATCTCCGAAACAATAAGTCGTAACACGGAGAACTCGGCATTTTTAAAAACATCGCAAGAATATACAATATATGCCGTGGTTTCAAGTCTGCTAACCCAACGAATTCCATTAGGAATCGCGAAATATAACCGATGTTCGATCAATTTTTTAACAGTTTTCGGAAGCATCTGCTCATATCCACGAAACTATAAATCGTAGCATAGAGAACTCGGAATTTTTTTAAATATCGCAATAAAATACCATAGATCCTGTGGTTTCAAGTGTGGTAACCCGACGAATCCCATTAGGAATTGCCAAATATGACGATTTTTCAACCAGTTTTCGGAAGAATCTGCTCATATCTCCGAAACTATAAGTCGTAACACGGAGAACTCGGCATTTTTAGAAACATCGCAAGAATATACAATATATGCCGTGGTTTCAAGTCTGCTAACCCAACGAATTCCATTAGGAATCGCGAAGTATAACCGATGTTCGATCAATTTTTTAACAGTTTTCGCAAGAATCTACTCATATCCACGAAACTATAAATCGTAGCACTGAGAACTCGGAATTTTTTTAAATATCGCGAGAAAGTAACATAGATGCTGTGGTTTCAAGCGTTGTAACCCGACGACTCCCATAAGGAATTGCCAAATACGACCAATTTTCGAAAATTTTTTCGAAAGCCCATGTCTCCGAAACAATAAGTCGTTGTACGTAGACCTCGTTATTTGTGGACATATCGCGGGAAAATACCATAGATGCAGTGATTTCAAGTCTTCTAACTCAACGAATTCTATTAGGAATCGCGAAATATAACGGATTTTAGATCAATTCTCGACCAGTTTTCGGAAGAATCTACTCATATCCACGAATCAATAAGTCGTAGTACGTAAACCTAGTTATTTGTGCATATAACATAATCTCATATCACGAAAAAATACGATAGATGCATTGGTTTGAAGCTTTCTAACCCGACGAATTCCATTAGAAATCGCCAAATATAACGAATTTTCGAGCAATATTCGGGCAATTCCTTTCATATCAGTAGATATACAACAGCAGAACTAGTCCACTGGTTCAGTGGTCGCCACCAAAGGGCGCCACAATCGCGAGGCCCCATTTTTATGTCATTGAATTACATGTGTTGTCCGTTAAATGGCTCTGTGTGTAAATTTTCATTTTTAAATTTTTATCTTAGATGGTGCTTTATGTGTCAATTGTCACTGTCATATATTTGAATTTTGTGTGTCAATTATCAGTGTAATATTTATTTTTGAAGTGTGGCGCCAAGTTTTAATGTGTTTTCCAAGGTATCTTTTGATGTAATGTTTGAAGTTTGATGTTGTGTGGATAGATGTCGGTAGCATCGGATATTGTCAAGAATTTGAAAAAAGGTGAAGGCCTGTGGGTGCTTACCACATGGATAAGTGTAAAGATGCCGTCGGGGTGCAGTCATAATAGGCGTGCTTACACCTATCATCAATGTAGTAAGCACACCTCGTGATTGCAGCAGTAAAGCAGAGGAATAAAGGAAAAGGAGAGAGAGAGAGACAGATGATCTTTAAAATAAAATTTTTAGATGTGAATGGGAATCGAATCTATAAACTTTTATGGGGGTACAAGAACCTTACCACTGTACCACAAAGCCAACCGACATCTATTATGTTGGGTTATGTATTTAAATTGAATTTTGGGTTGTGCCTAACAATAATCTCTATTTTTAATGTAAAATATAAAATCGCCCGAGATTTTTAACAGGATGTTAATTGAAAAGATTATAAGGGTGAAAAAATTTTCTATAAATATTATAATCTGTATTAAACCTAAATTAACATATTTAGCCATATGCAAATGGTTATAAAATCAGCTTTTATAAAATGATTTTAAAAAGTGTATAAGTCAATTAAATTTAGCCTATTAATTATGGGAACGACGTGATATGTATTGATGAATATTGTGTCTACCAAATCAGATTCTGTTAAGCATATATAGTCTTTTCCTGCCTAGTAATTTGAATCATGACACATGACAATCGTGACACAATAACGACTGAAATGATAAAATATATAAGAGAAGAGGGAAGGCAGGTAATGCTGGTCAAATATAATAAAATATGGAAAAAGCAAATAATACCTAAAGAATGGTTGCATGCACTGATAGTACCAATCTTTAAGAAAGGAGATAAGAAAGATTGTAATAATTACAGAGGAATTACTCTATTAAGTACAAACATGAAAGTGTTGGATATGACGATAAACGAGAGAATAAAAATTAAAATAGAGAAAACTCTGGACAAATCACAGTCAGGATTTAGGGAATGCAGAAGCACTCAAGACCATATATTTACGATTAAGCAGATAGTTTAAAAAACAAGTAAAACGGAAAAAAATGTATACATGGTTTTTTAGATTTAAAAAAAGCATTTGAAAAAGTAAGCAGAGATAGATTGTGGAAGATGATGGCAGAGAAAAAGATAAGGAGGAAAATGATTAGCTTAATAAAAAAAATATATGAAGAAAACTCAAATATAGTGATAGCTCTTTCTACCGTCTCTGTTAACATTTCCCAGAATTTCTTTTGCTCCCTTTTTGTCGTTTTCATTTGGTTTATACACACTTATTATCGTTTTCACGCTCTCATTATCGTCTTTCATATTTATTGTCAATATCCTCTCTGAACACATATTCCTCTACCTGTTTTACAGTAAAATCTATCAATAATTTTCCTATTTTTACCACGTACTTGAATATCTCCTTGTCAGCTTCTACTACCCAGTCCTCCACATATTGTTTACTGTTCCTAAACGCATTTTTTTAAACTGCTCTCATTACTGTCTTCACTTCTCTAATCCCCCCCATTTTCCTTATTTCTTCATTTTCCCTTAATATTTCGTTTACTATTTCTTCTTCAGTATCTCCTTGCTCAATTTTTTTTATTATAAACCACGGCTTTGTTTCTTTCATTTTCCTTACTGTTATTCCTTTTACTTCCTCCAGTTTTTTCACTATTTGCTCCTGTTGTAGCTCATTTCTGCACTTCATCACTACCAATCCACTTTTAAATTTTTTTATTTTCTTTATACCTTCTTCACTTACTTCCTCTATCGTAATTTCTTCTCTTATTTTTTCCATTACATTCTCCTCTTCTGCCGATTTCACTGTTATTTCTCTTATTTTTTCTGGTGTTTTCCATCCCTGTATTATTTTTGTACCATTTTCTTTTTTCCTTTCCGTGATCGCCGCATATGTCGTTTTGCTTCTTTCTTGGTTTATTGTACCTCCCACTGTCAATTCCAATATTTCTGTTTCTAATTTATCCATTCTGGTTTCAAATTGTTTCTCCATTTGTTCCAGTCTTTGTACTACTTTATCTTCTTTTTCTGTTCTCTGTTTTTTTTCTTCGTTCACTATTTTTCCATGCACGGTATCGGTCATTTTACCTAATACTTTCTCTATATTTTTTATTCTTTTTTCCATTTCTTCCCATGTTATCCCTTCTTCTCTTTTATTCCCCTCTTTAAATACCCAAATTTCCCTTGGTATCATTTTGATCTGTGTTATTATCTCCTCCGACAGACCGCCTGCCTTTTCTCCAGTATCTTCTCTTTCTTCTTTCTCTCTTATTTTCATTCTTTTTTCCCTATTATCATCCACCTCACTCATCACTATTCAGCACCAATTTATTATTAAAGCACCATGACTCCAACCATATATAGATTTAAATACTAAATACCGAAAACAAGCTAAAACAGATTTTGAGAAAAATTTGTTCAAATTAATGAACAATGCCGTATTCGGAAAAACAATTAAAAACATTAGGAAATATAAAAATATCAAGGTCGTGAGAAAATGGGAAGGCCGTTATGGTGCTAAAAATCTAATATCGAGCCCATTATTCCATAGCCATAAAATATTTGATGAAAGTTTATTTGCTATAGAGCTAAACAAATCACATATAGAGTTTAACAAACCGCTTTATATAGGAATGTGTATTCTAGACATATCTAAAACTCTTATGTATGACTTTCATTATAATTTTATATTAAATGAGATGTCACCAACTGAAAATTGCAAATTAATGTGCATGCATACAGATAGATTAATATATGAAATCATATCTGATGATGCATATTTAGATATTATTAAAACGCATATACAAAAATTCGATACAAGTAATTATGCTGTAGATAATCAATATGGTATGCCATTAAAAAACAAAAAAAATTTAAATCTGTTTAAGGATGAGGCAGCTGGCAATATTATTACCAATTTTATAGGATTAAGATCAAAAATGTACACTTATAAAATAGATTGTTTGAATAAATGCATAAAAAAAATTAAACGGGTGAAATACAACATAGTAAAAAATGAAATAGATTATAATGATTATTATGAACGTTTAATGCTATCTAAAGGAAAAGTTATAAAGCAGCGTTCCATACATTCCTATAACCATAATTTATTTACTGTAGAGAAAATTAAACTAGCTCTTAATTCATTTGATGATAAACGTTATTTGATTGAAAACAGGACAGACCCGCTTCTTTGGGGTCACTATAAAATTCAATCTGATTAACGACATTAGTAATGATATGTATATAATTTGTATCTCAAATGTATGGTAGTATTACTAAACATCTATAAATTTATTCACTTGTAGTACAATACTTTGAAAGAGATAATTAGAAATATATTTTAGGAATAGGTATATAATATGTATGTATGGACTTTCTCATTTTTTATTTTTAAAATTACTTAGGTGTAAAATTACTTTTACTTAAACCTGGTGTGTTTAAAATAAATGAGAATTGCGATTTGTCTGTGTCGTTAACATCACTATACAATGTACGCTACCAACTAAGCTGACCCTTTTCAAGTTCAAACAAGTTCGGATCTCTTGATAGACGAAAGTAAGAAAGTAGGTAAAACAAATAACTAATAGTTATTAATAGGCAAGTAATAAGTTAAAATAATTAATTCCGTAATAAATTTATTATTTTCTATTATAAACTGATATAAAAATATAATAAATACAAAAACATTTAAATATATCGATTTAAAATAATTTTTTCACATATATGAAACAGTTAATCTCATGTGTATGTAGAGGGCCATCAATTACATCGCAATCATCATCATCTTCATTTGTACGATGTCCCCGACAAGGTTTCAAATAATCTGATACCATTTCTTCTGGTAGCTATAATTGATTAATCAATATCTTTATAAAATAATCATTGAATTTGAGTGGATACTCAATGCTGTTAATCATATCTTTTAATTCTAAAATTTGATTAGTCGTTACCATGATTTCTTCTTTTACCAATAAATTTAAAAGCACACTTTAAAGATAATGTTGTTGTTACTGCTGCCACACAATAGAGTATCGACAATATTGAATCTAGTTTCTGTATTGATGAAACAGATGAAATAAATATTGGGGCGAGGAATCTGTCTAAACTCTCCCTCTCACTGTCTTTAAACTCAGCATTCTTGTTTATAATTCTAATTTTGTATTTTGTTGAATTATTTAAAATAGTTGTAAACAAAACTGAGTCTGTAGCTTTTTCCATCTTACTCCAATTAGAAGGCCAACTATCATTAGTTGAATTGCAATAAATATAAACTTGTTTTACACTTTTCGGATTAATTACATATATTACAATATTAAAAATTGTAACTAAAAAAAGTCAGTAAATCCAATCCTGATCATCTGATTTGGATTATTTGAATAAATTGAAAATCAACTGTTTGGTATGCATATATATATATACATATATATATATATATATTTATTTTTATTGATGCAAAAATTTATACATCCAACTACTAAGAATAAAACAATTTCTTAAACTACACATATACAACTTATCATTTAGATGTTCCATACATTTTTGAATATCACGATTAAATTTAGGTACACAATTCGAATTACTTAAAGTTTCAATATTTATAATTTTAGGTACACAATTAGAATTAGTTGAAGTTTCAATATTTATAATTTTGTGTAGAAGTGATGTTGATGATGATCCGATTCTATTAGATTCATTAAACATTGTTTGCAAAAAATCTATCTTTTGATGTCTTTTAACATACGCTATATCAAATCCATATAATTTCTTTATTATTAAATGTATATCATTGTATCTTATATGTCCTGATTCATACAATAGTCCATGAATATTATGAATTGCATAATTTACATCTTTCTTTCCAGAATTGGTTAAAGTGGAGTAAGGTTTAGGCTCTTGAAATACATAATGACTATACTGCGATCCATGCATAATAGTCATTTCTTTAACATGGAATGCTCGTTCACTTTTATAATTATTTAAAACAAAGCCTTGTATGTCAACAATAGCAATTTTCATGGCTAATTAATTTTTCTAACTATTTCACTGAGAGGTAAATATTCTATCACACACTCGTGAATAATGATACAGTATGCTTTAGTGTCGGAAACAAAACCTTGTTGTGACTTTATTAACGAGCTTAACGTCAACTGTTGAAGATTTTATAGACTCATCTCTTCTTGAACAATCAATTACAAACAACGCACGTGCAAAAAAATTATCGTAGCTTAAGAAGACTTATTTGCGTTCTAACAGAGATTGGTTCATATAACTTCGATAAAAATCTGAATAATTACAGTATATATCTGCATAGTTATTTGAAGCAAAATTTATATTTGGATTTTCAAATGGACAATAGTCTCCATTTAAAAGCAGCCTAATGCTAGAAATATTAGTATGATCAAATAAAATATTATCACTAGTCATCTGATCTTTTCGGTTTTGCTGAAAAGCAACAATGACATACAGAGGACATTTTACATTAGTGGTAGTTGTCACATTCCATATCTCTCTTGTAGATCCCATATTAAGAAAAGGTAATTCATGATAACTCCATTTTCTGAATGGAATTAAAATTGGTCGATCATGCTTTATCGATTTTAATAATTCCATTTTTATATAATCATTGGGCGTTATATGTTTTACTTTCAATTCAATATTGTCAATTAGAATTTCTCCTATTGTTGTATTGTCACTAGTTAACATAGTATTGTTATCATTACGAGAACGTACTAAACGTAAAGTATGTTTTCCACACATCATTGTTCGCTGAATACACCAAATAATTGAGATAGTGGTATTCGCATAAAGAATTCCTCTTTGGCACATGTTGATAATCTATTTGGGAATTTCCAACTTCCTTTAATTAAATGTTTTGCATCATCTTCAGTATAACATAAGTATCCACGAATAAGACTAACAATTCCCGGATCCTTAACATAATACACTTCTACCCAATTCAATTCATACGTTACTGAATCAAATAAAAATGGTCCTGCATTATTAACTAGGCACATAGTTCCATCTCCTTCTGTCATTTTCAATTTTCCTTTAATTACCAAAGCAGAGTCGGCCATTAATAGCCAAACATCATTTCTATTTATTGTTATTTCAATTACATCACTGTTAGAAAATGACTTAATATAGGGAAGATATGTTCGATATTCCATATGTGTTATAGAATCATCATTCAATGGAGATTTACACAGACTTAAAATTTGATCTGACGGCATATCCAATCAATTTCAAAAAAGTTGTGTTTAACTTTGACAACTTATCTCCCAACTTTCTAGCTGAACGGCGTTTTTTAATTGAATGTGTTTGCTTGTTAATACTCCTTTTATACGATTTATTAGCATTCTTATTACTATCACTATTAATTATTAAAACCATCTTTTTTTAATTCTAACTGAACGATAATTTCTTCCCCTCGAAAATTTACAAGATTAAAATTTTGATCTAGTATTTTTAGTGAAATGGTAGATATCACTTTTAGTTCTACTGGTAAATAAACTAAGTTTTGTGGAATTTCGTCTATAGAAAATCCAGGATTGGACGTGATAGGAAATTCGTATAACGTATGTGACGGTTTGTTGTTATAGTATGCACCACTTGTTATATGACTATCCACGTGAATCGTTCGGACTTTTACAATATTTACATGATGATCAGATGAATGAACTATTCCAGCGTGCAATATCTTCGTGAGAATCCTAGTAGTTCTGCTAGGGAATTTTCTGTATTAAAGTCTATATCAAAATCACGATGAAAAATTTTACACTTTAAAGTATTATTATTTGGTCTTAGGAAAAAAATATCTCCTTCCTTTTTATTTCCATTCAACTTGAAAGGTATCAATTTCTTCTCTAGATAATTATTAATATCTGAAATCTCATATACTCCAGCAAGTAGATTAATTGAATTGACCTGTTTATTTTTACTTATATAGTGAAATTTAGTATTTTCTTCAAGGTTCGGTATAGTGTTGTAGGAAAAGAAACCAATCAACGCCAATCCGTATTGAAAATTTGTATCTAGCTGTATGGGATTGGGAAAATCTATGGAAAGTGTTGATTTACGATCCTTTAATGTGAATATTATAGACATAACTAACACTAGACTGTACTATGGCTTGATATTATATAGAAACTCAATACATAAATGACCACAATTATTAGAATTAAATTTTTAGAATCGGCTTCTATTGTAGATTATATTACTTGATTCACCGAAATATTTTACAAGTGCTATTGGTGGTTTCAAATTACCGAAACTAACGAAATAATTGATAGTATTACCTTGCTTTTTATACGCTACCAAATGAGTGCCTATATTGGCCTTCAAATCTAAATTAACAATTCCACTCTCATTATAACGTATATATTTGGGTAATGCACCTCTAAAATATGGCAATTGCAGTTTATTTATACAATTTAATATTTCATAATCATAAAGAGCTCTGCCAGGTAGATTCAGTGATTTTTTTTTAAGTGTAATCCATATCCTCTAGAATTTTTACGTAAAAACAATCGTGAACCTTTCTTGCCAACTTCAACACTGTTGCCATTATTCCCATTTAGTTTCTTTTTTATATCTATTTTTATATAACATATTATAGTTTCCACCTTGCTTTATCAACAATGGACGAATAATACGTCGATATTTATGATTCCTGACTCCAACTATTCTACCTTGAGAAAAGTAACACTTTCTGTATAGATTGGTGTCATCTAATATGCGATCAAATTTATCGAGATCTTTACTGGTATAATTTTTAGGATCTTTATAAAATAATAAATTATAAATTTATTATTGTCTTTTATTATTGTTTAAATTTGCTACCTGTATGTAGTTCTCTACTTATTATTATATGGCCAGTAGTTTTATCAAATTCAATTTTATTAGGACCCAGGGTCCTAGGACATAGGACCCTATGTCCAAATTATGTCCAAAATTAGGACATATTTTTCAATGGGACGACACAAATCCATAAACGTAGCATATTTATGTCAAACTTATTACAAAATCCCTAAACAATTAATAAGAGACAATTGAAATGTGATTGTACTTTTTAAACAAGATGATATCAACTTAAAACATATTTTTGATAAACATATCACACCAGATATATCGTACTATTATTTTAAAAACATGTGTCAACAATGTTGGAATAGTAATAAATTTAAACCATTAGTAATTGTAAAAGAATTCGAATTAAATAATGGTCGATATCGATACAAAATTTGATGTATATATAAAGGTTCATGAATAGTTTTATTTTAAAAAAAAAAAAAATTTTTTTTTATAATCATGAAGCTTCTAGATAAGTCGGAAAGTGCCCGCAAAAGAAAAATTTTACAATTTTACAATGATGTCCGAAAATAATATTTAGCCTTAAAATTGGGACGTTCTATTGAAGATGGTACATTGAACGGAATTTTTACACCTGTTATTGATCAGTTAATAAAATTAGCAGCAGATAATGTGGTTGTTTAAAATAAAACGTCTGAAATAAAAGGAAACGAAATGAAAAATGTAAAGAAAATTGAAAAAAAAGCGATATCTGAAGAAGATCAAATTGATAAGATAGATGAAGAAGTATCTGTATCATTATTCACGAGTGTGTGATAGAATATTTACCTCTCAGTGAAATAGTTAGAAAAATTAATTAGCCATGAAAATTGCTATTGTTGACATACAAGGCTTTGTTTTAAATAATTATAAAAGTGAACGAGCATTCCATGTTAAAGAAATGACTATTATGCATGGATCGCAGTATAGTCATTATGTATTTCAAGAGCCTAAACCTTACTCCACTTTAACCAATTCTGGAAAGAAAGATGTAAATTATGCAATTCATAATATTCATGGACTATTGTATGAATCAGGACATATAAGATACAATGATATACATTTAATAATAAAGAAATTATATGGATTTGATATAGCGTATGTTAAAAGACATCAAAAGATAGATTTTTTGCAAACAATGTTTAATGAATCTAATAGAATCGGATCATCATCAACATCACTTCTACACAAAATTATAAATATTGAAACTTCAACTAATTCTAATTGTGTACCTAAAATTATAAATATTGAAACTTTAAGTAATTCGAATTGTGTACCTAAATTTAATCGTGATATTCAAAAATGTATGGAACATCTAAATGATAAGTTGTATATGTGTAGTTTAAGAAATTGTTTTATTCTTAGTAGTTGGATGTATAAATTTTTGCATCAATAAAAATAAATATATATATATATATATGTATATATATATATGCATACCAAACAGTTGATTTTCAATTTATTCAAATAATCCAAATCAGATGATCAGGATTGGATTTACTGACTTTTTTTAGTTACAATTTTTAATATTGTAATATATGTAATTAATCCGAAAAGTGTAAAACAAGTTTATATTTATTGCAATTCAACTAATGATAGTTGGCCTTCTAATTGGAGTAAGATGGAAAAAGCTACAGACTCAGTTTTGTTTACAACTATTTTAAATAATTCAACAAAATACAAAATTAGAATTATAAACAAGAATGCTGAGTTTAAAGACAGTGAGAGGGAGAGTTTAGACAGATTCCTCGCCCCAATATTTATTTCATCTGTTTCATCAATACAGAAACTAGATTCAATATTGTCGATACTCTATTGTGTGGCAGCAGTAACAACAACATTATCTTTAAAGTGTGCTTTTAAATTTATTGGTAAAAGAAGAAATCATGGTAACGACTAATCAAATTTTAGAATTAAAAGATATGATTAACAGCATTGAGTATCCACTCAAATTCAATGATTATTTTATAAAGATATTGATTAATCAATTATAGCTACCAGAAGAAATGGTATCAGATTATTTGAAACCTTGTCGGGGACATCGTACAAATGAAGATGATGATGATTGCGATGTAATTGATGGCCCTCTACATACACATGAGATTAACTGTTTCATATATGTGAAAAAATTATTTTAAATCGATATATTTAAATGTTTTTGTATTTATTATATTTTTATATCAGTTTATAATAGAAAATAATAAATTTATTACGGAATTAATTATTTTAACTTATTACTTGCCTATTAATAACTATTAGTTATTTGTTTTACCTACTTTCTTACTTTCGTCTATCAAGAGATCCGAACTTGTTTGAACTTGAAAAGGGTCAGCTTAGTTGGTAGCGTACATTGTATAGTGATGTTAACGACACAGACAAATCGCAATTCTCATTTATTTTAAACACACCAGGTTTAAGTAAAAGTAATTTTACACCTAAGTAATTTTAAAAATAAAAAATGAGAAAGTCCATACATACATATTATATACCTATTCCTAAAATATATTTCTAATTATCTCTTTCAAAGTATTGTACTACAAGTGAATAAATTTATAGATGTTTAGTAATACTACCATACATTTGAGATACAAATTATATACATATCATTACTAATGTCGTTAATCAGATTGAATTTTATAGTGACCCCAAAGAAGCGGGTCTGTCCTGTTTTCAATCAAATAACGTTTATCATCAAATGAATTAAGAGCTAGTTTAATTTTCTCTACAGTAAATAAATTATGGTTATAGGAATGTATGGAACGCTGCTTTATAACTTTTCCTTTAGATAGCATTAAACGTTCATAATAATCATTATAATCTATTTCATTTTTTACTATGTTGTATTTCACCCGTTTAATTTTTTTTATGCATTTATTCAAACAATCTATTTTATAAGTGTACATTTTTGATCTTAATCCTATAAAATTGGTAATAATATTGCCAGCTGCCTCATCCTTAAACAGATTTAAATTTTTTTTGTTTTTTAATGGCATACCATATTGATTATCTACAGCATAATTACTTGTATCGAATTTTTGTATATGCGTTTTAATAATATCTAAATATGCATCATCAGATATGATTTCATATATTAATCTATCTGTATGCATGCACATTAATTTGCAATTTTCAGTTGGTGACATCTCATTTAATATAAAATTATAATGAAAGTCATACATAAGAGTTTTAGATATGTCTAGAATACACATTCCTATATAAAGCGGTTTGTTAAACTCTATATGTGATTTGTTTAGCTCTATAGCAAATAAACTTTCATCAAATATTTTATGGCTATGGAATAATGGGCTCGATATTAGATTTTTAGCACCATAACGGCCTTCCCATTTTCTCACGACCTTGATATTTTTATATTTCCTAATGTTTTTAATTGTTTTTCCGAATACGGCATTGTTCATTAATTTGAACAAATTTTTCTCAAAATCTGTTTTAGCTTGTTTTCGGTATTTAGTATTTAAATCTATATATGGTTGGAGTCATGGTGCTTTAATAATAAATTGGTGCTGAATAGTGATGAGTGAGGTGGATGATAATAGGGAAAAAAGAATGAAAATAAGAGAGAAAGAAGAAAGAGAAGATACTGGAGAAAAGGCAGGCGGTCTGTCGGAGGAGATAATAACACAGATCAAAATGATACCAAGGGAAATTTGGGTATTTAAAGAGGGGAATAAAAGAGAAGAAGGGATAACATGGGAAGAAATGGAAAAAAGAATAAAAAATATAGAGAAAGTATTAGGTAAAATGACCGATACCGTGCATGGAAAAATAGTGAACGAAGAAAAAAAACAGAGAACAGAAAAAGAAGATAAAGTAGTACAAAGACTGGAACAAATGGAGAAACAATTTGAAACCAGAATGGATAAATTAGAAACAGAAATATTGGAATTGACAGTGGGAGGTACAATAAACCAAGAAAGAAGCAAAACGACATATGCGGCGATCACGGAAAGGAAAAAAGAAAATGGTACAAAAATAATACAGGGATGGAAAACACCAGAAAAAATAAGAGAAATAACAGTGAAATCGGCAGAAGAGGAGAATGTAATGGAAAAAATAAGAGAAGAAATTACGATAGAGGAAGTAAGTGAAGAAGGTATAAAGAAAATAAAAAAATTTAAAAGTGGATTGGTAGTGATGAAGTGCAGAAATGAGCTACAACAGGAGCAAATAGTGAAAAAACTGGAGGAAGTAAAAGGAATAACAGTAAGGAAAATGAAAGAAACAAAGCCGTGGTTTATAATAAAAAAAATTGAGCAAGGAGATACTGAAGAAGAAATAGTAAACGAAATATTAAGGGAAAATGAAGAAATAAGGAAAATGGGGGGGATTAGAGAAGTGAAGACAGTAATGAGAGCAGTTTAAAAAAATGCGTTTAGGAACAGTAAACAATATGTGGAGGACTGGGTAGTAGAAGCTGACAAGGAGATATTCAAGTACGTGGTAAAAATAGGAAAATTATTGATAGATTTTACTGTAAAACAGGTAGAGGAATATGTAAAGATCGCGATCTGCTATAAATGCTGCTGCTATGGGAATGTAGCCAAGTACTGTACAAGAACGGAGGTATGCTACAGATGTGGACAGGAAGGACATGAAGGGAAAGACTGTGAGAAAATGAGATAAAATGCGCCAACTGCACCAGAATTAAACGTAAAGATATAGAGCACATGGCCACCAGCAAAAAGTGCCAAATATACAAACGAAAGGAGAAACAATATCGAAATAGGATAGATTATGGAAGCGGGGAAGAAGAGAAGAAACAAACAAAAAACCGAAAAAGAATTGGGAAAAGGAGCAGAAAACAATGAGAAGAAAAAATGAAGAAATATGGAGATTAGAAGAAACATGGAATATACGAAGCATAAAGGGGAAAGAAATAGAACTAGAAGATGAGTTTCTGGAAAATAAGATAGACGTACTTACAATAACGGAAACGAAAAAAAATGGGCGAGGGTTACAAAAAATGATGAACCGAAGTGTATTTATATATAGCGGAGTGGAAACAGAGAAAAGATCAGCTGAGGGAGTCGCATGTATGATAAAAAAGGAATGGGCACACAATATAGAAGAATGGGAGGCGTGTTCAGAGAGGATATTGACAATAAATATGAAAGACGATAATGAGAGCATTAAAACGATAATAAGTGTGTATAGACCAAATGAAGACGACAAAAAGGAGAGCAAAAGAAATTCTGGGAAATGTTAACAGAGACGGTAGAAAGAGCAAAAGATGAAATATACATTGCAGGAGATTTTAATAGCAGAGTGGGAAAGGAAAAACCGGGAAAGAGTAGAATATTGGGCCAGAAGGGGGAGACAACGCTAAATGATATCAGAAAAAGATTAATAAGAATTTCTGACGATAGGATGAATTCCAGTACCACTAAAACATTGATAGAGAGTCTTGCCGAATCAACAATATGTTTATAGCAAATACTTATTATAAGCACAAGGATATACACAAGTATAGTAATAGCATCTAACGAAAAAGAGTTGCAGACAAGCATAAATAAATGGAATGAAACACTTAGAGAGAACGGAATGGAGATGTGTAAAGAGAAAACAAAAGTAATGGTAATCGGGGAGCAACATGAGATAAAAATCATGGTAGATAAGGTAAAATTGGAGCAAGTGGCGAAATGGAAATATTTGGGAGTAGAAATAACTAGTTCAGGAAAGCAAGAAGAAGAAATTAACAGCCGAATAGGAAAAGCAATGAAAGTGTTTTACAGTATCAGCAATACGATTGTGAGGAAAAAAGAAATAACAAGAAAAACAAAAATAAACGTCTATAAAACCATAATTAGACAAATACTGACATTTGGATGTGAGACATCGATAACAGATAAAAAGGACATAAGTAAAGTCCAAGCGGTAGAAATGAAATACATGAGGAGAGTAAAGGGAGTGACAAAGGGAGAAAGAATCAAGAATGAAGAAATAAGAAAAGAACTAGGAATAGAAGCGATACACGAATACATAGAGAAGAGGCAGTTGGGATGGTGGAGCCATCTGAAAAGAATGGGACAGGAAAGACAAGTGAGAAGGTTATGGGAAGCTAGACCTGGGCAGAAAAGAAAAAGGGGAAGACCTGAAACTACCTGGGATGACATAATAGAAAAGATACTACAAAGAAGAAGAATAACGATGAGTGAAGCTAGTAGGATGGCAAACAACAGGAAAGAATGGAGAAAGTTTTGCGACTTAGTTACGCGAAGCAAAAACGCATAAGCCTAGAGAAAGAAAAAAAAAATTAAGAAAGAAGAAAACAAAGGTAAAGACTAACAAACCTACACCAGAAATGGCAGGCAGGCTTTACGATGTATATATATATATATATAATTCTCAAAAAAGAGTTATTAGGTAAGATAAGCTTCATAAATAATATTATACACATTTTATATAGGCGTCACTAACTTTAATAACCAAATATGCTTTAATTTTAACTGTCCAGTCTAGATTATATATGTTTTTCTTGTCTTATCAATCCCACTAAAGTAAGAAAAAGATATTAGCATAGTAATAAATTAATATAGTATTAGCCAATCATTATTATAAACAAATTGTATATATACCAGTGATATATATTAGTTTTTAAAGTGCAATAATAAAAATAAGAATAGCAAACAAATAATAAGAAAGAAAATCAAAAACAACAAACTGATAAATATATTTAGATATGTACCAACACATAAGTCCTTTCGTTTTAAGTATGAGACTAAAATCTTGTCTATCTGTATTTAAGAGTTAGTCTGATGATGCCCGTTAGGCGAAACTTATAACACTAATTTCAATAAAAATTATTCCATCAAAAACAAATACCGAGGTAGATCTATAAATTCTTATATTTTAATTTTAATTTATTTTAATTTTTAGTATTTAGAGTATTTTAATTTTTTTAACGTTTTGTATTAACTGAATTAACTGAAAGTCACTTCAAAGACCGGAATAGAATTTAAATCATTAACTGCAGTTAATTCTTTAAAAACAGTGCTGAATTTGCCCGGAAAGAATGGTGCAAATTTTTCGGAAAAGTATCAGTTACTGATAGTTAGTAACAGTTATGATATTAATGATTATTACCTATACTATGAATATTATATCATAAATATATTTATTGTTATATTTTTTTATAATTCTTTTAATTGTCAAAAATTATTTTTTTTAATTGTTTTTAATAATATAATTAATAAATTTTATGCCATGGAAAATTACTTTGATTTACATAGACGAAAATACCGCTTATAAATATTGCAATTTAATATTTTAGAGTGTTCACAATTCGACATATATGTGATCGTGGCTTAGACCTCACATCGGTACCTGCATTAGAATATTTTATTAAATTACCACTCCCGCGCCTACAGAGGCATTCTCAATGCAATGTTACTAAGTGGGTATGCAAATGCGGCGGACATTTAGAAATCTCTGCGCTTTCTTATAGAGCTCGGTAGGATTATCTCAAATTCCCACGATAATATCGCCAGAACTTCTTGAGGAAGTAACTGTGTTAGCTGGGAATCGATTATTATATCGATAATTCTTAACCTTTATATTTAGTCAGTTTTCATTCAAGAAACGTGAACATGTTCTAATTTTCAGTAGCATGCAGTTTCAAAACTGAATTTAAGTACTAAAATTAGTCTCGTGTCAAACCACCTTTAATTAATGATACATAATTAAATTTACCAGATAAACAATAGTATTTGTTAATAGCGTTAAATCTATTGTAGCTGCTACACGAAAATTTGATTTCCGTTACTAGTGATGTAATAACATAACATTAACTTTCGTCACTTACGACGCAAGTAAATCATTAATAAATCAAATAGATGCACTTACGTATATAATTATAATTGAATTATTAAAATAATAATGGGAAAACATGATTTAGCATAGAAATATAATCAGTTCTCTTTTTTAAAAGCAAAAATTAGCTCAAAAAAAGCGCTGGGCAGCGCCTTCTTTGATTTTAAAACCAAAACTGATTGTATTAAATGCAAAAAATTTAAATCATTTTTGTCAAGCTAAAAAATAATTGAAACACACATTGCAAATACAAAAATAAATAATATTATTCACAACATATCATGAAATAGTAAATATTTCTTCAATTGTCAAAATTGGAATAAATGTTTAATTATGTGTATAATTTTTGGTTGCCTAACAATCTTCAGCAACTGCAAGTACATAAGATCAATAGCCACTGCATTATAATAATGTAAAGTTTTTTTACTTTTTCAAATTATCAAATACAATGAAATTTTAAGTGAAATAATATTTCACTATGTGAAATACAACAATAAATTTAACGAAATAATTAGTATTCTCAACAAATGTATGAAACTCAATAGTCAATACAATTGAACTTTTATATCAAGTTGGCGATGTCTATGAAATTTCATTCTCACTATTTTGTATATATTTTTTTAATAAGATTTAATTTTAATAACGATGGTCGTAGAAAAAGTATAGTATTATACTCGTTGAAAATCATTTTCTGAATCTCCCGAACATTACTAAACTCGGCTTCGCCTCGTTTAGTAGGCGACTGCCAGCTATCGCTCGATTGTAGAAATTGCTATTTTCGTCACTCGTGTAATAATATACTATTATTCATGTCAAAGCAATATGATCCGCACTTCTCTGATATGTATTTAAAATTATATCCAGAAAGGTTGCAGCTATATATATTATTTAAAAGTTTTAAAACATATTCGACAAAAAAAGATATTTTTTGTAAACAATGAGCACTTTA
Source organism: Platypus cylindrus (assembly GCA_949748235.1). Taxonomy (NCBI): domain Eukaryota; kingdom Metazoa; phylum Arthropoda; class Insecta; order Coleoptera; family Curculionidae; genus Platypus; species Platypus cylindrus. The sequence continues at coordinate 18,752,891 of OX456489.1, read as the reverse complement.
TTATATTGATGATTATTTTGATGAAACTTAATTATATGGTCACGCCTACTCTTCATCAAACTAATAGTAATAATGTGTAAAGTGAAGACATGAAGATATGAAATTAGGTACAGCCACATTTAAAAGCAAGTCCTTAAATTTTGGCTAATCGGAAAGTGGACACGCAGCATTAATATTAGCATAACAATACGATAAATAAATATAAGCGTAATCTTTGATACTATGATTTTTTATGGTCATTTGGTAATCATGTGTACAGAAATAGATAATTATTTTATTTTTGATAAATTCCATTAACGATAACTTACTATATTTCGCATCGTATTATATATGTTTTTGTTCAAATTATAAATATGCCAGTTCAACTTCAGTTATCAATACTTTTAAATCAAATAAGTCAAATACTTATAAGTAATGATTTGCTCCAATAGTTGGTTTTATAAATATTCAGTTGCAGTACATGGAGCCATTACTATTGAAAATCTGTTATCTTGTTGAAGCACGTGGAAAAATTAATTCAACTGCTCAAATCCTTTATCAACTTTTGAATTTATTTAATTTATCGATATTTATCACATGCAAAGTTCTGGGAATGGTTCTTGATTTTATTGCTGGATGCCTTGGAGGTAAATCTAATTAAATAGCAAAGAAATTTCAGACTTTAATTAGTTCATGATAAACATTAAAACATTAATGTGCGTATGTATAACAATACATACATATAGTGTAAGTAATAATACATTTTCAAATCTCAGGTTGTGCTGGGATTCTTGTTGGCTACCCTTTGGACACAATTAAAGTATGTCTTCAGACTCAGACTGGTAGTGATGTTAATTCTCAATACAGAAATACATTTTGTTGTTTTAAATCAATATTTTTTAAACACGGAATTAAAGGAATCTATAAGGGGATAACCAGTCCCTTATTAGGTTTGATATTTTATTATTTTTTTAAATTGTATGAAATATAATGTTAATAAAAGGTGTTGCTGGAACAAATGCTATTGTTTTTGGTATTTATGGTAACGTACAAAGACATATATACAATCCAGATTCGTTAGAATCACATGCGGTTGCAGGAGCATTAGCTGGATCTGTCCAAAGTGTCATTTGTAGTCCAGTCGAATTAATAAAGTCTCGAAAGCAGGTATGTAAATAATTAACTAATTTTCTTGGGTAATGATATAGTCTTCGTTTACGAGTTATTTTTTATTCAAGAACGTTTTTGTTATTCTCAGTATTGAAACAAACATCTAATTATAGGTAGGATATAAGACGAATGACGGCATTATGAATTTTTTAAGAGAAATTTACCGAAGCGATGGTTGGAAAGGTGTTTTCCGAGGATTCAATTTAACGGTAATCCGGGAGGTACCAGCATTTAGTAGCTATTTCTTTACGTATGAATACTTAAGTAGAAGAGAAAGTAATCTGCCGATCTCAACATGGGCAATGTTAATGGCTGGAGGAATAGCAGGTGAACAAAAAATCAAAAATAAAGTTCATTCTGGAACTGTTTGTCCTCCTTTATTTACATTGCATTTCATTTTTATTACTTGTTCATTAACATTTAGGTGTTGTTTCATGGGCAATAGTTTACCCAATAGATGTACTAAAGACACGATATCAAATTGATGGCATTTACTCAACAAAATATCTTAATCCATATCATTGTTTCAAAGAAAGTATAAGACAAGATGGTGTTCAATGTTTATTTCGTGGTTTATCACCTACATTGATAAGAGCATTTCCAGTAAATGCTGTTACATTTATCGTTGTTATGTGGACTATAAAAATATTTGAGAATATAGATTTAAAAACAGTTGAATCAAAAATAATATGCAAATATTCTGACGTTCAAATGAAAACTGTTGAATTTGATCTATAAAATGCTTCTTATAGATTGTTTTCGTAACAAATTGTATGATGAATAGTAGATTTAATAGAAATTTTCAAGTGTGATTAATAAATTGAAGTTGAAAGTTTAACATGACGTTGTATTAGTTGTTACCTTTAGTACCTTTGCTATAATTTAACTGCTATGTAAAATGAAAGTATTTATACATGCATATTTGAATGTGTAATAGAAACAGCAAAACATTGTTTATATTCAAATGTTGATATTTTATTATACCTATAGGCTTTTCGGTGAAGCTATTAGTTTATTGTGAACTATATATACATAATTAATTAAAAGCATATGTATATGCTTTATATTTTGTAATATAATTTCTGAAATATTCAGAAGAGAGCATTTTATAGTTTTCTGTACCGAAAAATTCAGCAAGCTACTATAGTCAGTCATAGAAAAAAAAATAAGTCCATCATATCTATTAGAAATTAAATATGTACTTAGTTATTATTAATATAATACTTATACTACCACTACTGTTATATTAGTAGTTACTATTATTACTTAATTAATCAACAAAAAATTTAGCTCACGACTACGTAATTATTCAATTATTACAAATTTTTGGGCACCATCAATAATTGTACTGTCAGTTTTAAGAAATAATTAATCAATTTTGGCAGATTATTTAAATTTTTGTTATTTGTTGAGTTTTTCAATTAGACAAAATTATCAGTGTTTTTTCTATAATTTCCATAAAAGTTGGGTATTCCAATCTGGAAAGATTTTACAACGAAATGACTGATATCACGCCGCGATCGGTAACACAAATAGTATTAACATCACACAGATGCTTAAGTCCTCAAGCTATACATATTCTGTATGAATTGAAAGAAAATCATCAATTGTGTGACGCAATCATCGTGTTAGATGATGGCATTGAAATACCAGTTCATAAAGCAATTTTGCATGCTTGTAGTCCCTATTTTAGGTAACAAAATATACTCGTTTTCCAAACATGTGTTCTAGAATTTAATTAGAAAAATAATTAATTTACATCAACATTAACTTGCAATGAAAATATTCGATACTTTGTGCCTGGCGTATCATCCGAAATTCGTGAAACTTTATTAGCCTAGTTTTATCTAAGAAAACTGGATTTGGATGAATAGAATTTATATCGAATTCCGGTTCCCGCTGATTATTTAAGTATATTGGGAGCATTAGAATTATGTTGTAAAGATGATACTACAAACAAGCTCGGAAGTGTGTGGAAAAATAAAAAGAAATAAGAAAATAAAACAAACAGCATGGTGAACAGAAGAGATCAAGAGAAGAGTGAGATTAAAAAAGAAAAAATGGAAGGAATATCTACAAAAAAAAACTAGAGAAACGTATCAGTGTTAGAAGGAAGAAAGGAAAATAGTGAAGCAATTAGTATTAGAGGCGAAAAGAAATGAATGGGCAGAATTCGGCAAAAAATTAGAAAACGAAGCTGCAGAGGGGAAAAAAATATTCTATAGCAGACTAAGAACAATAAGAAAAGGAAAGACCAACAGCGCTACATATATAAATAACAAAGAAGGGGAACTATTAAAGCAGGAAGATGAAATAATGGAAAGATGGAAGCAATACTTTGAAGAGCTGCTGTCAGACAATATAGAGAGAAATGAAAGCAAAGACGATGAAGAGGAATTTAATATGGAGGAACTGGAAAAGGCCTTAAAACAACTGAAGAATGGAAAAGCACCAGGAAGTGACACAATAACGACCTAAATGATAAAATATATGGGGAAAGAAGGAAGGCAGGTAATGCTGGACATATATAGCAAAGTATGGACAGAACAAATAATACCTAAAGAATGGCAGCATGCACTGATAGTACCAATCTTTAAGAAAGGAGATAAGAAAGATTGTAACAATTATAGAGGAATTACCCTACTAAATACAAACATGAAAGTGTTGGAAATGATGATAAACGAGAGAATAAAAAGTAAAATAGAGAAAACTCTGGACGAATTCCAGTCAGGATTTAGGGAAGGAAGAAGCATTCAAGACCATATATTTACGATTAAGCAGATAGTGGAAAAAACAAGTAAAAGGAAAAAAATTGTATACATGGGTTTTTTAGATTTAAAAAAAGCATTTGATAAAGTAGGAAGAGATAGATTGTAGAAGATGATGTCAGAGAAAGAGATAAGCAGGAAAATGATTGCATTAATAAAAAAAATATATGAAGAAAACTCAAATAGCGTGATAGTCAAAAACAGTAATCAAAAAAATTTAAAACGAAAGACGGACTAAGACAGGGAGGAGGACTAAGCCCAACATTATTTAATATTTACATGGACAAAATAATAAGGAAAGCGAAAGAAAGAACTAGAGGACTTGAAGTGGGATGGAACTATATGGAGAGAGTTGAAGTAAAGATTTGAGCATTTGCGGACGATATAATGATGATAGCATCTAACGAAAAAGAATTGCAGACAAGCCTAAATAAATGGAATGAAACACTTTGAGAGAACGGAATGGAGATGTGTAAAGAGAAAACAAAAGTAATGGTAATTGGGGAACAACAGGAGATAAAAATAATGGTAGATAAGGTAAAATTGGAGCAAGTGACGAAATGGACATATCTGGGAGTAGAAATATCTAGTTCAGGAAAGCAAGAAGAAGAAATTAACAGTCGGATAGAAAAAGCAATGAAAGTGTTTTACAGTATCAGCAATACGATTGTGGGAAAACAAGAAATAACAAGGAAAACAAAAATAAACGTATATAAAACAATAATAAGACCAATACTGACATTTGGATGTGAGACATGGATAACAGATAAAAAGGAAATAAGTAAAGTCCAAGCGGTAGAAATGAAATACATGAGGAGAGTAAAGGGAGTGACAAAGGGAGAAAGAATCAAGAATGAAGAAATAAGAAAAGAACTAGGAATAGAAGCGATACACGAATACATAGAGAAGAGGCAGTTGGGATGGTGGGTCCATCTGAAAAGAATGGGACAGGAAAGACAAGTGAGAAGGGTATGGGAAGCTACACCTGGGCAGAAAAGAAAAAGGGGAAGACCTGAAACTACCTGAAAAGAATAACGACGAGTGAAGCTAGCAGGATGACAAACAACAGGAAAGAATGGAGAAAGTTTTGCGACGCAGTGACGCGAAGCGAAAACGTATAAGCCTAGACAAATAAAGAAAAAAAGATAAAGATGTTAGTCTTATTTCTGGTGTAGGCTTGTTAGAGCCTACACCAGAAATGGTAAACAGGCTTTACGATACATATATATATATATATTAATTTACATCAACAGTAACTTGCAAAGAAAATATTCGATACTTTGTGCCTGGCGTATCATCCGAAATTCGTGAAACTTTATTAGCCTATGTTTATCTAAGAAAACTTGATTTGGATGAATAGAATGTATATCGAATTCTGGTTTCCGCTGATTATTTAAGTATATTGGGAGCATTAGAATTATGTTGTAAATACTTGGAAGCGATCATAAGAACGACGAATTGTATTAGTATTTTACAATTCGCTAGGAATCATTTCTATCATAATTTATCGCAAATACCTTGGACATTTATTATGCAAAATTTTCCAGAAATTTCAATGGAAAGCCCTGAAATTTTTCAGCTACCTGTGGAAAGATTACAGGAATCTTTAAAATATAATTTTAAATTAATAAAATTAAAATAAAGACTCTTTAAGTTTTTATTTTGTATATATATTATATATATACAAAATAAATAATATAATACAAAAAAAATAAAAATATTATATATATTATATATATATAATATTTTGAATCGTAGATTGGAGAATATTGTATAATAATAATTATACAAAATAACGTCTCTTTGAGAAAAATGGAACTTGAATTTAAATTTGAAAATGCTAGTCAAAGCAAACTAATCCTTTTTTATAAGAGTAATTTAGAAAAAAGAAAAAGATTATTACTAAATATATGGTTCAATTAAAAATGTTTGAAAGAGAAATTGACACCAAAATATGTCACAATTAAATGTAAAATCAATACTAATTCTTCTAGAAAAGCTATACAAAATAAAAAAGGCCAAAATTATATGGATAAAAGAAAAAATTAAACATCATTACTCTTCTTTGAATATAGTCAACATATATTTAAAATTTTTATATTTTACGTTAAATAATTTATTAGATCCTTTAGAGTTTGATATACTGGATCGTAATCTGAGAGACAATCTAGAAAATTTTGGCAATAATCTTTTCGAAAAACTTTAAAAAAAACTTGATGGCTTGAAAATTAAACAGGTACAAAGAAACAATCCTAATTTTTCTAGTATAAGATACTATTATATAGTATCTAGTATTATATAATATTATATATTATAAAAATGCATAAGATAAATATTCCAATAAGGCCAGTTGTTTCTTTTATAGATACACCGGCCTATAAATTGTCGTTTTGGTTAAATTTTATTTTAAAAATTACTACTAATTTTAGTAATCCATATCAAATTAAGAACTCTATAGAGTTAGTCAAACAAATCAAAAGTTTAAATCTTCCTAAAGATTTCTTTTCAGTTTCGTTAGATGTTCAAAATCTATTTCCATCCATTCCTCCATCAGAATGTCTTTTATTAATTGAAGATAAATTAATAAAATCAAAGACAACTTATTTGATAAGGAAAGATTTAACATCTTTACTTAATTCAGTGTTAAATCAAAATTTCTTTCAATTTAATAATAATAGTAATGAACAAAAAACAAGTTTAGCTATGGGATCATGTTTATCACCTTTCCTAGCAGACATTTTTATGGAAAATTTAGAAGCCAAAATTTTAAATACCAACTTTTCTAATCAAATCGTATTTTATAGAAGATATGTTGATGATATCTTGATTATTTGGAAATACAATAAACATTTGAATCAGTTCTTAGAATTTACGAATACATTACATAATAAAATTAAATTTACTTTAGAAAGAGAAAATGATAATAAATTACTTTTTTTAGATTTACTGATTACAAAAAAAAGATTATACTTCAGATTTCCAAATATGTAAAAAAAACAACTTCTACGGATATCATAATTCAATATACCTCTAATTCTCCCTATTTACATAAATTTGCTAGTTTTAATTCACTGTTCTATAGATTGCTTAACTTATCTTTGTCTAAAGAGAATTAAATCTCATGAACGATTGAGAATATTCTAAGATGTGCATTTTATATACAAACGCCGCAATTTACGATTTCCAGATCAGTTTATCTATTGCTTAGATACACTTCGTATATATAAATATTTGTATAAGAATCCGCTCGGCAAATCTCTATATTAATAGTATCTGTTATATTGTTCGTGAATTGTGTTTAATAATTGTGTTGATTTTTTTGTGTTTCATTTAGACATTTTAATTCAATAAATAACATTTAGGGGTTTTTTAAAATTTAATTAATAAAAATAAATAATAATTTTTAATTTTTCAATTTTTATGTTAGATGGCGCTCTATGTGTCAATTGTCATCGTCATATTTTTGCATTTTGTGTGTCAATTATCAGTGTCATATTTTTTTTTCAATAAACCACCACAAAGCCAACCGACATTCATTATGTTGGGTTGGGTATATAAATTGAATTTTGGGTTGTGCCGAACAATAATCTGTATTTTTAATATAAAATATAAAATCGTCCGGAATATTTAACAGGATTTGAAAGGATTATAAGGGTGAAAAGTTTTTCTATAAATGTTATAATCTGATAAACGGTTTTTATAATAATTTTATAAAAGCTTTTAAGGAATTGGTATCAGAATTAATTTATCCACTAAGTGTAGAAAGTATAATAGATGAATATTGTAATTTAACATTTGATGAGCGGAGTTATTGTTTGGAAGAATGCATGTTAATAAATAAAGAAAAAATATTTGTTGACTTGTATAATTGCAAATTTATTATATTAGCAACAATATACATATTGTAATATACATTTTTAAAATATAAATCGTTTTATTTTCTTTTAACTATTTTAAATATATATTAGCATGTTGGAAACTGGGAAATCTGGAAAAGTAATTATTGACTTTAAAAAGAAAAATTATGAAGATAATTTTAATTTTTTAACGTTTTGTATTACCTGAATTAACTGAAAGCCACTTCAAAGACCGGAGTCGAATTTAAACTATTAACTGTATGTAATTCTTTAAAAACAATGCTAAACTTGCCCGGCAAAAAATAGTGCCAATTTTTCTTGTAAATTTCCGTTACTCGTAGGGGCAGAAACAGAATCTTATTATCTGGAATATCCACTTGTACCACTTCTCTGTAACTGCTGTTTGAAATTTTAATTCCCATAATTGCATATTTCTGGTTTGGTACTAAATCTTGTAATTTTACTAACTCTTTTCGAACGTATGTAGCAGAATTATTCAAAGCGTTTAAATCCATCTAAAATATATATATATATATAAATATGAGAAAAAAGATAAGAAGAATAGGATAATAATATAGTTACTTACATTTTAATTAATTAATTCGCTAGAGAGTATTTCGAATCCGATAAGGACAATTTACTTACGTTTTAATAAATACATATTTTATCAGACGCACTATTTCTTTCACTAATATTATTTCTGTATTATTCTCTGTCACACTGGTCGAGTTAACCTAGATTAGGAGGTAAGAAAGTAGGTAAAATAACTAATTCCGTAATAAATTTATTATTTTCTATTATAAACTGATATAAAAATATAATAAATACAAAAACATTCAAATATATCGATTTAAAATAATTTCTTCACATATGAAACAGTTAATCTTATGTGAATGTAGGGGGCCATCAATTACATCGCAATCATCATCTTCATTTGTACAATGTCCCCAACAAAGCTTCAAATATTCTGATACCATTTCTTCTGGTAGCTCTAATTGATTACTCAATATCTTCATAAAATAATCATGGAATTTGAGTGGATACTCAATGCTGTTAATCATATCTTTTAATTCTAAAATTTGATTAGTCGTTACCATGATTTCTTCTTTTACCAATAAATTTAAAAGCACACTTTAAAAATAATGTTGTTGTTACTGCTGCCACACAATAGACTATCGACAAGATTGAATCGAGTTTCTGTATTGATGAAACAGATGAAATAAATATTGGAGCCAAGAATCTGTCTAAACTCTCCCACTCACTATCTTTAAACTCAGCATTTTTGTTTATAGTTCGAATTTTATAATTTGTTGAATTATTCGGAATGGTTGTAAACAAAACTGAGTCTGTAGCTTTTTCCATCTTACTCCAATTAGAAGGCCAACTATCATTAGTTGAATTGAAACAAATATAAACTTGTTCTGCATTTTTCGGATTAATTACATATTATTAACACATTATTAACAATTGTAACTAAAAAAAGGAAAGTAAATCCAATCATGATCATCTGATTTGGATTACTTGCATAAATTGAAGATCAACTGTTTCGTATGCATATATATATTTATTTTTATTGAGGCAAAAACTTATACATCAAACTACTAAGTATAAAACAATTTCTTAAACTACACATATACAACTTATCATTTAGATGTTCCATACATTTTGGAATATCACGATTAAATTTAGATACGCAATTAGAATTACTTAAAGTTTCAATATTTATAATTTTGTGTAGAAGTGATGTTCATGATGATCCGATTCTATTAGATTCACTAAATAATGTTTGTAAAAAGTCTTTCCTTTGATGGCCTTTAACATACACTATATCAAATCCATATAATTTCTTTATTATTAAATGTATATCATTGTATCTTATATGTCCTGATTCATACAATAGTCCATAAATATTATGAATTGCATAATATACATCTTTCTTTCCAGAAATGGTTAATGTGGAGTAAGGTTTAGGCTCTTGAAATACATAATGACTATACTGCGATCCATGCATAATAGTCATATCTTTAACATGGAATGCTCGTTCACTTTCATAATTATTTAGAACAAAGCCTTGCAACAGGCTTTGCAACAATAGCAATTTTCATGGCTAATTAATTTTTCTAACTATTTCACTGAGAGGTAAATATTCTATCACACACTCGTGAATAATGATACAGTATGCTTCAGGGTCGGAAGCAAAACCTTATATAATTAAATGTTTTGCGTCTTCTCCAGTATAACATAAGTATCCACGAATAATACTAACAATTTCCGGATCTTTAACATGCTACACTTCTACACCATTCAATTCACCCATTACTGAATCAAATAAAAATTGTCCTGCATTATTAACTAGGCACACAGTTCCATCTCCTTTTTTCTTTTTCAATTTTCCTTTAATTACCAAAGCAGATTCAGCCATTAATAGCCAAACATCATTTCTATTTATTGTTATTTCAATTACATCACTGTTAGAAAATGACTTAATATAGGGAAGATATGTTCAATATTCCATATGTGTTATAGAATCATCATTCAATGGAGATTTATACAGGTATAAAATTTGATCTGACGGCATATCCAATCGATTTTAAAAAAGTTGTGTTTAACTTTTACAATTTACCCCCCAACTTTCTAGCTGAATGGCGTTTTTTAACTGAATGTGTTTGCTTGTTAATACTCCTTTTATACTATTTATTAACATTCTTATTACTATCACTATTAATTATTAAAGCCATCTTTTTTTAATTCTAACCGAACGATAATTTCTTCCCCTCGAAAATTTACAAGACTAAAATTCTGATCTAGTATTTTTAGTGAAATGGTAAATATCTCTTTTCCTACTACTGGTAAATAAACCAAGTTTCGTGGAATTTCGACTGTAGAAAAACTAGGATTGGACGTGATGGGAAATTCGTATAACGTATGTGACGGTTTGTTGTTATAGTATGCACCACTTGTTATAATACTATCCACGTGAATCGTTCGGAATTTTACAATATTTACAAGATGATCAAATGAATGAACTATTCCAGCTTGCAATATCTTTCGTGAGAATCCTAGTAGTTCTGCTAGCGAATTATCTGTATTACAGTCTATATCAAAATCACGATGAAAAATTTCACACTTTAAAGTACTACGATTTGGTCTTAGAAGAAAATATTTTCTTCTATTTCATTTCCATTCAACTTGAAACGTATCAATTTTTTCTTTAGATAATTATTAATATCTGTAATCTCATATACTCCAGCAGGTAGATTAATTGAATTGACTTGTTTATTTTTATCTATATAGTGAAACTTAGTATTTTCTTCAACGTTCGGTATAGTGTTGTACGAAAAGAAACCAATCAACACCAATCCGTATTGAAAATTTGTATCTAGCTGTATGGGATTGGGAAAATCTATGGAAAGTGTTGATTTACGATACTTTAATGTGAATATTATAGACATAACTAACACTAGACTGTACTATGGCTTGCTATTATATAGAAACTCAAGACATAAATGACCACAATTATTAGAATTAAATTTTTGGAATCGGCTTCTATTGTAGATTATATTACTTGATTCACCGGAATATTGTACCAGTGCTATTGGTAGATTCAAATTACCGAAACTATCTAAATAATTGATAGTATTACCTTGCTTTTTATACGCCACCAAATGAGTACTAATTGAGACTATATTGGCCTTCAAATCTAAATTAACAATACCACTTTCATTATAACGTATATATTTGGGTAATGTGTCACGCATAAAGACACCTCTAAAATATGGCAATTTCAGTTTATTTATACAATTTAATATTTCATAATCATAAAGAGTTCTGTCAGGTAGATTCAGTGATTCTTTTTTTAAGTACAATCCATATCTTCTTGAATTATTACGTAAAAACAATCCTGAACCTTTCTTGCCAATTTCAACATTGTTGCTATTATTCCCATTTACTTTCTTTTTCATATCTATTATATTTTTAGCGACAGTAGATGCTCCATCAGCTAGGGCACCCATTCCCACCAAGGCAGATAAAATAGGCAACATTGATAAAAACTCTCCAGATTTATACTCAAATGGAATAACGCGTGGCAAACGGATATTTTTTCGGTCCCCTGCTTTTTCAATAGCCAACCGGGCTGCTTCTAATCCTTCTAAGCTTCATTTTCGTAAATTTTTATGATTCTTATATTTTCTTAACGCTTTCGATGTAGGATCGATAACGTGTGTTTTGAATGAATACGCCATTCCCATTTTGCTTTTAGCTTTCATTGTATTTACAACTAACCAGGATGTTGCTTTTTTACCAAAACTGGAATCTTTTCATTTCACTCATTCCCAAGCACGATCTTCTAATTATGCCTTATGTCTATCAGATAATGCAGATCTTGAGTTGTATGCGAAGTCGTGCTGCTTGCAAGCTGCATCTAATGGGTTGATTCCAGGATCACCACGTGTCCGGCGCTTCTGGATTCGCGTCGCAGGTCCGCACCACTGATAATGAGGGAGGTGGGCCTCAAAGGGGAGCTTATCAATTAACGAATTTACTATACCCGCACCTTTGTAGTGAATAGGTTTCATATTACTAGACTGTATAAGCAAAATGAATTCATTTATATAGCCAATTCGTTTTCACCTCCATAATAGTTACAAAAATGCGTTTAGTAAGACAAGATCTTAAACATGCCATCGAGAATTTGGACTTTGATGATTCGACATCTAAAACATATATACACAGTGAATTACTACCAAATTATTTTCGCGGAATTTTCTGTGGTCCGAGCGGGCGCGGCAAAACAAATTTACTATCAGCTTTGTTACTTGACCGAAATTAATTAAAATTTGCTAATATCTATCTTTATTCAAAATCTCTTTATCAGCCTAAATATAAATTATTGGAAAATGTATTGCAGCAAGTTAAAGAAATAAAATATTTCCCATATAAAGATAATGAATTAGTTATTGATCCTGATGAAGTTAAAGAAAAATCTGTATTTATATTCGACGATGTTTCGTGTGATAAGCAGGATAAAATTAGGACATATTTTTCAATGGGACGACACAAATCCATAAACGTAGCATATTTATGTCAAACTTATTCCAAAATCCCTAAACAATTAATAAGAGACAATTGTAATGTGATTGTACTTTTTAAACAAGATGATATTAACTTAAAACATATTTTTGATGAACATATTACATCAGATACATCGTACAATTATTTTAAAAACATGTGTCAACAATGTTGGAATAGTAATAAATTTAAACCATTAGTAATTGTAAAAGAATTCGAATTAAATAATGGTCGATATCGATGTGGCTTTGATGTATATATAAAGGTTCATGAATAGTTTTATTTTCAAAAAAAAAAAAGTTCTTTTTATAATCATGAAGCTTCTAGATACGTCGGAAACTGCCCGCAAAAGATAAATTTTAGAATTGGCTAATGATGTCCGAAAAAAATATTTAGCCTTAAAATTGGGACGTTCTAATGAAGATGGTACATTGAACCGAATTTTTACAACTGTTACTGATCAGTTAAAAAAATTAGCAGCAGACAACGTGGTTGTTAAAAATAAAACGTCTGAAATAAATGGAAACGAAATGAAAAATGTAAAGAAAATTGAAAAAAAAAAGAGATATCTGAAGTAGATCAAATTGACAAGATAGATGAAGAAGTAGAAGAGGAGGACGAGGAGGAGGACGAAATGGAACAAGAAGACGAGCTGGATGAGGAGGATGACGAAGTAGATGAAAGCGACGATACAATTACTAATGTGGATACACCGCAATTAGATAAATAACCACAAGTTTCTCAAGAGCCTATAAAGGACTATTTTCAGCAGTCTCCTAATATTGACATTACTCATTCTCCAAGATATAACCCTATCATTAATACATGGACCTTGCGTCATAATAAAATTGAATTTGATAAAACTACTAGCCATATAATAATAGGTAGAGAACTATATACAGGTAGCAAGGGACTTTATAATTTATTATTTTATAAAGATCCTAAAAATTATACTAGTAAAGACCTCGAGGAATTTGATCGCATATTAGATGACACTAATCTATACAGAAAAGGTTACTCTTCTCAAGGCAGAATAGTTGGAGTTAGGAATCAGAAATATCGACGTATTATTCGTCCATTGTTGATAAAGCAAGGTGGAAACTATAATATGGTCTATAATTCTAAGCCAATATGTTTATTGGGATGATGTTAATGAACTAGTTGATAGATTACAATTGCTATTCGCATCACAACAAGCAGGTAATTCTTCTCATAGTAATGAGATTGCGTCAATTATTGAAGAATTAAAAGAAGCAAAAGTTATATATTAATACATTACCAGTCATAAGTATTATTATTTAATTAAACAACGGTGATGAGTATAGATAAGTTTGGACGTTCGTCCGATAAATATTCACATTATCAGATTTCTTCATTGCCTACTTCCTCGTCATTATTTTCATTCACATATAATGGTGATTTAGATATTGGAGGTTTAAAAATATGTAACGTTGATTTACCCACCCAAGATGATGACGTTGCTAATAAAAAATATGTGGATGGTTCATGTAAACCAATAATGAATTTGTATTTAGTGCTACAGCAAGATGTGGCTAAAAGTGAAGAAAATAATAGACAGCGATTGATTGACATATCTAATAGAATTAATGATTTAATCAATACTTTTGAGACAAAAATTATAGAATTATCGGCATTATTTGATAGCAGTAGAGCTGAATCTAATAGCACTATTGAAGATATAATTAAAACATTAGATAAGGTTCAGATGAATGTATTTAATAATCGCGACAAGATAGAAAATTTTAATTATTCCAAAGCTGATAAACAACCTGGAACAACACGTCTAAACTGAAGGTAGTTTGCAAAGATTCTAGACACCTTTTATTTAATATTTAAAGTGATAAAGCACTAAATGGCATCGAATGAATAAAATCAAGTAGTTAATGAACTACATAAACCAATAAGATGGAATTTTCAGACGAGACATACAATTATTAAAGGGTTGGACGATTTATGGCAAGCAGATCTTGCTCAAATGGATATATATGCAAAAGAAAATAACCAGTTTAAATATTTTCTGCTTGTTATTGATTGTTTTTCTAAATATATATGGGCCGAACCGCTAAAAAATAAATCTGGTGATTCGGTGGTGGAAGCGTTTTTCAAAATATTAACTACCTCAAAGCGTAGCCCTAAAAATTTACCGACTGATCAAGGGAAAGAATTCTACAATCGTCATTTTCAAGATTTGCTTAATTAAATTAATTAATATTCAACATATTCGCGAATGAAAGCAGCCATTGCTGAACGAACAATTCGTACTATAAAAGAACGACTGTATAAATATTTCAGATTAAATGGAACACACAAGTGGATTTCAATTTTACCAGTTATTGTCAAAAATTATAATGAAGCAAAACATAATATAATTAAAATGAAGCCATGTGATGTTGTTGGTGAGACAATTGAGAAAAAGTTGTTGGATACAATCTATAACCATATGAAAATCTTTCCAGGATCGAAATTAAATGTTGGCGATATGGTATGCATCATATCGTAAAATCAGTAACGAAAAGCATGTTTTCGTTAAAGGGTACACACCTAACTGGACCACCGAACTATTTAAAATTATCAAAATCAATCAAACCAATCCTGTGACGTATTTGTTGGAAGATTTAAATAAACAGCCAATAAAGGGATCTTTCTATAGTTATGAATTGCAGAAGACAAAGCAACCAGATATCTATTTAGTTGAGAAAGTGTTAAAGAAAAAAGGCAACATGGTATATGTAAAATGGCTTGGTTTTGATAATTCTAATAATAGCTGGATTCATAATCTAATTTTTTTCATATGAAAATTCATATTCAACATAATTTTTTTTTTTTTTTCATATGAAAAAAAAATTAGTTGTGGTACAAAAACTGCATAAACATGACGCCTTCTGAAAATAAATGCGCTTTAAGTGCTAATCAAATTAATAACGATTTGTTTGAACTATTAGACAAGTCTGAACATGAAATTAGTGAACAAAATGAAGCAAAACCTTTATTATTAAATACAAGATTTTCTACAATAAGTGATAATATATAAATTGATGTTGGATTAAATATGGCCATGGACTTTAGGCCTTTTATAAAGTTAAATAATACTTTCGAATTGGAAGAATTTGAATGGCAAACACTGATTCTAAATATGTATTGGATTCGTCATATATATTTTAGTACAATGGAATTAGACTATTTACGTTTTATTTGTTGTAAGAATATAATCATAACAGGTAATAATAATGAAGAATTAAAAATGATTCAAATTACTAGACAGGAAAAGACTATATGCTTAACAGAATCTGATTTGGTTAACATAATATTCATCAATACATATCATATGGTTCCCTTAATTAATAAGCTAAATTTAATTGATTTTAACACTTTTTATAATAATTTTATAAAAGCTTTTAAGGAATTGTTATCAGAATTAATTTATCCTGTAAGTGTAGAAAGTATAATAGATGAATATTTTAATTTATCATGTGATGAGCGGAGTCATTGTTTGAAAGAATGTATGTTAATAAATACTGAGAAAATATTTATTGTCTTGTATATTTGAAAATTTATTATAATAGCAATAATATACATATTGTAGTATACATTTTTAAAATATAAATCGTTTTATTTTCTTTTAACTATTTTAAATATATATTAGCAGGTTGAAAACTGGGAAATCTGGAAAAGTAATTATTGATTTTAGAAAGAAAATTCATGAAGACAATTTTAATTTTTTAACGTTTTGTATTACCTGAATTAACTGAGAGCCACTTCAAAGACCGGAGTCGAATTTAAATTATTAACTGCAGTTAATTCTTTAAAAATAATGCTGAACTTGCCCGGCAAAAAATGGTGCAAATTTTTCTTAAAAATGTCCGTTACTCGTAGGGGCAGAAACAGAATCTTATTATCTGGAAGATCCACTTGTACTGCTTTTCCATAACGGCTGTTTGAAATTTTGATTCCCATAATTGCATATTTTTGGTTTGGTACTAAATCTTGTAATTTTACTAACTCTTTTCGAACGTAAGTAGTTAAACAAGGCCGATTCTCCCTCAACTTAGACTCTAGAGGGGGGATTGTAAATTCAGGGGTAAGGGGGTGGTTTTTCAATATGGTGTCAATCAAAGGGGTGTGTACAAGTTTAAGGGGTGGGGGGTAATTCAATATGGCGTCAGAGGGGAGGGTACTAAGGGAAAGGGGTAATGGCGTCGTTGGATTTCATTGGATGGGTGGGGAAAGGGGTAATTCAATATGACGTCGTTGGATGGGTGGGGAAAAAGGTAATTCAATATGGCGTCGTTGGATTTAATTGGATGGGTGGGAAAAGGGGTGATTCAATATGGCACCGTTGGATTTGATTGGTCGGGCGAATGGTGGGTCGTCCGGCGTCCATTAGCGTCACCATGGTTATTGTCCAGTTAATTTTAACGCCATTTTGTCCATTTAATGAGAGTCGCTTAATTACTTTAAAGAAAAAAGGCTGCATGCAGATGTAAAAACCATCGAGGCCAGACGGTCTGACGTTATTTGAAAAGCCAAAAAGTTAAGTGATTTTTAATTGGCAGGTTGATAAGCTACCCTCTATGACGATTATCATTTCTTGTCATAGACGATGAAGAATGTGCTCTTAACAATAATATCATTTGAATGCTATTAAGAATTATCTAGTAAAATTTGTGGTTATCTACACATGAGATTGAGAAGGTCGAAAAGCCACCCTCTACTGCAGACAGATGTAAAAACCATCGAGGCCAGACGGTCTGACGTTATTTGAAAAGCCAAAAAGTTAAGTGATTTTTAATTGGCAGGTTGATAAGCTACCCTGAATATAAAAATAATCTAATCTTCAATAGGGTAGATTTCTGTTATCTTGAGAAACCAACTAAGTACACAGACGATGAAGAATGTGCTCTTAACAATAATATCATTTGAATGCTATTAAGAATTATCTAGTAAAATTTGTGGTTATCTACACATGAGATTGAGAAGGTTGAAAAGCCACCCTCTAAGACGATTATCATTTCTTTTTTTCCAATATAAATATGGGCTCATGTGAGCTATTTGTCAAATACAGTTTCATCTTCAACAACTACATAAAATATTGAAGTTTAAACAATACATATCGAGTGTTTAAATAATTTGGTTTGATAATTCTAATAGGCTACAGGTAAATATTAACATTTTGGATTTAATATTGGTTTTGCAATGAAATATTTATTTTTCCAGTAATGGATTGTGCAATTGACCTAAGCCATGAAGTTATCCGAATTGTTACCGAAGCCACAAAACTATTACAAAATTCCAGAGAAAAGAAAAATTGGATTAAAAAAATTAATACAAGCATCCGACAGTTAACGAAAATATCAAAAGAAGGGCAACTATCAACTGGTAAATACAGAAAGATTTTAACCAATATCACTCATTTAAAACGATTGCGAATTCTATTACAAACTAATAACATACATATTGGCGGCGGTGACAATGGAGTAAAACGTAGTGATAGGGTTAGGTGGGAAGATATTAACGCTGCATTTAATAGTCGCATTAGAACTGGGATTATTTATAATTTAAAACATATAGACATTTTAGAATTTTTTAAAGACGCTTTCCAATTAGTCAAACGTAGAATTCTTAATATATTTAAATCTATTAAAACAATAAAAATAAACACTTGTTTTTGCGGTGAATATATTATTAAGAAGAACAATCTAGATACGTTTGAATATAAATATTTTATTACCAAAAACATAATTATTGACATTGGAAGCAATCTATCAGACTGGTTCCAAACAAATGTTGTGGAAAAAGTATTAACAGCAATGAGTGAATTCCAAGAGCGCGATAGTGGTTGGGCATTACATAAGTTAATTAGTTTGGAAATAAATATGAATAAGCATACATTTGGAAACGGTGCTTCATCTTTTATTAAACTACCGGATGAAATTCGTGTTAAACGCGCTTGCATAAACATTAAGAATTTCGATAATGCTTGTTTTTATTGGAGCGTCATCGCAGCTCTTTATCCTACTCATAATTCAGATAGAGTATCATCTTATCCTCATTACAATAATGTATTAATAACCGAAGGCTTAACTTTACCTATTACCATAGACCAAATTCCAAAATTTGAAAGATTAAACAATATTTCTGTTAATGTTTATATACTTGAACTTATTGAAAATAAGAAAGGTAAGCATTTTTCAGTAGTACCATGTCGAATAACGGACTCGAAATTAAGTAAACATATAAATTTATTATTAATACAAGACACATATTATCCAAATATAAACGATTATGATCCACTACCTGCAGAGAGTAATAAATTTGAGGAAATTTCATATCACTACTCTCTTATAACAAATCTTTCTAGGCTTATCTCGAAACAAATAAATAATAAACAACATGCCATTTTTGTATGCGATCGCTGCTTGAATTATTTTAATGATGAGAATAAATTAAATGAGCATTTAGAATTATGTGAACAGAAAAAATTTTGTAAGATAACTTTCCCAAAGTATGATTATGTTGAATTTAAAACTTTTACGTATAAACAAAAATCGCCCTTTATAATTTATTTGGATTTCGAATGTGTTCTAGAAAAAGTACATAATAAAAATTTCTATCAACAACATAAAGCTTTTAGTGTAGGTTTTTATTTTAAATGTGCATATGATAATTCAATTTCATTCTATAAATCATATCGCGGAGAGAACTGTGTAGAATGGTTTTCAAATCAATTGGAAATATTAGCATTCAATCTTGAGGAAAAGTTAAAAACTGTGATACTTACGACTCCCGGAGTTGATAAAAATACAGCTATAGCATGTCATATTTGTGAGAAACTATTTGTGATTGATGATGTAATTGTAGCAGATCATAATCTTTTTAATGGTGAATTTACAGGATTCGCTCACTCTAATTGTAATTTAAATTTTAAAAAGTTATTTGTTATTCCAATAGTTTGCCATAATCTCTCTAATTACGATGGACATTTTTTAATTAAAGAATTATGTAAAAACAATAGAGTTAGCTTATTACCCATTAATAAAGAGAAATATATATCATTTACTCAATATTATACAGAAAATAGTATTAAATATAGGTTCATAGATTCATTTAGGTTTTTGGGTACATCGTTAGCAGAATTAGCATCTACTTTAAATATAAATGATCTAACAAATCTTAAGCAGGAATTTAATTATTTAGATAATGAAAAATTTCACCTGCTTACACGTAAAGGTGTTTTTCCCTATGATTATGTTGATAATTTAGATAAATTAAATGATGACGAATTACCAAAAAGAGAATTATTCTATAATAAATTAAACGATCAAAATATTAATGAAGATGAATATGAACATGCTCTAAATGTTTGGAATAAATTTAATATGCTAAATTTAGGAGAGTATAGTGATTTATATTTAAAAACTGATGTAATTCTGTTGGCAGATGTTTTTGAAAACTTTAGAAATAGGTGTCAGAATATTTACAAATTAGATCCAGCATGGTACTATACTTTACCAGGATATGCTTGGGATTGCATGCTTAGAATTACTAAATGTAGACTTAAACTTATTAAAGATATTAATCAATTATTATTCATAGAAAAGGGGTTAAGGGGAGGAATTTCTATGTGCTCCAATCGTTATTCCGAAGCCAACAATAAATATATGACTAATTATGATTCTTCTAAACTATCGAAATATTTATTATATTTTGACGTTAATAATTTATATGGTTGGGCTATGTGTCAGTACTTACCATACGATAATTTTGTTTGGGTCAATAATATTAATGATTTCAACATTAGCCAATTAAGAGATGATGCAGACGAAGGATATATTCTAGAAGTTGATTTAGAGTATCCATCTTGTCTACATGATGAACATAAAGATTTTCCTTTTTGTGCTGATCACGAGAAACCTCCAAATTCAAAACTGTCTAAATTGTTAAATACAGTAAAAGATAAAAAAAATTATGTTATTCATTATAGGAATTTAAAACAAGCATTAAATAACGGTTTAATTCTAACTAAAATTCATAAAATATTGAAGTTCAAACAGTCTCCATGGTTGAAATCTTATATTGATTTAAATACAATGTTACGAACCAATGCTCAATCAGATTTTGATAAAAGTTTATTCAAATTGATGAATAACGCAGTTTTTGGAAAAACGATGGAAAACATAAGAAACCATAGAAATATTAAATTAGTGAATAAATGGGGCGGGCGATATGGAGCAAAAAATTTAATTTCAAGTCCATTATTCCATAGCCGTAAAATTTTTGACGATAATTTAGTTGCTGTAGAATTAAATAAAGCTCAAATTATATTTAACAAACCGGTATATGTGGGCATGGCCATTTTAGATATTTCAAAGACCGTAATGTATGACTTCCATTACCAATTTATATTGAAACATATACCATTAAATCAATGCAAATTGATGTATACAGATACTGATAGTTTTATTTATGAAATAATGTGTGATGATGTTTATAGCGAAATTATTAAAAAGCATATTAGCAAATTTGATACTAGCGATTATCCGTTAAATAATAAGTATAACATACCCCAATTGAACAAAAAAGTACTAGGATTAATGAAAGATGAAGCATGTGGGCATATTATAACCCATTTTATAGGTTTAAGGTCAAAAATGTATACATATAAGCTAGATAATAAGTGTTTAAAGAAAATTAAGGGTATAAGAAATAATGTTGTAAAAAATGAAATAACTTTTAATGATTATTATGATTGTTTAATGTTAGGAAAGGATAAAATTGTTGCCCAACGGTCTATCCGTTCATATAATCATAACATATTTAGTATAGAGGAAGTCAAGTTGGCCCTTAATTCCTTTGATGATAAAAGATATTTATTACCTAACAGTACCGACACGCTTCCTTGGGGCCACTATAAAATACCCAAAGAATTTGCAAATATTTGAATATAATTCATAGGTAGTAGAATAAGTATTGTTGTATATAACTTTATTATATGTAAAAAAAAAAAAAAAAACAATTGTTAAAAATATATGTTTTTATTCATGAAGTGTATGATTTTAATATAAATTCTGAACATATACTGCAATTAATGCTGTGATTGTACAACGGTCCATCGATGACGTCACCTTCAGCTGTTGTAGAGTGTCCCCAACATGGCTTCAATAATAGCAATAACATATTTTTAGGCAATTCCATCTTATATTTTATTAATTTTGTAATATATTCATTATTTGAATCCATTTCGTGGTTAATAATTTTCTTCAATTCTAACACTTGCTCAAGTTTCACCATGCTTTTAATTTTCTAATCAACTTAACAACACACTTTAAGAATAATGAGACAGATAGTAGTGCAACACAATAAAGTATTGCTAAGACTGAATCAAGTTTTTCTGCTGCCAATGTGGAAATGAAGATAGGGGTGGGGAACCTGTTTAAATTCTGCCACTCACTATCTTTAAACACAGCCTTATGGTCAATAATTCTAATTTTATATGTTGTTGAATCTTTCGGAATAGATGTAGATAGAACTGATTCGGTAACTTTGTTCATCTTATTCCAATTGGAAGGCCAATGATCATTTGTAGGGGTGAAACAAATATAAACTTCTTGCACATTTTTTGGATGACTCATATAGAGCACATTATTAAAAATGGAGACTAATATTAGGAAAGGAATTCCCAACATTGTGAGGTGAACTAATTTATAGAAACAATTAACTAGCATATATATATATTTATTGTGGTAAACAATTATAAATCCAATTACTAAGTACAAAACAGTTTCTTAAACTACACATATAAAACTTATCATTTAAATGTTCCATACATTTCGGTACATCAATATTAAATTTAGGTGGTGAATGCCAACTACTTAAACTTTCAATGTTTACAATTTTCGGTAACGATTGTTTGCTAGCATCCAAATCTTCAAATAAATTTAGTAGAAAATCCTTCTTCTGGTGTCCTTTAACATACACAATATCAAATCCATATAATTTTTTTCTTATTAAATGTATATGATCGTAGCTAATGTATCCTGATTGGTATGGAAGCCCATGAATGTTATAAATTGCATAATTTACATCTTTCTTTTCGGGAATAGATAATGCCGAATATGGTTTTGGTTCTTGAAATACATAATGATTATATTGTGAATCATGCATAATAGTGATCTCTTTAACATGAAACTTCCGTTCGTGTTCACTACTATTTAATACAAAACCTTGCATATCAACAATTGCAATTTTCATTTTAATTAATTTTTCGAACAATTTCACTGAGAGGCAAATACTCGATAATACAATCGTGAATAATGATGCAGTATGCTTTTGTATTTTCAGGAAAAGCTTGATGTGTATCAATCTCAATCTTAACGTCAACTGTTGAAGATTTTATACTTTCATCTCTTTTAGAACAATCAATAACAAAGAGCGCGTGTGTTTTAAATTTATCATAACTTAATAGAACCTGTTTGCGTTCTAATAGAGATTGAGCCATGTAACTCCTATAAAACTCTGTATAATTATAATATACATTTGTATAATTATCTGATGCAAAATCTAAATTCATTCGTTCATATGGATAATAATCTCCATTTAAAGACAATCGGATATTTGATATGTTCATATGATCAAATAATGTAGAATCAGCAGTTGCTATATCTTTTCGGTTATTATGAAAACCAATAATAGCATAACGAGGACACTCTACATTTGTAGTAGTTTTCACACTCCAAATTTCTTTTGTCGACCCTGTATTAAGAGCTGGTAATTCGTGATATTCCCATTTCCTAAATGGAATCAAGATTGGTCGATCATGTTTAATTGACTTTAATAATTCCATTTTAATATTATCATTTGGCATTACATGGCTCACTTTCAACTCAATACTATCAATTTTAATTTCAGTTATTGTTTCACTATTAGGATTCAATAGAGCATTGTTATCTGTTCGAGACCTTACTAGTCGCAATGTGTGTTTTCCACACATCATTGTCTTATAATCACTAAAAACACCGAATAAGTGAGCTAAAGGTATTCGCATAAAGAATTCTTTGTTAGCACATGTCGGGTTTTGATTTGGATAGTACCAACTGGCCATTGTTAAATGTTTAGTATCATCTTCAGTATAACATAAATAGGCACGAATAAGGCTCACAATCCCCGGATCTTTTACATGCTCCACTTCAACTCCATTCAATTCATATGTTACTGAATCAAACAAAAAGGCTCCTGCATTATTAAGTAAACAACCATCGCCTTCTCCTCTTGTCTTTTTCAGTGTTCCTTTAATGACTAATGCAGCCTCGCTCATTAACAGCCAAACATCATTTCTATTTACGGTTATTTCGATTACATCATTATTATCAAATGATTTAACATAGGGCAAATATGTTCGATATTCCATATTAATTATGGAGGTATCGGTAATCACCGGCTTATACAGGTTTAAAATTTGATCGTACGACATATCCAATTGTTTTGAGAAAATTGACGTTTAATGGTGATAATTTACCCCCCAACTTTCTTCTTGAACAACTTTTTCTAACTGAGCATGGTGAGGGGTGGATATGTCTTTTATACGATTTAATTATTAAAACCATCTTTTTTCAATTCCAATCGGATGATAATTTCTTCGCCTCGAAAATTCACCAGATTAAAATCTTGATCTACTATTTTCAATGAAATGTTAGAAATCTCTTTTCTGATTATTGGCAAATAAATTAAGTTTCGTGGAATTTCGTCTATAGAATACCCTGGGTTAGATGTAACAGGAAATTCATATAATGTATGAGATGGTATCCCGTTGTAATATGCCCCACTTGTTATGTTACTATCCACGTGAATTGTTCGAACTTTAACAATGTTTACAGGACGATCAGATGAATGAACTATTCCTGCTGGTAATACCTTTCGTGAGAATCCTAGGAGTTTTGCCAACGAATTGTTATAAGTGAAATCTATATCAAAATCACGATGAAAAATTTCACACTTCAAAGTATTATTGTTTGGTCTTAGGAAAAATATATCTTCCTCTTTTTCATTACCATTCAAATTGAAATTTAGCAACTTCTTCTTTAAAAAATTATTAATATCTGTAATTTCGTATACACCACCAGGCAGATGAATTGAATTCAACTGTTTGCTTTTATCTATATAGTAAAATTCTGTATTTTCTTCTACGTTGGGTATAGTATTGTAGGAAAAGAAACCAATGAGTGCTAATCCGTATTGATAATTTGCATCCAATTGTATGGGGATAGGAAAATCTATGGAGAGCGTAGACTTGCGATCCTTCAGCGTTAATATTACAGACATAACTAATAATCAACTTAATTACAACTTGGTATTATATAGAAATTCAATACATAAATGACCACAATTACTAGAATTGAATCTTTGATATTGCTTTTTATTGTAGATTATATTAGTTGATGGACCAAAATAATTTACTAGTTCTACTGGTGGTTTTAAATTACCGAAACTATCGAAATAATTGATTGCACTTCCTCGTTTTTTATATGCCACCCAATGAGTACCTGCATTGGCATTCAAATCTAAATTAACAATAGCACTTTCATTACGATGTATATGATTGGGTAGCTGATCACGCATAAATACACCTCTAAAATATGGTAGTTTCAATTTATTTGCACAGTTTATTATTTCATAGTCATACAGAGCTCTATTAGGTAAATTCAGCGTCTCGAATTTTCGGGCTTTTTTAAAAATAAACCATAACCTTTGGAATTTTTTCGAAGATACAATCCCGAACCTTTCTCGCCAATTTCAATCTTTGAAGCATTGTTGCCATCATTTATTTTCCTTTTGATATCCATTACATTTTTAACAACAGTAGATGCTCCACCAGCTAGAGCTCCCATTGCTCCTAAAGCAGATAGAATTGGCAATAGTGGTAAAAATCCGCCAGATTTATGTTCAAATGGAATAATACGAGGTAGTCGTATCTTTTTTCTACCACCTGCTTTTTTAATAGCCATTCGAGCAGCTTTTAATCCAGCTAATGAAGATTTTCGTAAACTTTTATTATTCACTGCATATTTTCGTAAACTTTTCGATGTAGGATTTATAACATGTGTCTTGAATGACAGTCCCATACCCATTTTTCTTTTAACTTTCATTGTATTTAGAACAACCCAAGACGCGGCTTTTTCACCAACACTAGAATCTTTTGATTTAACGCGTTCCCAAGCACTATTTTCTAACTCTTTATCTGCTTTATGTCTATCAGACAATGATGAACTTGAACTATATAAAAGATCGTGCTGCTTACAGGCGGCGTCTAATTGATTAATACCAGGATCGCCTCGCGCTAATCGTTTTAGTACTTTTGTACCAGGTCCACACCACTGATAGCCGGGAATATGTAATTCAATAGGTAATTTATTAATTAACGAATTTACAATACCCGCACCTTTGTGTTTAACAGTTTGCATATTACTAAATCATATTATAACTTTGCAGCTTTTATATATAAATAATAAATGGATGTTTTAAATTTTCAGTTAGAATCATGCATTTAGTATCACAAGATCTTAAGCTCGATGTTGAAAATTTAGATTTTGATGATTCCACGTCTAAAATCTGTGTACATAGTAAATTATTACCAAATTGTTTTCGCGCTATATTTTGCGGCCCTAGTGGTTGTGGAAAAACTAATTCACTTTTAGCGTTGTTATTCAATCCTAATGGACTGAAATTTGCTAATATATATTTATATTCAAAGTCTCTTTATCAACCAAAGTATAAATTATTAGAAAATGTTTTGCAGCAAGTTAAGGAAATTGAATATTTTCCATATAAGGATAATGAATTAATCACTGATCCTGATGAAGCTAAAGAAAACTCTGTATTTATATTTGATGATGTTTCCTGTGATAAGCAAGATAAAATTAGGGCATATTTTTCTATGGGTCGGCATAAATCTATTGATGTGGCATACTTATGTCAAACTTATTCCAAAATCCCGAAACAATTAATAAGAGATAACTGTAATGTAATTGTATTATTCAAACAGGATGATGTTAATTTAAAGCATGTGTTTGATGAACATGTAACACCAGATATATCATATAATACATTTAAAACCTTATGTTCTCAATGTTGGAATTCCAATAAATTTAAGCCATTGGTTGTTGTTAAGGAATTTGAATTAAATAATGGACGTTATCGAATGGGGTTCGATGAGTATATAAAAGTTAATGAATAGTTCTATTAATAATCATTTGTTTATGATGAAGCTTTTAAATAAGGTTGAATCAGAACGTAAACAGAAAATTATAAAATTAGCTAATGATGTCCGAAAAAAATATATGGCATTAAAATTGGGGAGATCAAATGAAGATACCACAATAAATAGAATTTTTTCTCCTATCACCACCCATTTAAAAGAAATTGAAAATAATCAAAAAGCGGTAAAATTACCTATCAAAGCAGAGGTGAAATCAAATGTGATGAAAATAAATAAACAGGAACCTATAGATGAGAGTGAAATAAAAACTATGTTAAAAGAAACGGATACTGATAGTGATAATACAATGATGACAGCTGACGATGATTATAGTGAAATAATAGAGGCGAATGCTAAAAATGTAATAAATTTACAAGATTATCCCAACGTTTCACAAAAATATATAGAAGAATATTTTCAACATTCTTCGAAAATTGACGACACTCATGCCCCCAGATATAATGCTACTACTAGAACATGGAGCTTAGGTAGTAAAGAAATAGAATTTGATAATATTACGGGTGAGATAATCGTAGACGGTGTCCCTTATGAAGGCACTGAGGGGCTTTATGAGTTGTTATTTTATAAAAAATCTAAAAATTTTAATGATGAAGATACTGATGCATTCGAAGACATTATAGACAAAACCAATCTCTATCGAAAAAATTATTCTGCAGAAGGTAGAATTATAGGTGCAAAAAGCTTCAAATATAAACATATCATACGACCATTACTATCAAAAAAGGGTGGTAACTATGATAATAATTATATGACATATAATACAAAACCAGTAGAATATGTCTATTGGGATGATGTTAATGAGTTAGTTGATAGACTTCGATTATTATTTGCATCTAAATATGCTGGAAATAACTCCCACACCAATGAAATTGCATCAATTATTGAAGAATTAAAAGAAGCGAAAATCGTATATTAACTCTTCTTAGTTAATCGTTTTCCTATAGTAGAAATGAGTATAGACAAGTTCGGACGTGCAGCTGATAAATATTATCAACCTGTTGCTTCTCCTTCGTCATTGTTTTCTTTTACATTAAATGGTGACTTAGATATTGGTGGTTTAAAAATATGTAATGTTAAATTGCCCTCCCAAGATGAAGATGTTTCTAATAAGAAATATGTGGATGAGTCATGTAAGACAATCATGAATTTCTATTTGATGGTACAACAAGATGTCGCAGTTATGTCTGAGAGACATAGAGAACAATCAGTAGGTTTTGCTGATAAAATGAATCTGCTTTATAGAGGACTTGAAATAAAGATTGAAGAATTATCAACAGCACTTGAACTAAAGATTCAAAAATTAGTAACAGCAATTGAAGATGTTAAGAGCAAGCATATTGATGATCGTAGGGAAATAGCTTCAAAATTGCATGAAGTTCAAATAAATATAACTAACAATATACGCGAAATTAATAAAATTAATAATATTGTTAGTAATATAGGAAGCCAAATTACAATTCTTGATAATAATAAAGTTAATAAACTTGATATTAGAAAACTTAAATAGGTACTTCAATAGTGAATTAGTGCTAATCAAATTGTGGCCGTAAAATGGCATCAATCGAAAAAATTCAAGTGGTTAATGAATTACATAGATCGATAAGAAAAAATTTCCCTAGGAGACGAACGCTTATTAAAGGGCTGGATGATTTATGGCAAGCCGATCTTGCCCAAATGGATACATATGCTAAAGAAAATAATCAATTTAAATATATTCTGTTGGTTATCGATTGTTTTTCAAAATATGTGTGGACTGAACCACTAAAATCAAAAACAGGGGAAGAAGTGACAGCGGCATTTGCTAGAATATTATCCACTTCTAAGCGTTTTCCGAAAAATTTGCATACCGATCAGGGTAAAGAATTCTATAATCATTATTATCAACGTTTGTTGCAACAATACAATATTAATCATTATTCAACATATTCACAAATGAAAGCGGCCATTGCCGAACGCACTATTCGTACCATAAAGGAACGATTATATAAATATTTTAGTTTAAATGGCACACACAAATGGATTTCTATTTTACCCACTATTGTGAAGAATTATAATGAATCAAAACATAGTGTAATTAAAATGAGACCATGTGATGTTAGTGAAACAATTGAAAGAAAATTATTGGATACTGTGTATAATCACATAAAAATATTTCCTGGATCCAAACTTAACATTGGAGATGAAGTGCGTATTAGTAAAGAAAAACATGTTTTCGATAAAGGCTACACACCGAATTGGACTACTGAATTATTTAAAATTATTAAAATTAATCACACCAATCCTGTAACATACTTGTTGGAAGATATAAATAAGAGACCCATAAGAGGAGCTTTTTATTCTTATGAGCTGCAGAAAACAAAACAACCAGATGTTTATTTAGTTGAAAAAGTTCTAAAGAAAAGAGGCAACATGGTATATGTAAAATGGCTTGGCTTTGATAATTCTCATAATAGTTGGCTTGATGAGACAAATATATTATAGGGAATATTAGTTGTTTCATAGAATCTTGACTAGCACGATGTCCTCTGAAAATCAATGTGTTTTTAGTGCCAATCAAATAGACAAAGAATGTTTTGAATTATTAGACGAGTTTGAACGTGAAACAAATGATGAGTGTTTTATTTTAAATAAAAGATTTTTTTTCTGATAACGAAATTTTCATCGATATTGGTTTAAACACATACAAAGAATTTAGACCATGCATTAATGTAAGCAATGCTTTAATATTCGAAATAAATGAATGGCAAAAGTTCATATCTAATATGCATTGGCTTCTTAGTGGATATTTTCGAAATATGGATATGGATTATCTACGTTTTATCATGTGTAATGATATAATTGTCTTAGGCAGCAACGGTATTGATGGACTGAAGATGGTGGAAGTTACAAGATGCGGAAAAACTATTGTTTTAACAGAGACTAATATACATAACTTGTTAATAGCTAATTTTTATTTTATTGCTGATGTTGTTAAAAAATTAATATTAATTGATTTTAAGGCATATTATAGTAATATTATACATGTTTTTAAAGAATTGTTTTCGGATCTAGTTACTCCTGAAGATATTAAGAATGTAATTTGTGAATATGTTTATAGTTTTAATGATGTATATAGTAATTGTTTAAGAGAATATATGTTAATTAATAAACACAAAATATTGTCTGATTTAAAATAAAAATACCATTGTTCAAGTAATAAGCGTTTTATTCAGAAATTTCAAACTCTGGTGTTGATATGGTGTTGGATATTTTTTTTATACATTTAAAAATAATATAATATTTATTGTTAATGAATAAATGCAAATTTTTCTTAAAAGGTTCCGTCATCCTCTGTGGTAAAAATAATATATTGTTCTCTAATTCTAATTTGATCACTTCCCCGAATTTACTTTTGACTACTGTGACGTTTAAAATTTGATACTTCTCATCGGGAACCAGTTCATCCATACCAATTTTTGGTTTTGATGATGATACAGCAGCAGCATTTAGACATTTTAAATCCATTTTTCTCTACAAATAAAAATATAATAAATTATATTTAGTAAATAATAAATTTTTCAAAAATAATTGCTAATAAATTAATATTTACCTGAACACATAAACTTGAGACCTTTAGTTGTTGAAGATGAAACTGTATTTGACAAATATTTACCTGTAGCCTATTAGAATTATCAAACCAAATTATTTAAACACTCGATATGTATTGTTTAAACTTCAATATTTTATGTAGTTGTTGAAGATGAAACTGCATTTGACAAATAGCTCACATGAGCCCATATTTATATTGGAAAAAAAATAAATAAATAAACTGATTGGCTCCTCCTTTCACTAATCTCTATACAGTTGAATTTAGCACATTCTTCATCGTCTGTGTACTTAGTTGGTTTCTCAAGATAACAGAAATCTACCCTATTGAAGATTAGATTATTTTTATATTCAGGGTAGCTTATCAACCTGCCAATTAAAAATCACTTAACTTTTTGGCTTTTCAAATAACGTCAGACCGTCTGGCCTCGATGGTTTTTACATCTGTCTGCAGTAGAGGGTGGCTTTTCGACCTTCTCAATCTCATGTGTAGATAACCACAAATTTTACTAGATAATTCTTAATAGCATTCAAATGATATTATTGTTAAGAGCACATTCTTCATCGTCTATGACAAGAAATGATAATCGTCATAGAGGGTAGCTTAACTTTTTGGCTTTTCAAATAACGTCAGACCGTCTGGCCTCGATGGTTTTTACATCTGTCTGCAGTAGAGGGTGGCTTTTCGACCTTCTCAATCTCATGTGTAGATAACCACAAATTTTACTAGATAATTCTTAATAGCATTCAAATGATATTATTGTTAAGAGCACATTCTTCATCGTCTATGACAAGAAATGATAATCGTCATAGAGGGTAGCTTATCAACCTGCCAATTAAAAATCACTTAACTTTTTGGCTTTTCAAATAACGTCAGACCGTCTGGCCTCGATGGTTTTTACATCTGCATGCAGCCTTTTTTCTTTAAAGTAATTAAGCGACTCTCATTAAATGGACAAAATGGCGTTAAAATTAACTGGACAATAACCATGGTGACGCTAATGGACGCCGGACGACCCACCATTCGCCCGAACAATCAAATCCAACGGTGCCATATTGAATCACCCCTTTTCCCACCCATCCAATTAAATCCAACGACGCCATATTGAATTACTTTTTTCCCCACCCATCCAACGACGTCATATTGAATTACCCCTTTCCCCACCCATCCAATGAAATCCAACGACGCCATTACCCCTTTCCCTTAGTACCCTCCCCTCTGACGCCATATTGAATTACCCCCCACCCCTTAAACTTGTACACACCCCTTTGATTGACACCATATTGAAAAACCACCCCCTTACCCCTGAATTTACAATCCCCCCTCTAGAGTCTAAGTTGAGGGAGAATCGGCCTTGTTTAACTACTAACGTATTTAACAGAATTATTCAAAGCGTCTAAATCCATCTAATATATATATATATATATATATAAGTATGAGCAAAAAGATAAGACGAATTAGATAATAAAATAGTTACTTACATTTTAATTTTTTTTCTTGACTGTCTAACAAACACTAAAGAACAAGTTCAGAATTATGTAGTTGAATTGAATACTTTAACATTACTATGAGCATACGGCTTAAATACCTGATGCAGGTACCACCACCACCACAACCACCACCAGCAAAAATCATAGTCCCTTTAATAAGAAAATCGGTTTGATTTTATATTTTGCTAAATATACAATAGAGATTATAACATTTCTAGAAGCATTTTTCATCCTTATAATCTTTTCGAATAACATCCTGTTAAAGACCTCTTTATATTAAAAATACAGATTATCATTCCACGCATTCTAAAATTCCTTAAGAGAAATGTGTTTTAAGTGCGTTTCAAATTGATAAACATGGGATTGTCATGAAGCAAAACCTTTATTATTATTACATACAATAAAGAATGATTGATCTTCGGTTAAACATTAGGCCTTTTGTAAAATTAAATAATGCCCTCTTAATTTGAAGCATTTAAATAAGAAAACACTAATATGTATTGGATATACGAGACTTTCTACAATAACTGAATGATTGATGATCGACTGAACATTAGACCTTTTATAAAGTTAAATAATACCCTCGAATTGGAAGAATTTTAATGGCAAACACTGATTTTAAATATGTATTGGATTCGTCATATATATTTTAGTACAATGGAATTAGACTATTTACGTTTTATTTGTTGTAAGAATATAATCATAACATTTCTAGATGAATTATTGCTAATTTACTAAATTTTTTCTAACCAATATTCAGTCATAAAATTTTCTTTTCTATTCGCGTTATATTTCACATTGACGCCATGTTGCAAATTTTGCACTTTTCTGGAATTTAGTCTAGTTCTGCTGTTGTATATCTAGTATTGTCAATTACGAAATAATGTTAATCTAATAACTTAAAAACTACATATTTGTTATCAACTAACTATTTACATGTATAGTAGATAAATAAATAATGTACAATTATTAGAATCGCATATATCGATTTTGTGTTTATCGATAGGCGCTTCGAACGCAATCCCATCTACGGTGAGACAAAGATAAATAATGTGAAAAGGGAGACAGATCTGCCGCTGTCATTGAAATTAGATGCAATGAACATTGCAAAGATTATTAGCGATATTGTTAAAAATAAAACATTTAATGGCTTATTTTCGCTATAGGTAAAACAGAATTAATATCCTGTCCTTTGTCCATATCCTATCGAGTAAGTACCTCTTTGAATTATACCCATTAACCCTTTTTTGAAGGATAGACCGCTAATCTATTAATGGTACAACACGTGGCTTGTATTAATTATTATTTTCCCCATAAGAAATTGAAGAATCTAGGTAAACTCGACCAGTGTGACAGAGAATAATACAGAAATAATATTAGTGAAAGAAATAGTGCGTCTGATAAAATATGTATTTATTAAAACGTAAGTAAATTGTCCTTATCGGATTCGAAATACTCTCTAGCGAATTAATTAATTAAAATGTAAGTAACTATATTATTATCCTATTCTTCTTATCTTTTTTCTCATACTTATATATATATATATTTTTTAGATGGATTTAAACGCTTTGAATAATTCTGCTACATACGTTCGAAAAGAGTTAGTAAAATTACAAGATTTAGTACCAAACCAGAAATATGCAATTATGGGAATTAAAATTTCAAACAGCAGTTACAGAGAAGTGGTACAAGTGGATATTCCAGATAATAAGATTCTGTTTCTGCCCCTACGAGTAACGGAAATTTACAAGAAAAATTGGCACTATTTTTTGCCGGGCAAGTTTAGCATTGTTTTTAAAGAATTACATACAGTTAATAGTTTAAATTCGACTCCGGTCTTTGAAGTGGCTTTCAGTTAATTCAGGTAATACAAAACGTTAAAAAATTTAAATTATCTTCATAATTTTTCTTTTTAAAGTCAATAATTACTTTTCCAGATTTCCCAGTTTCCAAGATGCTAATATATATTTAAAAGAGTTAAAAGAAAATAAATATATATGATATATTATCATATATTATATAACATATAATATATGATAGGGGTCCAGAATTAGGAACAGATCATTTTATGGTGATAGCAGTAATAAAAGAGAATAGGAGAGTAGTGCGGAATAGTAGAGTTGAGAAGGGTATTACATATAGAAAAATAAGAACGTATAAGTTAAGAGAGGACGAAGTTGCAAAAGCGTATAGAGACATATTAACGCAAAAAATAACAGCTAAAGAAGGAGCGTGGCAAGATGGAGGTGTAAATATGGAGTGGAATATGTTAAAACAATTAATATTAGAGGCCAGCGAACTAGCATGTGGAACAACAAGAAAATGCAGCAAAGCAAAACAAACGACGTGGTGGACAGAGGAAATAAAATCGAAAATTAAAGAAAAAAAACCTAGATGGAGGGAATACTTGAAGGTGACCAACAAAGCCAACTACGAAAAATACAAGAGGGAGATGAATAAGGTGAAGAAATTAGTGAGAGACGAAAAAAGGAAACAATGGCAAGAATTTGGTGAGAAAATGGAAAGAAATAGCAATGAAAATAAGAAGGCTTCCTACAGTGTCCTAAGAGGGTGTAGAAAAGATAAAAAGGAAAATAGAGTGCTCATGAAAGACAAGAATGGAAAGGTAATAAAAGATGAGGAAAAGGTGATAAACAGATGGAAAGAATATTTCGATGAGCTATTGGCGGGAAGTGTAAGTGGGAAACCCAATAAAAATAGCGAAAAAAAAAGATTAGGTGAAGATAAATCTCAAGAAGTTGATAATGAAGAGGAAGGCGGCGAAGAAATAGAAAGGGAAGAATTCGAAAAGACTATTAGAGAACTTAAGAATGGGAAGTCTCCAGGGAGTGAAGGAATAACATCGGAAATGATTAAGAATATTGGAGAAAAGGGCATGGAAAAACTGGTATATATATAACAAAATATGGAGAGAAGAACGCATCCCAGAGGAACGGAAGAGAGCACAGATAGTACCCATTTATAAAAAAGGAGACAGAGCTGACTGTAAGAACTACAGAGGAATAAATATAATCCATACAGGGATGAAGATACTAGAGAAGCTAATGAAAGATAAGATAAATTATAAAGTGGAACAGACCCTGGAAGAGCCACAATGCGGATTTAGAAAAGGTAGAAGCATACAGGACCATATATTTACTATAAAGCAAATGGGGGAAAAGGCAGGAAATAGTAAAAAAACATATATGTAGTTTTTCTAGATCTAAAGAAAGCATTCGATAAAATAAATAGAAGCAGAATATGGAATCTAACGAGGGAGAGGGGTATAGAAAAGAAAATGATTAGGTTAATAAGGAAGATATATGAGGAGAATGCAAACAGTATAATAGTGAATGGTACAGAATCAGACACATTTAAAACAATGGACGGACTAAGACAGGGAGGAGGACTGAGTCCAACATTATTTAACATATATATGGATGAGATAATGAGAGAAAGTGATAAAGAGGAAAGAGGAGTAGTCGTTGGATATAAAAACATGCAAAGGGTGGTTATAACGACTGGAGCATGTGCAGATGATGTGATGTTAGTGGCGGAGAATGAAAAGAGTTTGCAGAGAAAATTGAGCAAATGGAACAAAGTGCTTAAAAAATACGAGATGGAGATGTGCAAGAAAAATACAAAGGTAATGGTAATAGGAGAGAAACAGAAGTTAGAAATTAAGATAGAAGAGACGAGAATAGAGCAGGTCGATTGTTGTAAGTACCTAGGAGTGCAGATCAGCAGCGGGGGTAAACAGGAAAATGAAATTACGGGGCGGGTGAATAAAGCAATGAATGCATACTATAGAATCAATAGACTAATAATGGAAAACAAGGAAATCACAAGGAAAACAAAAATAAATGTATACAAGACCATAATAAGACCGATTTTAACATTCGGATGTGAAACGTGCAAAATGGAACAAAAAGCCATAAGTAGGGTACAAGCTGTGGAAATGAAATTCTTGAGAAGAGTAAAAGGGGTAACGAAAAGAGATAAAATAAGGAGTAGCGTAATAAGAGAAGAGTTGGAGATAGAACCAGTGGTGGAGTTCATTCACAGAAGGCAGTTGGGATGGTGGGGACATCTGGTAAGAATGAGTGAAAAGAGGCAAGTAAAGAGAGTCTGGCAGGCAAGGGAGGGAAGAAGAGCGAAACGGGGAAGACAAGAAATTACATGGGATGAGGGAATTGAAAAAGTAATAAGAGAAAGAGGAATGAAGCTGAATGACGCAAGAAGAATTGCTAGCAACAGGAAGGAGTGGGAGAGATGCATAGGAAGTGAGGAATAGGAGGATAACGAGAAGAGCTCAAGCCGACACCAGTTTATGGTAGAAGGCATATAGATATATATATATATATATATATATAAAAGAAAATAAAACGATTTATATTTTAAAAATGTATATTACAATATGTATATTGTTGCTAATATAATAAATTTTCAATTATACAAGTCAACAAATATTTTTTCTATATCTATTAACATGCATTCTTTCAAACAATAACTCCGCTCATCAAATGTTAAATTACAATATTCATCTATTATACTTTCTACACTTAGTGGATAAATTAATTCTGATACCAATTCCTTAAAAGCTTTTATAAAATTATTATGAAAACCGTTAAAGTCAATTAAATTTAGGCTAGCAATTAAGGGAACCACATGATACGTATTGATGAATATTATGTTAACCAAATCAGATTCTGTTAAGCATATAGTCTTTTCCTGTCTAGTAATTTGCATCATTTTTAATTCTTCATTATTATGCCCTGTTATGATTATATTCTTACAACAAATAAAACGTAAATAGTCTAATTCCATTGTACTAAAATATATATGACGATTCCAATACATATTTAAAATCAGTGTTTGCCGTTCAAATTCTTCCAATTCGAGGGTATTATTTAACTTTATAAAAGGCCTAAAGTCCATGGACATATTTAATCCAACATCAATTAATATATTATGACTTATTGTAGCAAATCTTGTGTTTAATAATAAACGTTTTGCTTCATTTTTTTCACTAATTTCATGTTCAATAGTTCAAACAAATCTTTATCAATTTGACCAGCACTTAAAATGCATTTATTTTAAGGCGTCATGTTTATACAATTTTTGCACAACAACTATTTTTTTTTTCATAGTATATTTGTCTTATGAATCCAGCTATTATAAGAATTATCAAAACCAAGCCATTTTACATATACCATGTTGCCTTTTTACTTTAGCACTTTCTCAACTAAATAGATATCTGTTTGCTTTGTCTACTGCAATTCATAACTATAGAAAAATCCCTTTATTGGCTGTTTATTTAAATCTTCCAACAAATACGTCACAGGATTGGTTTGATTGATTTTGATAATTTTAAATAGTTCGGTGGTCCAGTTAGGTGTGTACCCTTTATCGAAAACATGCTTTTCTTTACTGATTTTACGATATGATGTGTACCATATCGCCAACATTTAATTTCGATCCTGGAAAGATTTTCATATGGTTATAGATTGTATCCAACAACTTTTTCTCAATTGTTTCACCAACATCATCAGATGGCTTCATTTTAATTGTACAATGTTTTGCTTCATTACAATTTTTGAAAATAACTGGTAAAATTGAAATTGTGCGTTCCATTTAAACTGAAATATTTATACAGTCGTTCTATTATAGTACGAATTGTTCGTTCAGCAATGGCTGCTTCTATTCGCGAATATGTTGAATATTAATTAATTTTGTATTGTTTAAGCAAATATTGCAAATGACGATTGTAGAATTCTTTGCCTTGATCAGTCTGTAAATTATTAGGGCTACGCTTTGAGGTAAGTAATATTTTAAAACCCGCATCCACCATCGAATCACCAGATTTATTTTTCAGCGGTTTGGCCCTAATATATTAAAAAAACAATCAATAACAAGCAGAAAATATTGAAACTGGTTATTTTCTTTTTCACATGTATCCATTGGAGCAATATCTGCTTGCCATAAATCGTCTAACTGTTTAATAATTGTACGTCTCCTCTGAAAATTCCATCCTATTGGTTTATGTAGTTGATTAACAACTTGATTTTTTTTTCGGTGCCATTTAGCGCTTTATCACTTTAAATATTAAATAACAGGTGTCTAGAATCTCAGCAAACTACCTTCAGTCTAGACGTGTTGTTCCTGGTTATTTATCAGCTTTGGAATAATTAAGATTTTCTATCTTGTCGCGATTATTACATACATCCAACTGAACCTTATCTAATATTTTAATTATATCTGTAATCGTGTTATTAGATTCAGCTCTACTGGTATTAAATAATGCCGATAATTCTATAATTTTTGTCTCAAAAGTATTGATTAAATCATTAATTCTATTAGACATATCTATTAATCGCTGTTTATTATTTTTTTTACTTTTAACCACATACTGCTGTAGCATTAAATACAAATTCATTATTGGTCCACGGAACCATCCACATATTCTTTATTAGGAACGTCGTCATCTTGAGTGGGTGAATTAACGTTACATATTTTTAAAATTTCAATATCTAAATCACCATTATATGTGAATGAAAATGATGATGAGAAAGTAGACGAGGAAGAAATCTGATAATGTGAATATTTATCGGACAAACGTCCAAACTTATCTATACTCATCACCGTTGTTTAACTAAATAATAATATTTATGCATGACAATATATTAATATATAACTTTTGCTTCTTTTAATTATTCAATAATTGACACCATCTCATTACTATGAGAAGAATTACCTGCTTGTTGCTATGCGAATAGCTATCGTAATCTATCAACTAGTTCATTAACATCATCCCAATAAACATATTCTATTGGCTTGAAATTATAGACCATATTATAGTTTCCACCTTGCTTTATCAACAATGGACGAATAATACGTCGATATTTTTGATTCCTGACTGCAACTATTCTGCTTTGAGAAGAGTAACCCTATCTGTATAGATTAGTGTCATCTAATATGCGATCAAATTCCTCGAGGTCTTTACTAGTATAATATTTAGGATCTTTATAAAATAAATTATAAAATCCCTTGCTACCTGTATATAGTTCTCTACCTATTGTTATATGGCTAGTAGTTTTATCAAATTCAATTTTATTAGAACACAAGGTCCATGTATTAGTGATAGCGTTATATCTTGGAGAATGAGTAATGTCAATATTAGGAGAATGCTGAAAATAGTCCTTTATAGGTTCTTGTGAAACTTGTGGATATCTATCTAATTGAGATGTATCTGCATTAGTAATTGTATCGTCGCTTTCATTTACTTCATCATCCTCCTCATCCAGCTCGTCTTCTTATTCCATTTATTCCACCTCCTCCTCCTCCTCGTCTTCTTCTTCTACTTCTGCATCTATTTTGTCAATTTGATCTACTTCAGATATCTCTTTTTTTCAATTTTCTTTACATTTTTCATTTCGTTTCCATTTATTTCAGATTCTTTATTTTTAACAACAACATTGTCTGCTGCTAATTTTTTTAACTGATCAGTAACAGTTGTAAAAATTTGGTTCAATTTACCATTTGTACTAGAACGTCCCAATTTTAACAGTAAATATTTTTTTCGGGCATTAGCTAATTCTAAAACTTTTCTTTTGCGGGCACTTGCCAACTTATCTAGAAGCTTAATGATTATAAAAAGAACTGTTGAAAATAAAACTATCCATGAACCTTTATATATACATCAAAGCCACATCGATATCGACTATGAATTAATTCGAATTCTTTGACAATTACTAATGGTTTAAATTTATTACTATTCCAACATCGTGGACACATGTTTTTAAAATAATTGAACGATATATCTGATGTAATATGTTCATCGAAAATATGTTTAAATTTAATATCGTCTTGTTTAAAAAGTACAATCACATTACAATTGTCTCTTATTAATTGTTTAGGGATTTTGGAATAAGTTGACATAAATATGCTACGTTTATGGATTTGTGTCGTCCCATTGAAAAATATGCGCTAATTTTATCCTGCTTATCACACGAAACATCGTCGAATATAAATACAGATTTTTCTTTAACTTCATCAGGATCAATAACTAATTCATTATCTTTATATGGGAAATATTTTATTTCTTTAACTTGCTGCAATACATTTTCCAATAATTTATATTTAGGCTGATAAAGAGATTTTGAATAAAGATAGATATTAGCAAATTTTAATTAATTTCGGTCAAGTAACAAAGCTAATAGTAAATTTGTTTTGCCGCGCCCGCTCGGACCACAGAAAATTCCGCGAAAATAATTTGGTAGTAATTCACTGTGTATATATGTTTTAGATGTCGAATCATCAAAGTCCAAATTCTCGATGGCATGTTTAAGATCTTGTCTTACTAAACGCATTTTTGTAACTATTATGGAGGTGAAAACGAATTGGCTATATAAATGAATTCATTTTGCTTATACAGTCTAGTAATATGAAACCTATTCACTACAAAGGTGCGGGTATAGTAAATTCGTTAATTGATAAGCTCCCCTTTGAGGCCCACCTCCCTCATTATCAGTGGTGCGGACCTGCGACGCGAATCCAGAAGCGCCGGACACGTGGTGATCCTGGAATCAACCCATTAGATGCAGCTTGCAAGCAGCACGACTTCGCATACAACTCAAGATCTGCATTATCTGATAGACATAAGGCATAATTAGAAGATCGTGCTTGGGAATGAGTGAAATGAAAAGATTCCAGTTTTGGTAAAAAAGCAACATCCTGGTTAGTTGTAAATACAATGAAAGCTAAAAGCAAAATGGGAATGGCGTATTCATTCAAAACACACGTTATCGATCCTACATCGAAAGCGTTAAGAAAATATAAGAATCATAAAAATTTACGAAAATGAAGCTTAGAAGGATTAGAAGCAGCCCGGTTGGCTATTGAAAAAGCAGGGGACCGAAAAAATATCCGTTTGCCACGCGTTATTCCATTTGAGTATAAATCTGGAGAGTTTTTATCAATGTTGCCTATTTTATCTGCCTTGGTGGGAATGGGTGCCCTAGCTGATGGAGCATCTACTGTCGCTAAAAATATAATAGATATGAAAAAGAAAGTAAATGGGAATAATAGCAACAATGTTGAAATTGGCAAGAAAGGTTCAGGATTGTTTTTACGTAATAATTCAAGAGGATATGGATTGTACTGAAAAAATCACTGAATCTACCTGACAGAACTCTTTATGATTATGAAATATTAAATTGTATAAATAAACTGAAATTGCCATATTTTAGATGTGTCTTTATGCGTGATACATTACCCAAATATATACGTTATAAGGAAAGTGGTATTGTTAATTTAGATTTGAAGGCCAATATAGGCACTCCTTTGGTGGCGTATAAAAAGCAAGGTAATACTATCAATTATTTCGATAGTTTCGGTAATTTGAATCCACCAATAGCACTGGTACAATATTTCGGTGAATCAAGTAATATAATCTACAATAGAAGTCGATTACAAAAATTTAATTCTAATAATTGTGGTCATTTATTGTTGTATCATTTCTTATTATTCTTAAGGGATGTAAAAATAAATGATGTTTACTACAAAAAGGTCGGGCCTGAACTGGCCTTTATGTTTATTATTCTCTGCTTTCATACATCAAAGAATCTATATCTAAAGGGTCTAACAATGGTTTTCTATAATACATGACATCTCCTCTATTTATTGAACATAATCTCTATATTTGTTTGTTTTAATTTCACGGCCAAGTCTTGTATATCTTGTTGTTGGATTTATAGGATTTAATACACTTGAATTAGAATTATTACTTGATTCATCGTTGTAATCGTTAATGGCTTCACCATTATTATTACTACTAACATTCTCATCCTTATCATTATTGACTTCTACATTATTATTAAACTTATCTCTATCATTATTACTATTACGATCAGAATTTACAGACAACAAATTATCATTTTCCAAATCGTATACATAAGTTGAATTGTATTCAGATTGAAAATTAATTTGAGCAGTTCTTAAATAAATTCTATTCCTAACTATACACCTCCCAACCCCTTTTTCAATTTTATAGGTTCGCGGTCTAATTATTTCTACCACCTTACCTAACTTCCAATTACTTTTTGGCTTTTCTTGATACCAAACATTTATACATATTTTCAATTTCGATAATTCTTTTACACCTTTCTTGTCATTATATTTTCTATTGTTATTCTGAATATTAAACATTCTATTATGAAATTCTTTTTTATTAATGATTTTTGGAGATAGTTTGTTATGTGAAATTGGTAAATTTTCTTTTAAATGTTTTGACATTAATATTTGAGCAGGGGAATATATTCCGTAAATTGGAGTGTTTCTAAAAGCTAGAAGCGCGAGGTTAATATCTTCACCATTCACTATACATTTTTTGATGAACCGCTTTATAGTTTGTAGTCCGTTCAGCAAGACCGTTAGACTGTTGATGATGGGGCGATGAGGATAACATTTTAAAATTCCATTGTTTTGCAAAATTTCGATACTCTTGACTAACCAAATTAGTACTACTGTCCGTCATTACCATTTTTGGTATTCCATGTCTGGTAACTATTTCTTTCAAACAATCAATTATTTTTTTACTCGTCAGATTCTTATTTAAATTTATTGCTTCGGAATATTTCGAGTAATAATCCACTACCAATAAATAGT
Source organism: Platypus cylindrus (assembly GCA_949748235.1). Taxonomy (NCBI): domain Eukaryota; kingdom Metazoa; phylum Arthropoda; class Insecta; order Coleoptera; family Curculionidae; genus Platypus; species Platypus cylindrus. The sequence goes on along the minus strand of OX456489.1, from coordinate 18,710,016 downwards.
ATTGGTTGTCAAGTTGAAATATATCGGCTCCTATTTTTTGCCAAGGCTGCTTCATTATTTCTTGATTTATCATCGGCTCTTTTGCATTTGACGCATTAAATCTATTACAAGCCATACACTTGTTGATTAAATTTTCAATGTGCAAACACATATTTGGCCAATAAACTGAATATTTCGCCCTTTGAATACATTTGGTTACCCCTAAGTGTCCTACATGAATTTTATTTAATATTTGATCCCTCATACTTTCTGGAATTATCGTTCTTTCAGCATAATATAATATACCATGTTTACTTTCTGATAATTGTGATCTTAATTTATAATATGGTTTCAATTCAGAGTTTATCTTATTTATTGAGTTAGGCCACCCCTGTTTAATATAAATCATTACCTGTTTTAATATTGAATCTTCATTAGGTTCGTTGATTAATTTCTGCAGTGCATTGTCATTTTAAATTATGGATTTTTCGATTGTAGCATATGTTCTTCCAAATTTAAGTTGTCATCATATTGTTCATCAATATATGCTCTTGATAGAGTGTCAGCTACTACCAGATCCTTACCAGGTTTGTATTTAAGTTCAAAATTAAATTTCTGAAGTGATAACAGCATTCTTTGTAGTCGTGGAGGACATTCATAAAGTGATTTCTTAATTATCGGAATCAATGGTTTATGATCCGTTTCAACAATAAAATTAGTTCCATACACGTATTGGTAAAATTTATTAACACCAAAACATATGGCCAACAATTCTTTTTCTATCTGGGCATACCTTGATTGGGTGTCGGTCATAGCTCTTGATGTATATGCAATTGGTTTATCATTTTGTAATAAAACCGCCCCTAGCCCATTTTGTGTTGCATCCACAGAAATAATAATGGGTTTATTTGAATCAAAGTATTGTAATGTACATTCTTCTGCAATTATGTTTTTAAGCTCATTAAATGCATTTTCTTAAATGTCTTCCCAATCAAAAGACATATTTTTCTTAAAAAGTTCTTTTAATGGCTGTGTTTTTTCTGATAAATTATTAATGAATTTACCGACATATGTGATCATGCCCAAAAACCTTTGAACACCTTTTTTGTTACACGGTTTTTTAATTTGATTGATTGCTTCAACTTTAGTTTCATCTATTTTTATTCCTTCTTTAGAAAACTTATATCCTAAGTATTTTACTTCCTTTTGTGCAAATTTGCACTTTTCAAAATTAAACTTAATATTTTGTTTTCTAGCTATTTCAAACACCTTATTCAAAATTTCATCGTGTTCACGAGTAGTTTTAGCATGAATTAAGATATAATCCACATATATTTCAACACCGGGAATATTAAAAATTTCTTTGAAATATTCTTGAAACACTTCACTAGCAGTTTTTATACCGAACGGCATTCTAAGAAATGGTTGTTTTGGAACCCCTTTTGGAACCCCAAAAGGGGTTCCAAAACAACATAATTTACTGGAAGCCTCATCTAGAGAGATATTCCAAAATCCGCTAGCAGCATCCGATGTAGTGAATATTTTAGCGCCCGATAACTTTGACGTAATTTCTTCTATAGTCGGAAATTTATATGTTTGATTTTTATAGCTTTATTTAAATCCCACAGATCCAGACATATTCTCATTGATCCGTCTTTTTTCTGCACAATCACAAACGAATTCAACCATTCTACGCTTTCTTTATGCTTTTTTAATTATGCCTAATTGTTTTAATTCAATAAGTGATTTTTTAAATTTATTTTCCAAAGCGAATGGAATTTGCCTATCAGGTTTAATAACTGACCTAAAACTCTTATCAGTATCTATATGATAAGGCTTAGCTAACTTTCCAATATCTTGAAATAATATTTTATATGTATTTATAATTGTTTCGAAATTCGAATCATTATCATTATAATTAGTAACTACTGTATCAATATCATTATTAATCTTTACAATACCCTATTCGGTAATGGTCTGTAACCCCAAAAGAGATTCATGATTATTTTTAATTACATAAAATTGAAACTTATGAATTTTATTTTTAAATTGCACATGTAAATAACATATACCCTTAATAGGAATTTTTTCTTTCGTATACGTTAGAAGACGATCAGTTGTAGATTTTATATTTGACAAATTAAATTTATTTTTCTTTAATTCAGCTACCGAAATTAAGTTAGCACAAGCACCTGTATCTATCTTAAATTTAATTTTAGTCTTATGACTGTTTTCAGTAAATTCTTTAACATGTAAAAACTTTTCGCATTTATGCGAATTAAACTTATTAATATTATCAATTAACAGGTAATTTGCACCAATATCAATTTCATTAACTTTTATAGATTCACAGCAATGTGAAAAATGATTATATTTTTTGCATTTCAAACATTGTTTTCCATAAGCGGGACAATTATTGCTTGGATGCGTTTTATTGCAAGGTGAACATTTATTCTTTAAACTAGAATTATACTTAGAGTCTTGAATCTTATATTTTTCAGTATAGAATGATTTACCTGATTTGTTTTTATGATCATACCGTTCTGGACGATGGGCGACATCTACTTGACTCTCCAAATCCACACAATTTTGTTGTTGACCAGTTTTCATATGTTTTAATTGTTTTCGTACACTGTCAGTCATTACACAACACTCTATTGCTTTTTCCAAGCTAATATCTTCTCTTTGTAAAAGTTTCTCTCTTGTTGAATCGTCCTTCATTCCTGCTATCAACATAGCATTTATCATTTCTTCTTTTAACGTACGAAATTCACATTGTGCCGCTTTATTTTTTAATTCCGTAGCAAACTGTTCTATTGTCTGGTTTGTTTGTCGATAAGTAAAAAATTTATACCTTTCATACATTATATTTTTTTTAGGCCCAAAATATTCTTCTAATTTATTTTTCAATACTTCAATTTTTTCTTTGTCATCATCATTTTCAAACGTAAAACTATTATAAATATTTATTGCTTCTTGACCCATTAAATGCAATAACTGAGCACATTGTATATTCTCATTCTTCTTAAATAATTCGATTGCAACTGTATAAATCTCAAATCGTTGTCGCCAATTTCTCCATCGTTCAGATAAGTTTCCTACGAAACTCATTTCTTTAATTGTTTTCTCCATTTTATTACTTATACTTATCACTCTTTTTTCACTATCTGAATTGAACTACCGGCTGCGCCATGTTATATGTTTTCTTATTATTCTTAAGAAATGTAAAAATAAATAATGTTTACTGCAAAAAGGTCGGGCCTGAACTGGCCTTTATTTGTTTATTATTCTCTACTTTCATACATCACAGAATCTATATCTAAAGGGTCTAACAATGGTTTTCTATAATATATGACATTTATGTATTGAGTTTCTATGTAATAGCAAGCCATGGTACAGTCTAGTGTTAGTTATGTCTATCATATTCACATTAAAGGATAGTAAATCAACACCTTCCATAGATTTTCCCAATCCCATACAGCTAGATACAAATTTTCAATACGGATTGGCGTTGATTGGTTTCTTTTCGTTCAACACTATACCGAACGTTGAAGAAAATACTAAATTCCACTATATAGATAAAAATAAACAAGTCAATTCAATTAATCTACTTGCTGGAGTATGTGAGATTACAGATATTAATAATTATCTAGAGAAGAAATTGATACCTTTCAAGTTGAATGGAAATGAAAAAGAAAAAGAAATTTTTTTCCTAAGACCAAATAATAATATTTTAAAGTGTGAAATTTTTCATCGTGATTTTGATATAGACTTTAAAACAGAAAATTCGCTAACAGAACTACTAGGATTTTCACGAAAGATATTGCAAGCTGGAATAGTGCATTCATCTGATCATCCTGTAAATATTGTAAAAGTCCGAACGATTCACGTGGATAGTAATATAACAAGTGGTGCATACTATAACAACAAACCGTCACATACGCTATACGAATTTCTCATCACGTCCAATCCTGGATTTTCTATAGACGAAATTCCACGAAACTTGGTTTATTTTATTGCGTTGATTGGTTTCTTTTCCTACAACACTATACCGAACGTTGAAGAAAATACTAAATTTCACTATATAGATAAAAATAAACAAGTCAATTCAATTAATCTACCTGCTGGAGTATATGAGATTACAGATATTAATAATTATCTAAAGAAGAAATTGATACGTTTCAAGTTGAATGGAAATGAAATAGAAGAAAATATTTTTTTCTAAGACCAAATCGTAGTACTTTAAAGTGTGAAATTTTTCATCGTGATTGTTCTAGCCTCGGCTAATAGAGATGGCTCTTGCCAGAACAAGAGAAATAGATAGGTGCTGACTCAGTTGGACTTCACCAACAAACAAAAACAAATTTGGACTATGTACATTTATTTACAACACTGGTTGAGAGTATTGAAATAATATAACTTTGATGTAAATACAAAACAACCACCTCAGATTTATGTAGTGAGAGAAAGTCTTTTGCCGTGAATATAAACTTTACAGTGCTAATCTTGTTCCCGATCAGTAGATTTCTTTTACTGTCGCGATGGAGTGAGCTAGTGATTTATTTTATCACTTGAGGACAGGTAAGTAACTTTACTGTCACGAGAGAGAGAGGATTATGCTTGTCGACACGTAAGTAACTTTACTGTCGCGAGAGAGAGAGAGCTTATGCTTGAGACACGTGAGTGATTGGTTGTGAGATATGATTCTTGAGATACACTTGTGTAGAAACACTTTAACTTAGTCACTGTAAAATTGTATACTGTCTTCTTGAATGTTCCATTCCCATATACATAATAAATAGGACGCACTGAGCACTGAACTACCATTAAACGTATAATGATGGGCCCTCTCTCAAGCGTGAATTTAATCTAAGTGGTGATTGGAAAATTCTTATAATTACTAAATTTGAACAATTTTCGATGCAAGTTTGATAAGAACAGAATGTGGAAATCTTATTCTATAATGCATATCACTACTGAACAAAAATATCAATCAATAAAAAAGATACAATCAAAATCATATAAAAATTAGTAGAGTTCATCGTTCAGAAACGATAAAAAAGTGCATAGTAATTAACGCAAATATTGTATGCAACCAAAAATTGTGTGAAACGTAAATACATACTTAAATCTACATAACAAAAAAAATTATTAGTAATTACAGAGCCAAAACAACATATAGCAGCGAAATTTAAATCGCCGGCAAAACAAGTGCCATATGTGGTCAAGACGGATTTCTTTGGCTACTCCTCTGACGTCACGTTAATAAGCAGTAAACTGTATTTTCGAATGCCTTAGTGTTATGTGCTGGTAAAAATGTGTTATTTTATGTGCCTTGTACTATAAAGCAGATGTATTGTTTCTTTGCAAATTTCCAATGTATGCAGATTTACTCACGTAGTGTATATGAAAAGCAATTCATATGGTAGATCTGTGTTAAGTAAAAAACTTGAACCGTTATGTTGTTGGTAATAGTTTGCAGTTTGTTTGAGTTCATAATTGAATGGCATTATTTATATGGGTCAAGAGCATTGGTTATATTTAGTCGTTGTATGTTATTTTATTCATTTGAAAACTAGAATTATCATATGAATAAATGGTCAAAAATTGGCCCAATAAATCGTAGATAGAGCAGCAACATGATTTTACGTGTGTTACATATCTATTTCAATTATTAACAGACAATTCATTGTTTGAAATGATTTAGAATAATCAATGTAGTTGACTCTGCATGATAACAGACGCGGGGTGGAGCTTACGATTAGAGACGGGTTGTGCGGCAGAGGAGAGGTAACGAGCATAAAAGGACGACAACACCAGTGAGCGAACGCAGTAGCTGGTCCTGCGTTTGGCGACATCACATCATCACCTAGACGACGGTTACAAACCAATCTGTTCTTTTCAGAACAAATTGAACATTGTTTCGGAAACAACATAAGCAATGGGGCTAAAATTAAAATCGTTCTTTTTCAAGAACACAATAGAAGAATAGAAATAGAAGATTTGGATCGAAATCTATTGTTCTGCTTTAAATCAAAGAAGAGATATTAGTGTTGTAAACAAATCGTTCTTTTTCAAGAACAAATTCTGGAAAATCGTCCTGAGAGTAAATCGTTCTTTTTCGAGAACCAAATGTAGAAAATCATACTAAAAGTAAATCGTTCTTTTTCAAGAACCAAATGTAGAAAATCATACTGAAAGTAAATCGTTCTTTTTCAAGAACCAAATGTAGAAAATCATACTGAAAGTAAATCGTTCTTTTTCAAGAACCAAATGTAGAAAATCATAATAAAATACTAAATGTTCGTTTTCAAGAACCCAAAGAAAAAAAGAAAATCGTGTTAATGTAGCAGTACTTAGTAGTAGTGTGACGTCACGTCGAAAACAGCACGTTTCTAAGTGAAATACGACCCGCATTTTGTTGTGACGTCGCGTCATTGTTATTATTTTTAAAGAATGCCATAAATTCTCTTGTTGTTTTACAACAAACTCCCCCCTTGTGTGAACGATCTGGGCAATGATGTGTGTCAATGTTTTGAGTGAGTGACTGAAATATGAGTGACCTTAATGCAATTTGAGAAGCTGAAAAATATTTACAAGTACATACATATATATACAGCGTGAATGCTGGATAGTAGAATGAACTATTTACAGAGTGGAAGCGGGCATAGGTGCGTAATGTTCCTAACAAACTCTCCCTGTTTTGTTTTAATTCGCGCAACTCTTACCTTCCCATCCTTTCCAGGGAATACTTCCAAAACTCTGGCTAATGGCCACTCGAGTGGTGGGGAATTTTCTCCCTTTAAGAGAACAATATCGTCATTTTTAATATTTGGAGCAGGGGTGATCCATTTGGGCCTATTTTGGAGGAGATTGAGATAATCCTTTGACCACCGAGACCAAAAGGACTGTTGGATTTGAGTGAGTCTTTTCCAACGATTCAACTTGTTTAATGGAATTTCTGTTACATTGTGCTCGGGGTATGCAGTTAGAGGTCCTCCTATTAAAAAATGGCCTGGAGTTAAGCATTGGTTGTCACTGGGGTCACTGGTTAAGGGTTGTAGTGGTCGTGAATTTAATATAGCCTCGATTTGGCAGAGAATAGTGGTGAGTTCTTCAAAAGTACAAGCTTGATTGCCCATTATTCTGTGTAAGTGATATTTTGTACTTTTGATGCCTGCTTCCCATAACCCACCCCAATGAGGTGAAAGCGGAGGAATGAATTTCCAAGAGATTTCTTTGGTGACGAGAAACGACTCCGTGGTAGTGCGTGTGTGTGTGTTATTTACAAAGTTATATAAATCTTTAAGTTGATTTTTTGCTCCTACGAAATTGGTGCCGTTATCACTGTATATGCTGCTAGGACAACCCCTACGTGAAATGAAACGTTTTAACGTTGCTAAGAAGGCTGCTGTTGATAGACTTGACACTAATTCCAGATGAATTGCCTTGGTGGCCATACATACAAATAAGGCGATGTATGCTTTTTCGGTTCTTGAACTTCTTAATGTCGATGATTTAATTAAAAATGGGCCTCCAAAGTCCACTCCAACTTTTTCGAAAGGGCGGCAGGGTGTAAGTCTTTCTTTAGGGAGCTGGGCCATTATTTGTTCGAAGTTTTTTGCTTTAAACTTGTAACATGGGTGACACTCTATGATTAATTTTTTGATGTCCTTGAGTCCATTTAAAGGCCAATATCTTGCTCGGATATTGGATAATACTGCTTGCGGACCTGCATGTCCTAGCTTGATATGTTCTCGAGTTAGTATTAGAGTAGTCACGTGATCCTTTGAGGGTAGTAGTATAGGAAACTTTTTATCATACGGTATAGCTGCAGCTGCTAGTCGCCCTCCAACCCTTATTAGTTTATTATTATCCAAAAATGGACTTAATTTTTGTAAGTATTGATCAGTGATGCTTGACGAGCTTTCATTGAGTTCCTTGTATAATTTTGGAAATGCATGAGACTGTGTCAGCTTACAGATTAGTGCTTCAGCTTGTGTCAATTCTGCTACTGTTAACCGTCCGTGGATTTTGTCAACATCAGACTTGCAATTGTTTGTGAATCTTGTTATATAAGCCATAGTGTATTGCAATCGTGAAAATGATGAGAATTTTTTGAAAATTTCTTGCCAATATTCAGTGGATGTGTGTTGTGTTGCCAGACAAGCTGAAACTATTGGCTTTAATTTTCTTTCTTCACCTATTAGCACGGGGATGGATGGTGATGGTGATCTGCTTTTGGTTGTGATATCTTCTTGTTGAAGAAAATTAGGGCCGTGAAACCAAAGTGTTGATGTTGACAGTGTAGCAGGCATAAGTCCTCGAGACAAACAGTCTGCTGGATTGTCCGTCGAACAGATATAATTCCAAGTGTAATTTTGAGTAATAGTTTGGATTTGAGAAATGCGATTTGATACAAATGTGTTGAATCTTGATGAGTCTGAATTCAACCACGCGAGAACAATTTCCGAATCAGTCCAGCAGTGGATATTAGTGATGGGTAATCTGTTTGTCAAGATAGATGCTACTCTTTTCAGTAGAGTAGAAAGCAATAATGCTACACACAACTCCAGTCTAGGGATGGTGATTTCTTTTATTGGTGCTACCCTGCTTTTTGATGTCAATAACTGTGTCGAAATGTTTTTTGAAGGAAAAATAGCTCGTGCATAAATACAAGCACCATATGCTCGTTTGCTTGCATCACAAAATCCATGGAGCTCTACTATAATTGGGGTGGCATCTTCCATGATGTATCTTGGAATTTTTAATTCCTTCAACTGGCCAATGTTTTCAAAAAAGGTATTCCATTGTTGGAGTAGTGTAGCTGGCAAATTGTCGTCCCAGTCAATTTTTAATTTCCATAGTTCTTGCATAATAAGTTTGGCGATGACAATGACTGGACCAATCAACCCCAATGGATCAAACATTTGAGCAATTTTGGATAACACCTCTCGTTTTGTTGCTTGTTTATTGACAGTAGAATTTGGCAAAGTTATGGAAAATGTGTCATTATTAGAGTCCCATAATATTCCAAGCACCTTATTAGACTGATTGTTGTCAGTAATCTCGTGAATACCATTGCTGTCAGTATCTATGTCATTGGATAGATTTCTGAGTAGAGGGTGGCAATTTGTGGACCATTTATGAAGTGTGAGTTTAGCTATTCCGCATAAGTCGACCAGCTGCTGGTGTAGGGTAGTTACTGATTCATAGGAGTCATGCCCTGTTAATACATCATCTACGTAACATTGATTGAGGAGAGATTCAGCTGCTATTGGATATTCAGCTGCATGTGTTTCAGCTAATTGTTTTAAACACCTAGTGGCCAAATAAGGTGCACTATTTGTACCATACGTCACTGTGACTAACTCGAGACATTTTAAATCTTCAGATGGACTCTCCCTCCATAAAATATTTTGAAGGTAAGTCTGTGAGGGGTTAATTGAGATTTGACGATACATTTTTTGAATGTCACAAGTTAAAGCAAATTTGAATGTGCGAAATCTTAATAAAATGTCGTACAGTTCTGGTTGTACCGTGTATCCTTTATGCATTATATCATTGAGAGATAATCCAGATGTGCTTTTCATGGATCCATCGAACACTACGCGAAGTTTAGTTGTTTTGTTTTCCTCTCGTATTACACAGTGATGAGGAAGAAAATACTTAGAGGCACCAAGGTCGTTTACTAATGTGAGTGGAACTATTTTTGCGTGATTTAGAGCGACATATTCGTCTATAAATTTTTTGTATTCATCGTGCAGTTGTGGAGAGTTTTGTAGTCGTTTCTCGAGGTTGAGGAATCTCTTTTTGGCGATACAGAATGAATCACCTAATGGAAATTCTTTGGTGGGCTGTTTAAGGGGTAAATCAACTTGAAAAGACCCGTTTTCTAAGATACGTGTAGTGTTTTGAAAGTGTGTTTCAACTAATTGATTTTCTTTTGAAAGGAGAGAAGGCGAGAGTGATTCTGGGTTGTCTATTTCCCAGAATTGTTGCATGAGTTGCTCTATTGTAGGGCGTTGGGTCAAAAAACAACTGTGCTTCCTATTCGGTGAGAGAGATTGCTTATTAGAAGCTGTGTCAGGAATTATACCTGATAGTACATATCCAAATTTGGTTTGGATTAGTGTGAGAGAGTGATCATTAATTTTTTGCATATTGGGGAGGAGAATTTGATAGTATACATCCGCACCTAAGAGAATGTCGACCCTGGAAGGAACGTTAAAGTTTGGATCGGCTAGTGGAAGGTGATGTGGCAAAGCTAGCCTTTGCCTACTTATGAATCGTTGTGGTGTGTTACCAGTGATTTTGTCAAGCACGCAGCAATTGACCTTTATGGAATAGTTAGGGTCAGTTGACGAGTTCACATCTATCGTAACTGAGTTGTTAGATTACCTAACTATTCCAGATATGCCCGAGATTTGTACGTGTTCTTCATTTGGAACTTGTTTCAATTGCCGCATGAATGACGTAGTGAGTATGGATATGGTATTTCCAGGGTCGAGGATGGCTTTAGCTTGATGTAGCTGTCCATCCACATCAGAAACTAAAACAACACAAGTGGCCAACAGTACCTCATAACTATCAGATCCAAGAACTGATAATGTGGTCTGTGTATTAGCATCATCATCTGTGCTGGACTTCACTACATTGGTGTTTTGTGTGGATTGTTGAGCTTGTGTGTTTCCAGATGTGGCTGCTGATCGATAGGCACGATCAGCTGAGTGATTAGGTGTGAATTGGGTTGTGTTGTGTGTATTCGCTAACCGAACTGATTGCTGAGGGTTGCGAGATGAATCGTGAAGGAGGGAGTGATGCCTTTTTTGGCAAATAGAGCAGAGACGTGGAGATATACATTGTTTAGAACTATGTCTGGACCCTAAACAGTTATAACACAACCCTTTTTGTTGAACAACTTTACTGCGTTCAAGTACCTTTAGAGAGTTAAATGAAGGGCAACTATAAATTTTATGATTTGAGTTAGTACAGTAAGCACATTGTAATGAGGGTAAAGGTGGTTTATTGGAAGATATGGTTTGTGCATGATGTGCCACTCTATGCACACTACTTGGATATTTAAAGTTATTCCGTGATTGTGGAATTGGTTCAGACATATCTTCCAATACAATACACCTTTGTTCCAAAAATGATAAAAAATCAGAGATCGTAGGTAATTTTAAAGTTGTACCAGATCTAACGCGACTGCCTCTATCAGCGATATATGCCCTTTTAGTGGAGAAATCTAATTTATTAGAGAGTAAATAAATTAGTATTAAATCCCAATGATCAGTTGGAATGTTTTGAAGTTTTAGAGACGCGATATTTTGTTTGATTTTTACGATAAAGTCTCTAAGAGTGTGAGCAGTAACTTTAGTGAGCGCGGGGATATCAACTAATAATTTGATATGAGCAAAGATAATCGAAAGTTGATTATCATATCTGTTTTTGAGGGTCTCTAGTGAAATTTTAAAATTGTCATTAACTAATGGTAGTGTTTCTATCAAGTGCAGTGGTTCTTTTTCTAAGTAAGAGCGTAAATATACTAGCTTCTGTACGTCCGTTAAAGTGTGGTTGTTCGATATTAACGCTTCAAACAGCTCGATGAATGCGTTCCATTTTGTGATATCTCCACTAAACTGTGGAATATTAAGTTGTGGCAAATTCACTGGTTGAATTGAATTACAAGCTATCGCACTGGTATTTTGTGAGATTTCAGAAGTAGAAGTATGTAGTTTCAATGCTGCTAATTCTGATATTTTTGTACTATATTTCGTTAAACAATCGAAATACCTTTTTTCCACATCCTCTGAATCTTCATTCAGAGGATCTATAAGCTCAATTTGAAGTTGTATATCTGAATACTTGTGATAAAATTGACTCAGTGAATTTCGCCTACTTTCGTACATGAAGCATTCAGTTTCGACCTCATGGTTTTTTTCATACCATGAGTTAAGAGAAGTGATTTTACCCTTATAGGCACCGCGTGATTTGATAAGAGATTCTAGTGTCGCCATGATAAATGTCAAGAGGAGTACGACAAAGAAACGGCGTTATATAATCAAATACCAAAAAAAATGTAAATAGAGAATTGTTGATTATTCGTATAATTAATTAGAGCAGCTATTTTGTAAAATAATTAAGGAGTGATTAAATGTGTAGTGTGTAGACAATTATTTATTTGCTTAAACAATCATTCATTGATTAACGAATAATCAAAATTCAAAACAAAAAATTAAAATTTAGCCAAATTTGTTGAATACTCGTCAAATAAATTACAAAGTGTACTATATCGTGATATAGATACAAGCAAAAAAGATAGTCACTATTTAATTAGTTAACAATTAATTGTAAGATTTATTTAAAAGAAATTAACTCTGACTTGACGAATACTCAAATTACAATAACTTAACGGTACCTATGTGATGCGATGCGGTTGTCTGCTGCGTACCAATCCAATTCCGTTGATTTATGTCGATGAAGATCCGGCTCGAAGGACCAATTTGTTCTAGCCTCGGCTAATAGAGATGGCTCTTGCCAGAACAAGAGAAATAGATAGGTGCTGACTCAGTTGGACTTCACCAACAAACAAAAACAAATTTGGACTATGTACATTTATTTACAACACTGGTTGAGAGTATTGAAATAATATAACTTTGATGTAAATACAAAACAACCACCTCAGATTTATGTAGTGAGAGAAAGTCTTTTGCCGTGAATATAAACTTTACAGTGCTAATCTTGTTCCCGATCAGTAGATTTCTTTTACTGTCGCGATGGAGTGAGCTAGTGATTTATTTTATCACTTGAGGACAGGTAAGTAACTTTACTGTCACGAGAGAGAGAGGATTATGCTTGTCGACACGTAAGTAACTTTACTGTCGCGAGAGAGAGAGAGCTTATGCTTGAGACACGTGAGTGATTGGTTGTGAGATATGATTCTTGAGATACACTTGTGTAGAAACACTTTAACTTAGTCACTGTAAAATTGTATACTGTCTTCTTGAATGTTCCATTCCCATATACATAATAAATAGGACGCACTGAGCACTGAACTACCATTAAACGTATAATGATGGGCCCTCTCTCAAGCGTGAATTTAATCTAAGTGGTGATTGGAAAATTCTTATAATTACTAAATTTGAACAATTTTCGATGCAAGTTTGATAAGAACAGAATGTGGAAATCTTATTCTATAATGCATATCACTACTGAACAAAAATATCAATCAATAAAAAAGATACAATCAAAATCATATAAAAATTAGTAGAGTTCATCGTTCAGAAACGATAAAAAAGTGGATAGTAATTAACGTAAATATTGTATGCAACCAAAAATTGTGTGAAACGTAAATACATACTTAAATCTACATAACAAAAAAAATTATTAGTAATTACAGAGCCAAAACAACATATAGCAGCGAAATTTAAATCGCCGGCAAAACAAGTGCCATATGTGGTCAAGACGGATTTCTTTGGCTACTCCTCTGACGTCACGTTAATAAGCAGTAAACTGTATTTTCGAATGCCTTAGTGTTATGTGCTGGTAAAAATGTGTTATTTTATGTGCCTTGTACTATAAAGCAGATGTATTGTTTCTTTGCAAATTTCCAATGTATGCAGATTTACTCACGTAGTGTATATGAAAAGCAATTCATATGGTAGATCTGTGTTAAGTAAAAAACTTGAACCGTTATGTTGTTGGTAATAGTTTGCAGTTTGTTTGAGTTCATAATTGAATGGCATTATTTATATGGGTCAAGAGCATTGGTTATATTTAGTCGTTGTATGTTATTTTATTCATTTGAAAACTAGAATTATCATATGAATAAATGGTCAAAAATTGGCCCAATAAATCGTAGATAGAGCAGCAACATGATTTTACGTGTGTTACATATCTATTTCAATTATTAACAGACAATTCATTGTTTGAAATGATTTAGAATAATCAATGTAGTTGACTCCGCATGATAACAGACGCGGGGTGGAGCTTACGATTAGAGACGGGTTGTGCGGCAGAGGAGAGGTAACGAGCATAAAAGGACGACAACACCAGTGAGCGAACGCAGTAGCTGGTCCTGCGTTTGGCGACATCACATCATCACCTAGACGACGGTTACAAACCAATCTGTTCTTTTCAGAACAAATTGAACATTGTTTCGGAAACAACATAAGCAATGGGGCTAAAATTAAAATCGTTCTTTTTCAAGAACACAATAGAAGAATAGAAATAGAAGATTTGGATCGAAATCTATTGTTCTGCTTTAAATCAAAGAAGAGATATTAGTGTTGTAAACAAATCGATCTTTTTCAAGAACAAATTCTGGAAAATCGTCCTGAGAGTAAATCGTTCTTTTTCGAGAACCAAATGTAGAAAATCATACTAAAAGTAAATCGTTCTTTTTCAAGAACCAAATGTAGAAAATCATAATAAAATACTAAATGTTCGTTTTCAAGAACCCAAAGAAAAAAAGAAAATCGTGTTAATGTAGCAGTACTTAGTAGTAGTGTGACGTCACGTCGAAAACAGCACGTTTCTAAGTGAAATACGACCCGCATTTTGTTGTGACGTCGCGTCATTGTTATTATTTTTAAAGAATGCCATAAATTCTCTTGTTGTTTTACAACAGTGATTTTGATATAGACTTTAATACAGATAATTCGCTAGCAGAACTACTAGGATTCTCACGAAGATATTGCAAGCTGGAATAGGTCATTCATCTGATCATCCCGTAAATATTGCAAAAGTCCGAACGATTCACGTGGATAGTATTATAACAAGTGGTGCATACTATAACAACAAACCATCACATACGCTATACGAATTTCCCATCACGTCCAATCCTAGTTTTTCTATAGACGAAATTCCAGGTAACTTGGTTTATTTACCAGTAGTAGGAAAAGAGATATTTACCATTTCACTAAAAATACTAGATCAGAATTTTAGTCTTGTAAATTTTCGAGGAGAAGAAATCATCGTTCGGTTAGAATCAAAAAAAGATGGTTTTAATAATTAATCGTGATAGTAATAAAAATGTTAATAAATCGTATAAAAGGAGTATTAACAAGCAAACACATTCAGTTAAAAAACGCCGTTCAGCTAGAAAGTTGGGGGGTAAATTGTCAAAGTTCCACAACTTTTTTGAAATCGATTGAATATGCCGTCAGATCAAATTTTAAACCTGTATAAATCTCCATTGAATGATGATTCTATAACACATATGGAATATCGAACATATCTTCCCTACATTAAGTAATTTTCTAACAGTGATGTAATTGAAATAACAATAAATAGAAATGATGTTTGGCTATTAATGGCCGAATCTGCTTTGGTAATTAAAGGAAAATTGAAAAAGAAAAAAGGAGATGGAACTGTGTGCCTAGTTAATAATGCAGGACAATTTTTAATTGATTCAGTAATGGGTGAATTGAATGGTGTAGAAGGGTAGCATGTTAAAGATCCGGCAATTGTTAGTATTATTCGTGGATCCTTATGTTATACTGAAGAAGACGCAAAACATTTAATTATATAAGGTTTTGCTTCCGACACTGAAGCATACTGTATCATTATTCACCGATGAATGTGTGATAGAATATTTACCTCTCAGTGAAATAGTTAGAATAATTAATTAGTCATGAAAATTGCTATTGTTGCAAAGCCTGTTGCAAGGCTTTGTTTCAAATAATTATGACGGTGAACGAGCATTTTATGTTAAAGATATCACTATTATGCATGGATCGCAGTATAGTCACTATGTATTTCAAGAGCCTAAACCTTACTCAAAATTAACCATTTCTGAAAAGAAAGATGTAAATTATGCAATTCATAATATTCTTGGACTATTGTATGAAGCAGGACATATAAGTTACAATGATATACATTAAATAATAAAGAAATTATATGGATTTGATATCATTTGTATGTTAAAGGACATCAAAAAAAAGACTATCTACAAACATTATTTAGTGAATCTAATAGAATCGGATCATCATCTACATCACTTCTACCCTAAATTATAAATATTGAAACTTTAAGTAATTCTAATTGTGTACCTAAATTTAATCGTTATATTCCAAAATGTATGGAACATCTACATAATAGGTTGTATATGTGTAGTTTAAGAAATTGTTTTATACTTAGTAGTTGGATGTATAAGTTTTTGCCTAAATAAAAATAAATATATATATGCATACAAAACAGTAGACTATCGAATTATTCAAGTAGTCTAAATCAGATGATCATGATTGGATTTACTTTCCTATTTTTAGCTACAATTTTTAATAATGTAATATATGTAATTAATCCGAAAAATGCAGAACAAGTTTATATTTGTTTCAATTCAACTAATGATAGTTGGCCTTCTAATTGGAGTAAGATGGAAAAAGCTACAGACTCAGTTGTGTTTAAAACCATTCCAAATAATTCAACAAAATACAAAATTCGAATTATACACAAAAATGCTGAGTTTAAAGATAGTGAGTGCGAGAGTTTAGATAGATTCCTCGCCCCAATATTTATTTCATCTGTTTCATCAATACAGAAACTCGATTCAATCTTGTCGATACTCTATTGTGTGGCAGCAGTAACCACAACATTATTTTTAAAGTGTGCTTTTAAATTTATTGGTAAAAGAAGAAATCATGGTGACAACTAATCAAATTTTAGAATTAAAAGATATGATTAACAGCATTGAGTATCCACTCAAATTCTCTGATTATTTTATAAAAATATTGAGTAATCAATTAGAACTACCAGGAGAAATGGTATCAGAATATTTGAAGCCTTGATGGCGACATCGTACAGATGAAGATGATGATGATTGTGATGTAACTGTTCCATATGTGAAGAAATTATTTTAAATCGATATATTTGAATGTTTTTGTATTTTTATATCAGTTTATAATAAAAAATAATAAATTTATTTATTATTTTTAATACAATATATTATTATATATATTATTTATATATATAAATAATATTAATATTACAATAGTAATTATATTACAATTATTTATATATATTAAATACAAGATTTTATACAATAAATGAATGAGTGATGTTCGGCTAAACATTAGGCCCTTCATAAAATTAAGTAATGTCCTCTAATACGAACCATTTGGCAAAATAAACTAACACAACAAACAAACTAAACCAACAAATTCAATTAGGAATCGCCAAATATAACAGATTTTCGAGGAATTTTCGGACAATTCTGCTCATATCTCCGAAACTATAAGTCGTAGCACGGAGAAATCGGCATTTTTGGAAAGGTCTCGAGAAAATACCGTAGAGGCCGTGGTGTCAAACTTTCTAAACCGACAAATTCTATTCGGAATCGCCAGATATAGCCGATATTCGAGCAATTTTCGGACAAATGTGCTCATATCTGCGAAACTATAAGTTGTAGCACGGAGAACTCGGCATTTTTTGAAATATAGCGAGAAAATACCATAGATACAGTGATTTCAAGCCTCCTAACCTAAGGAATTCTATTAAGAATCGCCAAATATAACAGATTTTCGAGCAATTTTCGAGCAATTGTCGGACCATTCTGCTCATATCTCCGAAACAATTTTCGAAACAGGCCCACTGTTAAAATGCATCACCGACAATAGCCATGGCATACAATCAGTATGGACACAGTAGGACCGCCGCCTCGTTCCAGGAAAGGAAACTGTTATACTGAAATAATTTAATTCCGCTTGGAGGAGAAGCAGAGCCATCTATGGTCGCCGTTCGCACGACTGAATGTTTATTTAAGAAAACTACTCCAAATTTTTCTTATTAACTTTACCACTTATACTTTACGTATAAGACCGATCTTCAACAGCAATCATTTTGCTATATCGATTATTTTATTAATATTAAGTAAGCTAATTAATTACCGACATAACCAATATTTAGTTTATGTTATTTGATATATTTTTGGCCTAGAATAGGCTCCGGAATTAATTTTTCAGCTTCGGACTAGCAAGTGAGTTCTCCGACAGAACGATTCTAACATCACTTCTGGCTAGCAAGCGAGTTATCCGGCAACCAGATTATTCCTTTTCCAGCATCTGCCTAGCAAGCGAGTTCTTCGGCAGCCAGATTCTAACCTTCCCAACTTCGGACTGAAAAGTGAGTCCTCCGGCAGTCCGATAAATTACTCTTGTAATTTATTTTATTATTTACAAGAGTTGTATTTTATTTAATTTTAATTTTATAACATGATGCTTTTAGTATCTCTTTTCGCTTTTCTTTCCCCCTTTCTGAACCCCAGACTATTTTCTCCACTGTCTAAAAGCTGCTCGTAAAGGCTTTTCCCCCAACTTTCCCTTCGGAGTTGTGAGGCAGCCGCAAGGCATCCGAAATCAAATGGTGGCGCCCGAGAAAGAAGCTGATTTATTTGAAAAAATAAATTAAGCGACCTATGGGCGTTGCTATATTCATATCTTTGCATTGTAACCAAGGTACGTAAAACATTTATAAAGTAAAAGACCTGGTAAAACCTGGTGGAAATGCCTACCGAGGAAATTTTTATTTTGTGTATACTGATAAAAATGTTAATGTTTGTTGAAACTAAACCAAGGTTTGGTTAGGAAATTATATGTAAAATTACATTTAATTTAATTATTAATATTGGAAGTATTGTTTAAACATTGCTTGTTTAATTTCATTAATTTAATTTTGTTTAAACATAAGCTGCCGGGATTATTAATTACTATTTTTTTCTATTGGCGACTTAGCGGCGCTCTGGATAAAAGGCTGTTTTCATGAAATTGTTTGCAGGCTAATTGTTAAAAGACTCGGTGCGTCCTGGGGGAGATATCCGTCGCAGACGTTGTTTCTTTGGTTACTTCTACTATAGTTATTTTGTTATTTTGTAGAGCCAACAAGTCAGCCTCAGCTGCGTTTTCCTTGCTACTCATTTTTTCTGAACCCTAGAAAAACTGTCCACTGTCCAAAGGCTGCCCCTAAAGGCTTTCCCCCACTTACCCTTAGGAGGAGTGATGAGCTGCAAGGCAATCTAAAATTGCCGATATCATTAATTATCAAATTGTAATAATTAACATCGACAGAAAACGAAATAACGTAACAACATATTTGTAACATTATTTATATTTATTATATTATTCATCTTTATTATAATATCACAGAAAGACGTCGGTTTCATGATCTCTATTCAGTTCAAATTTTAAACGACTTGGTTCAATTATCCTTATAAAGAATTGGAAGTTGTGGTCAGAAAACTGAGCCCATACTATATCAAATTAGCGTTCAAATATGTATGAGACAATTAGTGACTTGATTATGACATTATTATTACTGCCATGAGTACTCACACTCTCAAGTAAAATGCAATACACAATAATATTCGAGCTTGTATATATAATTATAAGTAAAAAAGCATGCAAACTGCATACTTTTTCAAAATTTAGTTACTTATAAACCACTAATGACTACCTCAAAAAAAAAAACAGTTGTGGCTTAAATTACAATGATAACTATTCTAATACAGAGCCTTTACTGCTAACTGCAAATCGGTTATTAAAGTAAATTCAATTTAATATCTAAATTAATATTATAATTTACATCTAAAATTATTAATTACAATTATTCCCTCTCAATTCACACTCCCAAGTACTTGACTGCTAGTTTCGGTGCAACCACCTCGCCCCCCCTATTTATGCTAAAACTAGCCTCCACTCTCTTAGCACCAGCTAGCACCACCATAGCCGTCTTACTCATCGCCACGGCTAGCCCCATCCGCCTAAACCTGCGCACCACTCTAGCGGTCACATGCTCCGCTTTCGCCCTCAGACCAGCAGGGTCTCTAGCCATCACTACCACTGCCAAGTCATCAGCGAACGCGATCAAGTCCGCACCCTCCTCACACTCCATCACCACTACCTCATCAAAAAACGCGTTCCACCGAACCGGCCCTAGCACCGATCCCTGCGAAACTCCAGCCGATACCCTCAGTTCCGTCCCGCTTGCCAGCACAATACTTCTACCCGCCAGATAATCACTGACCATCCTCCGAACACCCTGCGTCACACCTTTATCCACAAGTTCCTCCAGAATGCCCCGCCATGGTGCCATGTTAAACGCATTAACGACGTCTAGCGTGATCATCATGCACAGACTCCTTCTATTATTCGGCTTTGACTTCACTCGTTCAACTCTTCGGAAGATCTCTCCTATCGCCCCCAAAACCGAACGTCCTTTCCTGAATCCGTACTGCCTTTTACAGAGCATCCTCTGTCCCTGAAGCCGCTGCTTGACGATCGTCTCAAGCACTTTCCCCATCGTATCCAGCAGGCACAGCGGTATGTATTTAACCCTACCGCCACCTCCCGACTCCTTAGACACTAAAAGAAGCGGCACCCTCTGCCAAGTAGCTGAAAAGCATCCCTCCTTCCACAGCTTATTAAATAAGCACCCTATCAGATCCGAATTCCCCAGCATCAAGTGCATGCCCACTGCCGGCGGAATGCCATCTAGCCCCGGGGCTTTGTTGACCTTTATGGCGTCAACAGCCCTACGCACTTCTTCCGAACTTATCGGCTCACCCGGGGATTTGCAGCTTGCATTTGGTAACCTTCCTCCCTCATTCCCTTGCGGCCCAGCGAATATTGTAAACAATTTCGTCGCCTGACGCTCTTCCTCTTCTTCGCTCATGCTTGTACTCGTTCTCATCCCCAATTTACCAGCCAAAATCTTGTAAGCCTTGCCCCAAATATCGCGATCTAGGTCGTCGATCAACTCCTCCCACGTACCCCTCTTACTCTTTCAGATTTCACGCTTAAGCCGCCTGCGCCACTCGTTATACAAGACGGACCCTTCCTCTCCCCGTTCACCCCGTCTCCGAGCCCTCTGCAGCCGTCGCCGAGCTTGGCCTTATCCGCAACTATTCTAGCTCTACCAGTCCCCGTTAATTTTCACTTGCTCCTCCCCGATCTGCTGGTAATTCTAGGACTACCTGCATACCAAAATTCAACCGTGTGATGGTCGCTACTGTTCTCACTGTCGCCAGTCGTGCACCTCACCTATCATAGCGCCCGTGATCAACTTGAAGTCAATAGCAGACCACCCCCTTGGACCTTCAAAAGTGTATGCGTATCTTTCATTCAACAACGTCAATCCGTCTTGAAACATCCACTCTTCAATCATCCTACCACGCGCATTATAGCTTATGTCATGATCAAGCCCTACCTTAGCATTTAAATCACCCCCAATTAGTAGACTGCCAGCGTGGTCCCGCATATACCGCTCTAAGTTATCCAACATTACCTGAAAGTCCGCTATGTCACCATTCGGCGAATAAAGAAAAATCAAACCGACCCAAACCCATTAATAGTTAAAAATTTTATCTACAACCACCATCAATCTAACAAAGAAAAATAAACAAATTAAATATTTTTAACATATTGCTGTCACCAAAGTAGAATGAATCGCTTGTAATTTAATCACTAAATAATAGTGCGAATTTTTTTATTAATGGAGCTCTCGTAAGTAGAAAAATTCTCAACTTAACTAACAATAGTGTGACTATTCTAGTTATAGGGTGATAACTCAATTTACACGTAAAAAATAGTGTATATATTTTAACAGAATTATCTCAAGTAGAGTAATTCTAAACTTAACTCACACTTAAAAATACTAATAACAGAAATAACCCTTAACAAAGTTTTTAACGAATTGCTCTCATCATACTAGAGTAAATCTCCCATATTTTAAATACAAAACAAAAGTGCGTTTTTTTTTAACAAATTTCTATCAAATAGAGTGAAATTTTAACATAATTAGCTGATACAACAAAAGATAGTGTATTAGAAAAAAGAATAAATAGAACCTATAATACAACAATCCTAAATAAAAGCCAACATACCAATTCTGATCAAAAAGGAATACCGAATAAATCATAACAGATTAACAACAGATTGCTGAAGAATTAAGTAAACTGTAAACCAACATAAAAAAGGATGGTCCCGGAAGAAGGACTATACAATATGTTGAATAAAGCCACTATACAAGTATACTTGTATACTTGCATATTGTGTATTACTTGTATATTTGTAGTGTATTGTACACTATACTTTGTATATACTATACAAAGTACCGTCAACTAGCCGTCATTTTGGTGCAAATGCAGCGGCAAATTTGAACTGGCTTGGATGAAAACATTATTTAATTATAAACTGTCTTTACGCAAACACCTAAATTGTATATGACACAAACAAAATAGTTATAAAATATATAAATTCTAAAATGTTAACAAAAAAAATTTTTGCTATCTGTCAAATTATTTTGATGTGACATATTCTGTCATACCAATAAAACAACACTAATTAGAAATGAAAACCACTGTAAAAAAATATCTCTTTTAAAAGTATAAATTAATATTATTATCAATTTTTTGAAGAAATTACTCAATTAAACGATTAATATTTAATATTTAAGATTCAAGATAATTGCGAACAGCTTTTAATGACAACGTTGTTGTGCAACCAATATAACAACCTTCATTTTGGTGCAAACCCCTATCTTTCTCTTTTTCCAACTTATATGCCCAACCAATGACGGTACTTTATAGTAGATAGTGGCTTTAATGGTGTAGATAGAAAAATATTTGTCGAGAAAAATTGGGAAAAATACTAGCAAAATGATAAGCTGATCCCAGAACAAAGAGGTAACCCCTACTTTGAAGCAAACCTTAGAGAAAAGAGTAAAAAAGATCGTGGAACAAATTATGAAAATTCTGAATGATGATGGTTCAAAGTCTCAGCGAATGAAAAGAGCAAAGTCAACCGCAGATGCTCAAGAAGATACATCAAGTAAAATTCAAGTTGAAATTGTAAAAGAACTAGCGGCAGCAGTAAAATTAATGATAATCCAACAAAAGGTTAATGCCATATTGGACAGCATTGATCAAATACAAAGGAAAATGCAAGAAAGGTAAACTCATACTTATGAGTTTTTACATACACTGTGTGAAAAAATTAGACCTACAGCAGGGGCGGGGGGGATAAGAAAATTGCAGAAAAATATCATAATAGAGAAAAATTGGGAAGCAAAAGCATATAAGAGCGAAGCGCAGTATAGAAACGTAGAAGAAGAATATGATTGGATACAAGCTGAACTCCAAGCAAGCATTGAATGTGCTGTCACTTAAGTAAGAGAAGTGCCTAATAATAGTATAGTATAAATAAATATATAATAATAGTATAAAATTACACAAAATAACAATTCCGGTAGTGGATGGTACTTATAAGCAATGGCCCACTTTTAAAAATTATTCATGAAAGTAGTACACGAGAACAGAAGAGCGTCATCCATAGAGAAAATACAGTATCTTAAGATGAATTTGAGGGGTGAAGCAAGCAGAGTAATACAACATCTTCAAATAACAGAGGCAAACTACCAAGCCTCACGTAAATTATACGTGAGGCTTCGAAAATACTTCTCAATTTAATCAAAATTCTAATTTTCATCGAACACCTCAGTATCCAAATAATAATAATTTTTATCGTGATAATCGTAATAATATAGATATGTATATATATCGTAAAGCATGTACGCAATGGTGTAAGTCTTTATCTTTTTTCCTTTTTTCTTCTTTTCTTTCTTTCTTCCTCTAGGCTTATACGTTTTTGCTTCACGTCACTGCGTCGCTAAACTTTCTCCATTCTTTCCTGTTGTTTGCCATTCTACTAGCTTCACTCATCGTTATTCTTCTTCTTTGTAATATCTTTTCTATTATGTCATCCCAGGTAGTTTCAGGCCTTCCCCTTTTTCTTTTCTGCACAGGTCTAGCTTCCCATACCCTTCTCACTTATCTTTCCTGTCCCATTTTTTCAATTCTTTTAATAGTAATAATAATAATAATAATAATAGTAATTTTAATAATATCCGAAATGGTACAAATTTTGTTAACAATCGCCTTCGTAATGTTAATAATAATAATAATCGTCCAATTAATCGCAATTCGTTGAATCAGACAGTGACGAGAAATCAAAATTTGTCATGTTTTAATTGTGGTGGGGCCGGTTATTTTCGCGCTAACTGTAGAATACCGTGCAGCAATTGCAGACGGCCAGTCAATAGTTGTCCTTACTTAGGAAATGGGAGACGCGGGGGGTGATAATCGCTAATCGTGTTCTCGCTCAAATTGTTTTTGCGAATAATTTTGCAAATAGCGATATTTCAAACCTTCTAAACCGACGAATTCTATTAGCAATAGCCATATACTCGTATATAGGTTTTTCGAAAAATTTTCGACAATTCTCGAACAAATCTGCTCATATCCCCGAAACTATAAGTTGCAACACGGAGAACTCGGCATTTTGGGAAATATCTCGAGAGAATGCCATAGGTACCGAAGTTTCAAGCATTCTAAACCGACGAACTCTATTAGCAATCACCAAATTCCCATTGCAACCATGTATCACATCCACTACTATAAATATCAATTAATACAAAGAAAAAAAAATCTATTTCATCTTAGGTTGGCTTTAGATAATTAATAATGGTACCTAGTCGTTACAGAAAATCTGGGTTGCTATGATACGTCAAATTATTTGCTTCTAATATGTTTTCATTATTTTATTCCAATTATTTTCCATATTAAATTATTTAAATAAAATGCGATGGGAGTTCCGTGCGAGCAGCGAAGGTAGTCGGACGTGTTTATTGCTATTTGTCGATAAAATTCGAGATAGTCATAAAAGTGTGTGTACATACGGTTGTGTTATCGGAGAGTGGAATTATTGGTGCTAATTGAATTTGGATTTTTATTTTATTTTATTTTTTTACTTTTTTTTGTTTTTCTTTTTTCCTGCTATTTCCTTCCGATTTTGTTTTATCATAAATTGGGAGGAAATGAATAAGGGGAAGCTGGCGGCCCCATTTAGGGGGAAAGGGGGATTGCTTCGGACACCTCCGCAGGAGGCTAAGAAAAGAAAGAATAAAAGTCCTGGCGAGACCGAGGAGGACGATAGATATACGTCAAGGGCTGAGACGGACGAAAGTGGTAATGAAGGGAAGAGAGATAAAAGGATAAGGGTAACAGGAGATATAGCAGCGTATGGTGAAGGATCGAAGGAATCGATATACATGAGACAATGGGCTGAACAAAGGGAAAAAGCTAAATTAAAAGAAGCAATAAAGGAATGGAAAGAGTGGGAGGAAGTAATGATAAATGTAATAAAAGAGATAAGAGAGCAGACACGGATAGGAAACGAAGGGGGAGTGGGAGCACAAATATTCAAAAATATGTCTGATTCAACGAATTGCGATTAATTGGACGATTATTATTATTATTAACATTACGAAGGCGACTGTTAACAAAATTTGTACCATTTCGGGTATTATTAAAATTACTATTATTATTATTATTATTATTACGATTAAAAGAATTGAAAAAATGGGACAGGAAAGACAAGTGAGAAGGGTATGGGAAGCTAGACCTGGGCAGAAAAGAAAAAGGAGAAGACCTGAAACTACCTGGGATGACATAATAGAAAAGATATTACAAAGAAGAAGAATAACGATGAGTGAAGCTAGTAGAATGGCAAACAACAGGAAAGAATGGAGAAAGTTTAGCGACGCAGTGACGTGAAGCAAAAACGTATAAGCCTAGAGAAAGAAAGAAAGAAAAGAAGAAAAAAGGAAAAAAGATAAAGACTAACAAGCCTACACCAGAAATGGTGTAGGCTTCACACCATTGCGTACATGCTTTACGATATATATACATATCTATATTATTACGATTATCACGATAAAAATTATTATTATTTGGATACTGAGGTGCTCGATGAAAATTAGAATTTTGATTAAATTGAGAAGTATTTTCGAAGCCTCACGTATAATTTACGTGAGGCTTGGTAGTTTGCCTCTGTTATTTGAAGATGTTGTATTACTCTGCTTGCTTCACCCCTCAAATTCATCTTAAGATACTGTATTTTCTCTATGGATGACGCTCTTCTGTTCTCGTGTACTACTTTCATGAATAATTTTTAAAAGTGGGCCATTGCTTATAAGTACCATCCACTACCGGAATTGTTATTTTGTGTAATTTTATACTATTATTATATATTTATTTATACTATACTATTATTAGGCACTTCTCTTACTTAAGTGACAGCACATTCAATGCTTGCTTGGAGTTCAGCTTGTATCCAATCATATTCTTCTTCTACGTTTCTATACTGCGCTTCGCTCTTATATGCTTTTGCTTCCCAATTTTTCTCTATTATGATATTTTTCTGCAATTTTCTTATCCCCCCCCCCCTGCTGTAGGTCTAATTTTTTCACACAGTGTATGTAAAAACTCATAAGTATGAGTTTACCTTTCTTGCATTTTCCTTTGTATTTGATCAATGCTGTCCAATATGGCATTAACCTTTTGTTGGATTATCATTAATTTTACTGCTGCCGCTAGTTCTTTTACAATTTCAACTTGAATTTTACTTGATGTATCTTCTTGAGCATCTGCGGTTGACTTTGCTCTTTTCATTCGCTGAGACTTTGAACCATCATCATTCAGAATTTTCATAATTTGTTCCACGATCTTTTTTACTCTTTTCTCTAAGGTTTGCTTCAAAGTAGGGGTTACTTCTTTGTTCTGGGATCAGCTTATCATTTTGCTAGTATTTTTCCCAATTTTTCTCGACAAATACTTTTCTATCTACACCATTAAAGCCACTATCTACTATAAAGTACCGTCATTGGTTGGGCATATAAGTTGGAAAAAGAAAAAGATAGGGGTTTGCACCAAAATGAAGGTTGTTATATTGGTTGCACAACAACGTTGTCATTAAAAGCTGTTCGCAATTATCTTGAATCTTAAATATTAAATATTAATCGTTTAATTGAGTAATTTCTTCAAAAAATTGATAATAATATTAATTTATGCTTTTAAAAGAGATATTTTTTTACAGTGGTTTTCATTTCTAATTAGTGTTGTTTTATTGGTATGACAGAATATGTCACATCAAAATAATTTGACAGATAGCAAAAAATTTTTTTGTTAACGTTTTAGAATTTATATATTTTATAACTATTTTGTTTGTGTCATATACAATTTTGGTGTTTACGTAAAGACAGTTTATAATTAAATAATGTTTTCATCCAAGCCAGTTCAAATTTGCCGCTGCATTTGCACCAAAATGACGGCTAGTTGACGGTACTTTGTATAGTATATACAAAGTATAGTGTACAATACACTACAAATATACAAGTAATACACAATATGCAAGTATACAAGTATACTTGTATAGTGGCTTTATTCAACACATTGTATAGTCCTTCTTCCGGGACCATCTTCTTTTTATGTTGGTTTACACTTTACCTAATTCTTCAGCAATCTGTTGTTAATCTGTTATGATTTATTCGGTATTCCTTTTTGATCAGAATTGGTATGTTGGCTTTTATTTAGGATTGTTATATTATAGGTTCTATTTATTATTTTTTTTTAATTCACTATCTTTTGTTGTATCAGCTAGATTGAAGATCGAGGAATCGATCTTTATTTCTCATTTAATTTTTTCATTATATTTTTCCCTTTATTCGACCTTACTACTATCTCCCTATTAACCTCTCTTGCAGGGGTTTGCCATTTTCTCTCTGTATGAACCGTTCTGTTCGTTCCTGCCGATAGCGCAATTTCTGCATACGATTTACCGCCTCTGTCTCCTTTTTTTATATCCGGGGTCCCTTTTATGGTCCCTTGAAATTTAGTACTCATTTTCTCCATTTTTTTTTTCAAGTGCTTCTATTCTTCGCTCCAAACTTCCTGTTGTTTCCTCTTCAGGTTTTTTCTCACTCACCATACTTCTTTCCATACCAGTTTCACATTGGCCTCTATCCTGCTAGCTTGCTCCTCTATATTTTTGAATATTTGTGCTCCCACTCCCCCTTCGTTTCCTATCCGTGTCTGCTCTCTTATTTCTTTTATTGCATTTATCATTACTTCCTCCCACTCTTTGAATTCCTTTATTTCTTCTTTTAATTTCGCTTTAAAATATAATGAAAAAATTAAATGAGAAATTGAAGATCGAGGAATCGATCTTTATGGTTATCGACTGATAACCAGAAGGAATAAATTGACAAAACCATACGTAGTGATAAAAAGAATAGAAAAGGGGTACACGGCAGAGGAAGTATTTAAACAAATAGAGATGCAGAATACGGAAATTAAGAGTATATTGGGGGAAAAGAAAATGGGGGATGTAATGAAGATAGTAGCAAGAAAGGCATGGGGAAAAGTAAATAGTTATGTAGAGGACTTAATAGTAGAGACAGGGGTGAATATCTTTAAATGGCTAGTAAAAAAAGGAAAGATAGTGATGGATTTTACTTACAAAAAGGTGGAAGAATACATAAATGTAGTGGTATGCATGAATTGCTGCAAATATGGACACGTAGCAAAATACTGCAAGGAAGAAAAGGAGTGTTATAAATGCGGCGAGAGAGGACATGATGGCAGAGGATGCGAAGAGGAAAAGAAATCGTGTGTCAATTGTGTGAGAATGGGAAGAAGGGATTACGAGTACTGGGCGACCAATATGGAATGCTCAGTGTATAGAAGGAAGAGACAGCAATGCATTGCAAATATCGAGTATGGGTTAGAGCGGGGAATAACGGAGAACTCAAAAAACGAGGGATAAAATTGAGGAATCATGATAATAGAGCATATAGAGAAGCGGAGTACAAGGATAAAATTTGGAAAATAGGTACGTGGAATATAAGAAGTATAAGGGGTAAGGAATATGAGTTAGAGGAGGAATTCGAAAAAGTAGGGATAGAAGTATTAGCAATTTCCGAAACCAAAAAGAAGGGTAGAGGGACTGAGAGGCTAAAGAATAGGCACATACTAATGTACAGTAGAGTAGATAGTTGCAGCAGAGCGACAGCAGGGGTAGGGTGTATTGTCCATAAGACCTTTGAAGATAAAATTGAAAGATGGGAGGCGTATACAGAGAGAATAATGTGAATTACGCTGAGAATAGAAGGGGAGGAGGTGAATATCATAAACGTATATGGGCCGAATGACGATGAAGCCGCAGAGAAGGAGAGATTTTGGGAGGAGTTGAGGATGGTGACGGATAGACTGACAGGGAGAAAAATTGTAGTGGGGGATTTTAATGGGAGAGTTGGTAAGGGGAATGGGGGCAATAAAAGAATTGTAGGGAAATATGGGGAAGAGAAAGTCAATAATCATGGGAAAAGATTGATTGACTACTGTAGGATGAATAATATGTAACCAAACCAAACCAAACCAAACCAGTGGTGGAGTTCATTCACAGAAGGCAGCTGGGATGGTGGGGACATCTGGTAAAAATGAGTGAAGAGAGGCAAGTAAAGAGAGGCAAGTAAAGAGAGTTTAGCAGGCAATGGAGTGAAGAAGAGCGAAACGGGGAAGAGCAGAAATTACATGGGATGAGGGAATTGAAAAAGCAATAAGAGAAAGTGGAATGAAGCTGAATGACGCAAGAAGAATTGCTAGCAACAGGAAGGAGTGGGAGAGATGCATAGGAAGTGAGGAATAGGAGAATAACGAGAAAAGCTCAAGCCGACACCAGTTTATGGTAGAAGGCTTATAGACATATAGACATATATATAAATAAAATGCGATTCTTGAATGAAGAAAAGTTCGATTTAATTAAAATATTTTATTTATGTCAGAGAAATACGATCCGCGCTTTTTACTATTATATCCAGAAACTTGTCGTTTTAATAATAGTAATAGCAATGACTGTTCTTTCGGTAATAGTAATAGTTACTCTAGTTCAAATGGTAATTCGCATAGTATTTTAGATTCAGTTGAATCAGTAATGAATTTGATTCATTACAAGATTCATTACAGATTATTTCAGTAATGAGAATAAAGCCACATTAGGTTATTTACTTCCGCATTTGCATGGCGATGAACGCCCTTATCTAAAAATAAATATTCTAGTTCATTCACTTCTTGCTTTGTTAGATAGCGGTGCAACAAAAACTATTGTAGGACTGCCGGGGTATGAACTTTTATTATCATTGGGTTTAAGATTGATTAAAAGTGAAAGTATTTGTAATATAGCGAACGGTGAATCTTATGTTAATATTGGATCAATTTGTACAGCTGTAACTTTTGAGAATAAGACAAAAATTTTAAATATTTTAGTTTCACCAGAATTACCCCATATAACGATTGTCGGTGTTGATTTTTCGAAATCTTTTGAAATTGTTTCCGAGCTACATAAAGATGTAGATCTTTGTGTGTTGGAATTTTGCGTCACGCAAAATTCGGTGTCAACTAATGCGATAGCTAGTGCAGATACTTTGTCAAGAAAACAACGATTAAGTTTAGATAGTTTAATTTCAGAATGTTAGATAGATTTAACAAAAGATAAACCAGGTTGTTGCATTGTCGCCAAACATGATATTGAATTGGAATCAGGTACGAAACCAATTAAGCAACGCTACCATCCTGTTAGTCCTTTTAAAAAAAAAGATCATAGATGAGCATTTGAATGAAATGCTCGAACGTTTACGTTTTGATATACAAATCACAAAAACTTAATTGTTACCTATATTTTGTAGATATTTAGTACCTAAATACTTTTATTTACTTTTGAATATAAAACAAATGAATGATATATTTGGTGAGATTAAATACTTATTCCCAGTTAAATTGACATATGTAAAGTACCTAAAAAATCTATTTAAAATTCTGCTGTGGTTATTTATAACAACTGTAAGCTTATATTGTTAGCTAGCGCTGCGCTCAAGGTTCAGTGATAATTTAATTTTGTCAGATTTTTGCTAAAAAATTCTAATTATAATTTAACCAGTAGCATAATTATCAAGTCTTCTCCTGATCTTCTCTGATAAAATGGCGACATCATTTTTTGCTAAAGAAAAATCAAAAGATCATGTGCATGGTTGCTAAAAGGTTTTTTCAATTTTAAACGTGTTGTTTTTGTTGTTCAACTAACGTGAAATGAATACGTAGCTTTATCGGTAAGCATCTTTATGCATCCGGTATGCATCCTGGTATAGGCGATTTATTTCAGATTTTTCCACAATTATTGCACCAGTTACGGCATTAATTAAGAAAAGAGTTAAAAAATAATAGGCAGAAAAGTGTGAAACTGCTGTAAGAACGTTAAAAGAGTGTTTTGTGACCACACCAATATTGACTTGAACAGAGAATTCCAACTGCAAACAGACGCTTCAGCGTACGGTATTGGCACCGATTTAACCCAAAAATTTGACGATGGAGAGAAAGTTATCTGTTATTTAAGTAGATCGTTAACTAAACAAGAGCAGAAATTTACAGTTACAGAAAAAGAATGTTTGGCAGTTATATGAAGTGCAGAAAAATTTCATCATTATTTGGAGCATACGCATTTTACTGTCATCACTAATCAACATTCGTTGTTATGGTTGCATAATCGTAAAGATCCACAAGGCAGATTGGCCAGATGTACATGTACTTATATGACTGTAAACGTAGTAAATTTGTAAGTTTTACTGTGGTTCATCGTCTAGGTAAAGACCATGTGATCCCTGATTTTCTTTCGCGTAGCGTGTCGCAAGTCAGCAGCATCGAATTCGCTAACATCGATGCGTCATTTAAAAACACTAGGACAAGCTACAAGCTGTTATTTTTAGAGTTCATGACGCACCATCATCGAGTCATTTTGGTGTTTTTACAACTTTTTGGCGTCTACATGAACGGTAATATTGGCCTAAAATGCGTGCTGCTTTAAGTCGATATATTAAATCGTGCAGAAGTTGCGAACAGAATAAAGTGGAATAAAAACTTCTACCTGGTTTTATGGGACCACCTGGTCGTTATATATAACGACCAGAAGTAAAAGAACCTTTTCAAATTGTCAGCTTAGATTTTATTGGCCCACTTCCACGGTCAAAACACGGGAATACTTCAGCATTGGTAGTTTCTGATTATTTCAGTAAGTTTGTTTTGATTGCTCCTTGTAGGGTGGCAAATGCTAAGTTAGTCACTAAGCTTGAGGACGAAAATGTTTTTTTAACATAAGGAGTTCCCCTATATTTGATGTGTGACAATGGTACGCCAATGAAATCTAAAGAATTTCAAAAACTTTGCGATAAATATCAAGTGTAAATCTTCTACACAGCTCATTACTATCCGCAAGCTGATCCTGTAGAACGAGTCAATAAGGTCGGAAAAACAATGCTAAAAACATTTAAATACAAACCCAAATCCACGTAGGAACGATCAGCAAGTTTGGGACCGTCACCTCTCAGCCATTGCTTGCGCTATTACGACGGCCAAAAGTGAAGTCACAGGATATACCCCATTTTATGTAAATTTCAGCAGAAAACACCGAATTTCTAGTAAAGAGTATTCGCTATATTGAGCCACAACCCCAGATGTGGCTCTTAATCAAGTGGAAAACACAATCAAAAATTTACAAGAGATTTATAATAATGTTAGTGCTAAAATAAAAGCATCTCGCGAGCGAACTGCTGATAATTACAACTTAAGAAGACGCCCAACAACAAATTATTTTGTCGGTCAACAAGTTTGGCGGAATGACCACTCTTTCTCATATGCAACCAATCATTCTAGTAAAAAATTGGCTCCTGAGTATGTTAGCCCTTTTATTATTTAAAAAAATAAAATTTCTATTACCTATGAATTGGAAAATGCCGATGGTATATCTCGCGGAATTTGGCAAATTGATAAATTGAAACCTTTTGTTCTTCATGATGATTCTTATTATGAAACGTCTCGCGATCCTGGTTAATTTATTAGATAACAAGTTTTTGTTTATAGTTGAAATCGCTGCTTTTAATACTCCTTTTTTTATTTATTTTTCTATTCTATTCTATTTAATACACAGATAAGAATTATTTGTGTGTACGTATTCAATTTCGTTAGTATGATTTTTATTTATACATTTTATTTACTGTGCCTTTTGATATTTTATTCGCACTTTCTTATTTTATTATTGTCATTCCTGTTGAGTTCCTCATATTCTATTAATTTTATCCATATAAAATTGATGTTGCACGTGATAACACTTGATGTTACAATGAACAGTTTAATATAAATTGACTTTTTCATTATTAGTAATATAGTATACCTAAAGATACCTATTGTTTTATTATTAATTATGAATTAAAAATTTTATTTTATTGCGCTACCGGTCTGGTTAATTTTTGTGTTCCGTTGCTTTTTTTCCCTTTATGAAGAATCGCCCATTTTATTCTACTGGTCAATGGTAGATCCGAGATAAGATGCGATATCTTTATTTAAATCTATTATTATCTCTTATTATTGTCGGAATATATTTTTTTTTGCTTCAGTTTCTTAAGTAGTATTGTAATTGAAACAGGGCAAAATATATTTATCTTTTTTTTTCTCTGATCCACTTAACCGCTACATGATTTTTTTGTTTAACTGTGCTGCATTTGTTTATGTAGTTTCAGTTTTTTTGCATTTCGGTGGTTAAGAGCGGATTGTTTCGTATCCCGCATGATTAATTAAATTTACTCTTTGCTGTTGCTGATGTGCGGTGCGTTACATTATTTTATATATGCATCACAAATACACTCTTAGTTGTAACTTTGGTGCGTGCGTCTAGTCGAGCATTGCATTCAATTGCGATTTTACACATTGCGTCTTTTACAGAAGTTTGACAGTAGCCTTCGCAATTGTTCAGGCAGTTATTTAAAAAATTAAAATCTATTTACTAGTATTGCTTATTTATCACTATTTCTTTAATGTTTTCTAATTATCTATACGTCTTCTTTATTTTGAATTTCATTATTTTAAGGTACTTAGATTTCATTGTCTAATCATGATTTCTGCTCTGACACGAGTCTGCTGCGCTCTACCCACGTGCGTATGGACAGTTCTTGTTAGACCTTAACCTGAACTTAAAGTAGGCCAGTTATTAACTTCATCGGAAGTTGTTACATCTAGTGTGTAATTTTTACTTGCGTGTGAGATTCATGTGTAATAAGTCCGGGTGTATACATGTACTTTTCTGGATTCGGTTGACGTTTGTATTTTTGATTCATAGCGGACCTCCAGGTTGTCACGTAACCTGTTTAAGTAACTTTTAAAAATAAGGCATAGACCAAATAAAATGAAACAAAAAAAAAAATTAAAAATTAATTTAAAAAGCAATAAAAAAAATACACAAGAAAATATTTTAATAAATAAATAAAAACATATAGTTACGTTGTAATCTGTTTTTGCCTGTTTAGCTTGCCCACCTTGTTTATATTCTATTTCATTTCTATTCTTTTATTTAGTTTAATTCTTGCGCCTCATCTTTGGTAAACAACTGATTGTCTTGTGATTGTCTTTGGATTCATTTGATGGTGCGATTATTTATTAGTGGGTGGGTGTACTCGAAAATTTTGTTAATTTAAGGTTAGATAGTTTTTTTTTTTTCGTGTTGACAATAATAAATAATGAGTAGATGACTTGTTACGATTTTTGGGCACAGATGTCTGTGGTATTTTATAATAATACGAGTGGTATTATTATTTTTTTTTGGTTTCTATTTAAAAATAAATAGAATTATTCTAGTTATAGTTTACATAACCGTTACATTGTGTACAATGTAACAGTTTTTATGCAATTCTAATAAAAAGCATGTTTTTAAGACTTTCATAATAAATATTGAAAAATATTTAATATAATAAATTATTAAATATATTTAATAATAAATATTGAAATATAATAAACCATAGATTGTGAGCTCGGTATTTGCCCAAAATATAAAATAACAATATAGATGTTTTAATAATATTGTCTATACAATATTCAGTATGAAAAATACAAAATCACAATATTAGTACTATAAACCCTAAGAGACACAAAATAAAATGAGTAGCAGCGACAAGGAAAAAATTTCCTCTAATAAAATGATGGGTACCCAAAAAATACATCAGCTTATAATTTATCACTGGTGCGCCCCTGAATGTGAGGTAAAATCACCGGCTGCGTTTACCGCGGGTTTGATGGCCGCCACTGTAATTTTAGGAAAAATCCAGAACCCTCCCGATGTTAAGTGAGCAGGTAAGCTCAACAGGAAAAAATATAAGAGATAATAAAAAAAATAATTAATAAACGAAATAAATAAAATTTCATTTACGCCAATACTTGTATTAGTTTAGTAAACTAATACAAGTATTAGTTTACAATACTTGTAAACTACAATTAATACAAGAAAGATTGAATATTTAAAAAAGATATATAAATAAGTAGAAGCCAAGTTGATCGCTAAAACTTAAAAAAGTACAGGAATACCTGAAATTCAACGAAAGTTGAACAAAAAAATAAAGATAAATAGAAATAAAAAAATCGAATTATCGACGTGCTTCAGCTTTGCGACAGTTCATTGGATTGACAGATAAATAAATAAAACAGTGAAACGTATTCACTGAAATAATCAGCAATAACTAAAGCATACGTATTGCCTTTTTTATAACTAGAGAAAGGTTCAATAAAGTCCAAACTAGTGCCTTGAAACGACTCTTTATATTCCGGTCTTTTACCCATGTAACCAGCAGGTGCTTTTTGTTCTACTTTATTTTGCGCACACTCTCTAGAAGATTTAATATACAGGACTACATCAGATTTCATTTTAGTTTATTTAGATGATATCGTTTTAATTAGTCAAAATTGTGAAAATTATATTTAGTTATTAAATTAATGTATTAATATTTAATTTATTTTCAACTATTAAATTTAATTATTTACATTGTTGTTTAGATAAAGTATCTACCGGGTTGATTGGGGACACACTGGAAACATTATTTTTAGATGAAAAATGCCAAACATCTTGATTAAGATAAGGGACGATGTCTATGACATTCCAACCATCTATACCAAGAATAAAATTATGAGCCAATTCTGTCATTACGAGAATATTAATAATTTTAGTTTTATTTGCTAATGTAATAGGTGTGCAAATACTACCTATACTAATACAACTTTGACAATTAGCAACTGAGCATTCTGATCGTTCTTTATTTAATCGTAGTTCTACAAGCACCACTATTTAATAATCGTAATAGAGCCAATATTAGGATCATTAAAATTGATAATTTTAAATAAGGTCGTTGATCGCCTTCAACATGAGATATAATATAATCTAATAAAATTTTATTCTGAATATTTTGTTTGTTTTTATGAATTGAACTTATGGCCGAAGAGTTATTACTACGGGCAGGGTAACACCGACCTATTGTCTTCGCCCTCGGCCAATTCCCGAACAACGTGGACAATTTCTAATTGTGACGTTATTGCATCAACAATTATTACATCGTACTGGTGATCTTCGATTTTGATTTGTTCACGTTAATAAAATTACGATTACGATCAAAATTATTGATGGTGGATTAAAATTATTTGCGCGCGGACTATTGTTATTACGTGGCGGAACATTCACACGGTTATCAAAATTGCGATTATTATGGTTAAAATTAGACTGATTATTAAAATTAGATCGGTTGGTTTGACGTGGATTACGATTAAAAGAGTTATTTAAATCAGAATTATTATTAAAATTTCTATTAGTTGATGGGTTAATATTTACGGGTGGCTCATTAATTGCTACAGAATTTATACTTGGTACTACATAATGTGGTTCTACTAGATTAGCGCTACGACGACGTGGTGGCTGATAATTATCGGCGCGATATTTCTTGGATTCTATTTTTAAGCATTCCTTTTCCAAATCTTCAATAGTTTTCACGTCATTTAATTGAGTGCAATACAACGGATTTAAATTACGACAAATTATTTCTAATTGTGTTTCTTCGGATAAATCTCAATAACCACGAAATAAAGCCTCGGTAATACCTTCATAGTATGTTATCTACGGTCAAGAATTTCCCTAAATAATCTTGATCTATAATCAGGTAGTTCAAAATGTGCACCCTTTCCAAAAATGCATGAATCATTTATATTATGATATAATATTATCATTCATATAAATCATATATAATATATCATTATATTATATTATATTATCATTTCATGCATTAATATTTCCATTGAATCTAACGTCCCATTTATGTACGGGAATATGGGGGGATGAAAAAAGTATTCGCTGTGCAGTATTAGAAATCATTGTTGAATTAGCTGGGAAGTTATTTATTGATTGTAGAAGCTAAGAAGCATTAACAGTTGCTTTAACATTAAATTTGTCAAATTTATACAGGGCCGTCATATATCTGCTAATAACTGAACGAGATATGCCTTTTGAGTAGTGTCCAAATCGTCGACAGCTATCCTTTAATTCTATTTAACAAATGTAAAAGTCGTCTATGATTTACATTATATTTTATTCTATCAAAACTAAGAGATAAACTATCTATGATGATTAAAATTTCCTCTAAGGTTATAGATATACATTTAAACTCGTATTCTGTATCTACAGTCATAGGTACAGCCGGTAACTTTTGTTCATTAGTAATTGTTGAAAAGTGCTACGAGGTTCTTCAACGCTATTTGATTTAGTTACTTCAATTTCGTGAGATTTAATTTGAAAAATTAACATGTCTTTTTTCAAATAATCGATTTCCATTTTCATTTTTAAAGAAAAGAAACTAGGACGCAAAATAAAATCAAATTACTTAAACACAAAGTATGTATATAAAGTACTGAAAAATAATAAAATATAAAGTAATTTAAAAAATATGAGTAAACTTAATTAGTTACCTTCTCAC
Organism: Platypus cylindrus; assembly: GCA_949748235.1. Lineage (NCBI taxonomy): Eukaryota > Metazoa > Arthropoda > Insecta > Coleoptera > Curculionidae > Platypus > Platypus cylindrus. The sequence continues at coordinate 18,672,324 of OX456489.1, read as the reverse complement.
AACGACAAAATGCAAAGAGCATGAACAATTCTCGAAAAAAAAACACAGCTTTGGAAATAAAACGTCGAACAAAAGAAATGCTTATTTCAGTACGTTTACTAAAGAATAATAATAATAAAAAGTATTCAGAATCGAGTCTCCAAAACGCAAATATCTTATCGACAGAAAATATAAAAAATATGTTTGTAAGATTCGTCACTGACTCAAAATAACATAGAGAATAAAACAAAAATGCTGACAAATAATGCAGTGTTGGGACCACACAAGTAGAACTTTAATAATAATAATAATGAAATTCTTAAAAGAAAATGTATAAACAAGATTCTCGCTTTGTATTTTTTTCAACAATAAAATAATACCTGTTTAGCTACGTAAATAAAATATAAGAAAATATGTAGAATAGCTAGTTTCCCTATCCTGCTAAATTACAAAAATTAAATATGTAAAAATTGATAGAAAATTTTCGTACGTAAAAATTTTAAAAATTAGATTTTTCTGTTTGCTCTAAATTACTCTATTTCGGCTTTATTCTGGTCCCACATTGGGCGCCGAATTTGTAAGATCGCTATTTGCCCAAAATATAAAATAACAATATAGGTGTTTTAATAATATTATATTTATAATATTAAGTATGAAAATTGGAGTATATATCGGAGAGTAAAAGTGGTCGGATGTTTGTTTGTGGTGAAATCGAAAAGTCGATACGCAGATAAGCAGAGTACTGATTGTTTAGTAGTTTAAGGATAATACATCAATAAAGTTATTTTTTTTATTTTGTGAGTTTGATAAGGATATTAACTAATAACAGAACAACGGAGAAGTAAGACATCTAGATAAGTATAGGAAAGTGCCCCTCCGAGCGGAGGAAGCGGGGGTAATTTCCAAATAACAAGTAGAACTGATAAGCAGGAACGGTGTTATTGAGATAAGAAACAAAAACAACTTTTATTTGCTTCTTATTTGTATTTTATACTGAGATAAATATTTAATATTATGATAGATTTATAAATAGAAGTGGAATTGACCTCGCAAGAATGGAGGCTAAAAACCCATTCAAAGTGGCGACTAAAATCAAAAGATCTCCACCAGTGGAAAAAGTGGAGACTAGAAACAGGAAAACATCAACGGAGGAAGAAGAGGAATATGAGGAGCAAGAAAAAGCAAACAAATCGTATAGAGGAGTAGTGATGAGCGAGGTTGAAGATAGCATGGAAAAAAGAATAAAATTAAGACAGAAAGATATGTCGCAGCGGAAAGAAGAAAGTGAAGATACTCAGAAAAAACTAAGTGGAGTATCAGATGAATTAATGATTCAAATCAAACTGATACAAAGGGAAATTAGGATATATAAAGAGGGGAATAAAAGAGAAGAAGGACAAACTCGAGAAGAAATGGAAAAAAGTATAGAGAATATAGAAAAAATAGTAGGTAGAATGACCGCCACAGTATATGAAAACATGGAGAATGCAGAGAAAAAACAAAAAAACAGATAAATTAGAGCAAATGCTGGAACAAATAGAGAAACAATTCGAAAAAAGAATAGACAAATTGGAAGCAAAAATAACGGAATTGATAGGGGGAGGTACAATAACACAAAATATGAGCAAAAAGACATATGCGGCTATCACAGAAAAAAAAAAGAGAACGATACAAAAAAGATAAAGGGATGGAAAACACCTGAAAAAATAAAAGAAATAACAGTGAAAGCGGTAGAAGGTGAGAAGGTAATGGAAAAAATTCGAGAAAAACTTACGATAGAAGAAGTAGGTAAAGAAGGTATAAAGGAAATAAAAAAATACAAAAGTGGATTGGTAGTGATGAAGTGCAGAAACGAGCTACAACAGGAGCAAATAGGGAAGGAACTGGAGGAAGTACAAGGAATAACAGTGAGAAAAATGAAAGAAACAAAGCCGTTGTTTATAATAAAAAAAGTTGAGCAAGGGTATACTAAAGAAGAAATAGTAAATGAAATATTAAGGGAAAATGAAGAAATAAGAAAAATGGTGGGGACTAGAGAGGCGAAGACAGTAATAAGAGCAGTTAAAAAAAATGCCATCGGGAACAGTAAACAATATGTAGAGGACTGGGTAGTAGAAGCGGACAATGAGATATTCAAGTACGTGGTAAAAAAAGGATAATTACTGATAGATTTTACTGTAAAACAGGTAGAGGAATATATAAGGATCGCGATCTGCTACAAATGCTGCTGCTATGGGCATGTAGCTAAGTACTGTACAAGAACGGAGGTATGCTACAGATGTGGACAAGAAGGACACGAAGGGAAAGATTGTGGAAAAAATGAGATAAAATGCGCCAACTGTACAAGAATTAAAGATAAAGACCTAGAGCACATGGCAACTAGCAAAAAGTGCCAAATATACAAAAGAAAGGAGGAACAATATAGAAATAGGATAGATTATGGAAGCTGGGAAGAAAAGCAGAAACAAACAAAAAACTGAAGAAGAAGTGGGGAAAGGAGCAGAAAACAATGAGAAGGAAAAAGGTAGAAATATGGAGATTGGCAACATGAAATATACGAAGCATAAAGGGTAAAGAAATAGAACTAGAAGATGAGTTTCTGGAAAATAAGATAGACATACTTACAATAACGGAAACGAAAAAAAAAAGGAAGAGGACTGCAAAAAATGATGAAAGGAAGTGTATTTATATATAGCGGAGTGGAAACAGAGAAAAGAGCAGCTGAAGGAGTCGCATGTATGATAAAAAAAGAATGGGCACACAATATAGAAAAATGGGAGGCATGTTCAGAGAGGATATTGACAATAAATATGAAGGACGATAACGAGAGAATTATAACAATAATAAGTGTGTATGGTCCAAATGAAGACGACAAAAAGGAGAACAAAGAGAAATTCTGGGAAATAACAGAGACGGTAGAAAGAGCAAAAGGCGAAATATACATTGCAGGAGATTTCAATAGTAGAGTGGGAAAGGGAAAATCAGGAGAGAGTAGAATATTGGGCCAGAATGGGGAGACAATACTAAATGATAATGGAAAAAGATTAATAGAGTTTTGCCGAATCAATAATGTTTATAGCAAATACTTACTATAAGCACAAAGATATACACAAATATACTAGAGAGATGAGCAGCAAAAAGGAAAAATCGATAATAGACTACATAGTAGCAGGAAATGAAAGTAGAAAGAACATAGTAGATGTAAAAGTGTCAAGAGGACCGGAAGTGGGAAGTGATCATTATATGGTCATATCAAAGATAAAGAAACCATTAAAAGCAGACAACAGAGAGAGAAAAGAAGATAAGATAGAATATGAGAAAATAAAAGCGTATAGACTAAAAGACGGAGAGGTGGCAAAGCAATATAGAGAAACAATGAAGAGGATGATTGAGAGTAGAAATGAGAAATGGAAGACATTAAGTTTGGAAGAGAGTTGGGAGGAACTCAAAAAGATAATACTACAAGCAAGCTCGGAAGTGTGTGGAAGAATAAAAAGAAATAAGAAAATAAAACAAACGGCATGGTGGACAGAAGAGATCAAGAGAAGAGTGAGACTAAAAAAGAAAAAATGGAAGGAGTATCTACAAAAAAAACTAGAGAAACGTATCAGTGCTACAAGGAAGAAAGAAAAATAGTGAAGTAATTAGTATTAGAGGCGAAAAGAAATGAATGGGCAGAATTCGGCAAGAAATTAGAAAACAAAGCGGCAGAGGGGAAAAAAATATTCTACAGCAGACTGAAAACAGTAAGAAAAGGAAAGGCCAACTGCGCGACATATATAAAGCATAAAGGAGGAGAACTATTAAAGCAGGAAAAGGAAATAATGGAAAGATGGAAGCAATATTTTGAAGAGCTGCTGTCAGAAAAGATAGAGAGGACCGATACAAGAGAGGTAGCCAATATAGACAGAAATGAAAGCAAAGACGATGAAGAATTTAATATGGAGGAAATGGAAAAGGCCATAAAACTACTAAAGAATGGGAAAGCGCCAGGAAGCGACACAGTAACAACAGAAATGATAAAATATATGGGGGAAGAGGGAAGGAAAGTAATGCTTGAGATATATAGAAAAATATGGACAGAGCAAAGAATACCAAAAGAATGGCAGCATGCGATGATAGTGCCAATCTACAAGAAAGGGGACAGGAAGGACTGTAATAACTCCAGAGGAATTACACTGCTAAATACCAATATGAAAGTTCTGGAATTGATTATAAAGGAGAGATTAAGAGGTAAAATTGAGAAAACACTGGACGAATCACAGTCAGGATTTAGAGAAGGAAGGAGTATCCAGGATAATATATTCACGATTAAACAGATAATGGAAAAAACAAGTAGAAAGAAAAAAAATGTATACATGGGATTTTTAGATCTAAAAAAAGCATTCGACAAAGTAGGAAGAGATAGATTGTGGAGGATGATGGCAGAGAAAGAGATAAGCACGAAAATGATAAGCTTAATAAAAAAAATATATGAAGAAAACTCAAATAGCGTAATAGTCAAAAACAAACAATCAAAAAAATTTAAAACGAAAGATGGACTAAGACAGGGAGGAGGACTAAGTCCAACATTATTTAATATCTACATGGACAAAATAATAAGGAAAGCGAAAGAAAGAACTAGAGGACTTGAAGTGGGATGAAATTATATGGAGAGAGTTGAAGTAAAGAGTGGAGCATTCGCAGACGATATAATGATGGTAGCATCTAATGAAAACGAGCTGCAGGCAAACATAAATATATGGAATGAAACACTTAGAGAGAACGGAATGGAAATGTGTAAAGAGAAAACAAAAGTAATGATAATTGGGGAACAACAGGAGATAAAAATCATGGTAGATAAGGTAAAATTGGAGCAAGTGACGAAATGGAAATATCTATGAGTAGAAATATCTAGTTCAGGAAAGCAAGAAGAAGAAATTAACAGTCGGGTAGAAAAAGCAATGAAAGTGTTTTACAGTATCAGCAATATGATTGTGGGAAAAAAAGAAATAACAAGGAAAACAAAAATAAACGTATATAAAACAATAATAAGACCAATACTGACATTTGGATGTGAGACATGGATAACAGATAAAAAGGAAATAAGTAAAGTTCAAGCGGTAGAAATGAAATACATGAGGAGAGTAAAGGGAGTGACAAAGAGAGAAAGAATCAGGAACGAAGAAATAAGAAAAGAACTGGGAATGGAGGCGATACACGAATACATAGAGAAGAGACAGTTGGGATGGTGGGGTCACTTGAAAAGAATGAGACAAGAAAGACAAGTGAGAAGAGTATGGGAAGCTAGACCTGGACAGAAAAGAAAAAGGGGAAGACCTGAAACTACTTGGAATGACATGATAGAAAAGATATTGCAAAGAAGAGGAATAACGATGAGTGAAGCTAGTAAGATGGCAAACAACAGGAGAGAATGGAGAAAGTCTTGCGACGCAGTGACACGAAGCGAAAACGCGGGGGCCTAGAGGAAGAAGGAAAAAAAAAGATAAAGACTAACAAGCCTACACCAGGAATGGTAGACAGGCTTTAAGATACATAGATATAAGTATGAAAATTACAAAATTATAATATTAGTACTATAAACTCTAAGAAAAACAAAATGAGTATCAACGACCAGAAAAAAACTTACTCTAATAAAATGATGGGTAACCAAAAAAAAGATTAGCTTATATTTTATCACTGGTGCATCCCTGAATGCGAGTCACAATCACCCACTGGGTTTACCGTGAGTTTGATGGGCGCCGCTAGAATTATAGAAATAATCCGGAACCCTCACGATGTTAAGTGAGCATGTAAGCTTAACAGAAAAAAATATAAATGATAATAAAAATAATAAGTAATAAATGAAATAAATAAAATGGCATTTATGCCAATGGCGCGTTTAAAAGATTAAATTAATAATACCAAAAAAACCTTCAAAGCCAAATTCGGAGTGGACATACGACGATGGTCTTTAGAGCATAGAGTGAATGTAACGACTGAAGTTGCGTATAATTTTACACAGATAAATTAGTTATCAAATATGAACAAAAAACAGTAAGTAAAAAAAGATACAGTAAGAGTTCTATTTGCAGTTTCTGGTGGTACAGTTGATGGTAGGTGTTGTTGTGGTATTTAAAATATGTTGCCAATTTTGATGCACACCCCTTTACCACTAAAGCAGCAGCCTAACTTTGACGCTTAAAACACTACGCGTTAACTCACGCGTACCGGCGGATTAATTAAGTCACGAAGCGAACCTTAACCAGCAGGATCTATATCTTAAACTTTACAAAAGTCAAACTGAAAAAACCCGCGCACAGAGCGTATCAAATTTTTATAGAACGATCCCCACCAGGAACCAATAGCAAGCGAAAAGGAACGCTATGAACGAAGACCAGGGAAAGCTGCGCGAAGAAACAAAGAAAGTAGGAAAGCGAGATAGATAATAGTTCAATAATATGAACTTTCTTAGATGGAAAATATACGTATAATTAAAATAGAAATTGAACTGTTGCAAAGAGTAGAATACGAAATTTTTATTTTGTACTGTCAATGCACACTTCTGCTTATAAGCATACCCTGTACAACTACCATTTTAATGGTAGGTAGTACCAGTAAGGTAGTAGCTTGTACGCGTCAGACCCAAAGGCGCTCCTAGAAGTAACCTCCGCAGAGAGGAACAAAGCAACACGCTTTCCACCTCTGAAACGGAGAAGTTGCTACTACCAACTCACTTCCCTGAAAGCAGTAGTTCTCAGACAGCCACCACCGAGGAGTTGTACCACTCAGTAAACTCAGTTGCTGAGGACTCAGCAGTTGCCTCAGACGTGGTACAAAAAGATAAAATTGCTTGATCAATAAAATCTTTTGATCGCTCGAAGTTCCCTGGGTTAGACGGATTTTACGCTGCCTTGCTACAATGGAGTATGGGCGAACTGCTCTCTCATTTACAACAGCTATTCAGGGCAAGTATCGCTCTTAGATACATACCTGGTAGCTGGAGACTAGTAAGGGTCATGTATATACTAGAACCTGGGAAGTTAAACTATTCGCTTCCCAAATCCTAGCGACAAATTAGCCTCACATCTTAAATCCTGAAGACGCTAGAGAGGCTCATTTACAGGTTATTAAAGGGAGGGAACTCTATATCTTTCTGGCAATTCTGGCAATTCACACACACAGTTCTACACAGATTCTCACAGTTCTAGTTACTGTGAACATTTCCTGTGATTCTATGCAGTAGCTTTATCGAAAAAAATCTTAAAATTCATGAAATCTAAATTTACGCATATATTGGAGGACTTTTTTAACTTTTTTATTCGTATTTTAAAAAATAAACTAACAATTACTTTGATTATTCGCGATGTCACAGAAAACATTACAGGTAATAGATTAAATTAAAAATGAAAAATTTCTAACCGCAACTTTTTTTTCTAAGCCTGTTTAAACTGAGGTCTTAATACATTTGAAAAAAATAGTAATTAAATGTTAAATGTTAATAGCCATATTTTCAGTCGGCTATGTTTATATTATAATCTGTATAGTATGATGAATTCGGCCAGGATGTAACATAACTTTGTATTCTCCCGTGTTTTCGTCTTTAGTTTTATTTTCCATAAGTTCAAAAGTCTAATCTTTATGAACTTACGATTAAAATAGTTAAAATCAAAGTTCTTGTTTTATATTCTTGCCGAATTCCTGATAATATGCAAATTACAAATATTAACTTTCCGATTGTTGCCGTAAAAATTTTAATCCAGCTTCTACAGCATCCATCATGTTGAGCTGTTTTCCTTCACTATTATTAGATATATTATAGCCTGATCTTAACAGATGCGATTCTCTTGTTTCGTTTTTATTTATGGTAGATGTTTCACTGACCAAAAAGGGAGCCGCTTTGGGCGTTGGTTTCCTAACTTTGTGACTATCTTCAATACGATAATCATAATTTTTTCTTTTCATTATATTTATCCTGTCATCTTTATTATCCACTGCATTGTTCATACAATTAATAGGCACCGAACAGTTGAGCGATTGTGGTGGAGCGAACTCTGTAATTCTCTCACTCCGCTTTATTTCATTCCACTCTTCTTGACTAATAACGTATCTACCAACACCCTCCTTACCAATATCCCATGGACGAATATGTTTTCTTCGTAATTCAGCGGCACGCTGATCACTCTCTGTATTAACAGGTATACATGTGTCTTTACTTAATTCACTTTTTGTCTCAGTTAAGCCAGTCATCTTATCTAAAAAAGATATTTCAAAAAATAAATTGTATTAAATGTCATCGTCTAAATCTAATAATTAAAATTGCAAGAAAATATGCACATATCGATATACTAAAAACATCTAGTGTAACAAAAAGTTATGCAACCACTAGTTATTCATTTTGCGAAACTAGAGAATATAGGTCTTGTACCACTTTATACTATTTTAAGATATTTAATATTTTGTATTATTTCATTTCCTATCTTGAAACCCAAACTCTACTTAATAGATTTTAATATAAACAACTTTTTATGTAACTGATCTATTTTAAACACATCGTAAATAATGTCCATTGATAAGTATCGTACTCTACACGCATCTAATAGCCGTTGTTTCATCGGTTAACTTCGCTCTGACAGTCACTTCTGTAAACTCACTTTGCATTATAATGTAAACCTAACTGAGCATGCAGTTTGAATATACTTAAATAATTGTTGAAAAATATACTACTATTTTAAAGAATCCGATATCGTCCAACGTTGAACTGCTGTTAGATAAAATTGTATCTTACGCAGAAAAGAAAATGAAATCAAACAATGTACCCTCTTCTTCTTCTTCTTCAGGTGGTAAACCATATCTTGCTCGTCGTCGATTTTTTGCAGCTTTAATTCTTAACGCCAACTGATTTTCCCTATAATCTCGAAGTTCCTGAGTTTTTTTTTGGTATAAATCAGTTATCTTTCTCAAGTTCCTTAATTCGTCTTGCTGCATTAATCTCTCCTTCTCATTTTTTGAAAAAGCATAATATCCAACACCATGTTGTCTAGCCTCTAAAAATTTTATAATTTATTTTAATAGTTAAATTTGTTAATAATGCAAATAAAAAATTTAATTCGCAGGATTAAAATTATACAATGTTGTCGTTAATTATACGGGATTTACAATAATTAAGATGCGTTTGTAATAGCCCATTTCATAGATATTTCAACGTTCAATACAATGAAAAAAGATTTTTCAAAATTGGTTGATCTATGACTGAGAAATTGACGAAAACAATGTTTATATAAAAGAAAACATTAAAGACATAATTTGTATATTGGTTAAATTAAAAAAAAACTCCAAATCTAACTCCATAAATTGAATTTTTTTATTTTGTTTCTATTGTGGCATGTTTCGCATGCTAATTTTCGGCATCTACAGACAATTTTTAACTAAAAACAATACATCATTGACAAAAATTGCATAGAGATAAACTATTCTAATTAAACAATGTACTTCCACTTATTTTGTATGTGACGAATACAAACATATTGAAAGGAAATGTTCTACTAAATTCTAATTTTTATTTTTACTTTTTTATCACCTGGATAAAATGGATAATACACAGTGTTTCACCACTAGTATTTTTAATTTCAATGGTGGAGAGGGGATGAAAAACTGAACGGAAAATGCCTAAACAAGGGTGGTCTATCTTCAAAAGTTGCCCAGATAATCCGCATTTTCTGATTTCATCAAAAACGTTCGTGAACTGCAGTGTAACTGACCTACGCAATACTGGGTACTGAAAAATAGAATAAACATTGAATTCATTACCGAGTTCAATGTCACTCCTAGTATCAAATTTCTCCCTTTCTTGTGAGAGACAGTGGCGGCGTTTTAATAGTTTAATTTTAAACCAAATTTTAAAGTATAAATTTTTACAGATTTTAAATTTTTTAATATTAAAATTTGGTCATTAATCAACTTTCGACTTTAGAATTAATTTGGAATTTGATTTAGAACCTTTTAGAGGGCATTGAAGCATTAGCTTTCTTAGTTATTAGACTAATTCATTATTTAATATGTCATATTAAGTATTGAAAATTAGTGTTAATTAATCTTACTGCGAAACTTACTGCATAAAATTTCAGTCTAATAACATAATTTAATTTTAAAAGAAAACATTTTCTTTTAAAATATTGACCTCATTTTTATAGCAATAATTTAGAGGTAATGTGTTTGTTCTGAGTATGAAATTTAGTGAACATTTAGATTTAATTATCATAAAAAAAAATCTCCATGAAAAAAACATTTTTTACATTTTAATAGACCGTACAATAGAATGTACTAATTTAATTTCGAAATCAAATTGTACATCGTATCATAGGTACAACATTATGTGTCAGCTTATAAAAAAGCGCTTAGCATGAAACGGTTCTACAATTTTACACTTGGTACTAGGTTTTGTTACTATGCTGTATTCAGCAATGTACACTTGTTTAATAACATTGCATTAACTTCGCTTTAATCATTCTTTAAAAGTAAAAACAGGAAACATAAAAACATTCTACTAGCAGGTTATTGATAAATTTCTTGGGATTGTTATGTTAAAGTGATAATCGAAAATAAGAAAGAAAGAGGGAACAACAATTTAGAAAGACACACTCTAGTGGAAACGTAAAATTAGATCAGTTAAATGTTGAATTTGGAGTGAGTAACTTTGATTAAATTTTAACTTTTTTGAAAGTGTTTTGCAATATTTTCTAAACAATTATGGAAAATTATACTACAGCAGAATGGTGTGATCCGCTGATGAGTTTCCACGAAGAAACTCGTGGAAATGCAGCTGCTGCAAAAAGGTTATATCGAGAACAATTTCCAGACCGACAAAGTCCTTGTGAACGGGCATTTGTTAATTTAGTGTAAAGGACAAGAGATACTAGTTGGTTAATTCCCTAATCCAGTTTACCAGGAAGGCAATTAAGTGTTCAGATCGAAGAAGACATTTTAAGCATGATTGAAAATGAGTTGTCGGCCATTACCCGTGAAATTTCGCGACATGTTAAAGTTTCCAATTCTACAGTGCATTGTGTATTGCGAGAAAATGGGCACTATCCGTATCATATACAACGTGTCGATTCTTTGGAACCGCAAGATTATTTAAATCGACTACAATTTTGTCCATGGGTGATTAGTCTAAATTTAAGGCAATCTGGATTTGCGTCACAAGTTTTATTTACGGACGATTTAGACGATTTGGAGTTGTTAATAGCAGAAATAGCCACATTTAGAGCGGAGAAAACCCGCCTGCTTATCGTCCTTGTAGTTTCCAAAGACAGTTACGAATTAATGTACGGGCTGGCATTGTGGGAAATTATTTGATTGGTCCCTTCGTTTTACCTTCCCGTTTAACTGGAGAAATGTATTTGGATTTTTTGAGGAACAATTTATGGGAACTATTGGATGATGTCCCATACCATGGGACATGGTAACCACAAATATGTGGTTTATGCATGCCGGAGCTCCACCTCATTTTTATTTTAATGTTAGATCTTTTTTGAATGAAAAATGTCCAAAATAGGTGGGTAAGCTGTGGAGGCTTTATTGCGTGGCCAGCTAGATCTCCTAATTTTAATCCCTTAGATTTTTATTTATGGGGCTACATGAAATAACTAGTGTACAAAGAGCCCTTTGACAATGAAGATCAAGTTCATGCACGAATTTTTGAATATGCAAGAATAATTCGTGAAAAAGCTGCAGAACAATTCCCAAGAGTTCACGATTCTTTTATAAATCGGGCTCAGCATGCGATTGAAGAACATTGTGGTCATATTGAACACAATCTGTAAATAACTAATAAATGATAGTGATGTTTCAATAAATCATTAATGTGAATATTATACTTTTAGTGTAAAGTTGAATGTAATTTGTATTGTCTGACATAGTATTCATTGTCTAGTGCTGTGGACATTCTGTTTATGTACTGATAGCTGATTAATTGGGGGTGGCAGCGGGATGGTATACCACCTCGCCTGGTAAGTTGAAATTCTTTACTAATTTGTTGCAGTAATTACACCGAATAATTAGTGGTAAGCAGGTATTGCCTTAATCTGCATTACCATAATAAAAGTTACATTAAAGTAATGATATGTGTAATTGATAACTTGCTATCTAATTTGGTAGCATGAAAATTACACAAAATAGATTTTTTTTTAAACTAGACATGATTAAAGTCAAATAGTTGTTGTTGGCTAAAAAGCTGCAGAACTATTCTCAGGAGTTCATGAATCTTTTATAAATCAGGCTCAGCATAGTATTGAAAAAATGGTAGTCATATTGAACCCAATCTGTAAATAACTAATAAATTACTAATGAATTGATAGTGTGATATGTTGTAGTGAATTACTATTCTGGGTGTTGTAGTTTATTGTAAGGTTAAGTGTGATTTGTATTGTCTAATGTAGTATTCATTGTCTAGTGATGTGGACATTTGTTTATGTGATATGAATTATTAATTGCGGGCGGTAGCGGGGTGGTAAGACATTCCATCTCGCTTGGTAAGTTGAAGTTCATTACTAGTTTATCGTAATAATTATACCAAATATTAGTGGTATGCAGATATTGTCTTAATTTCCTTTGCCCTAATGAAGGCAACATTAAAGAACTGTTTGTGTAATTGTAATTTGCTATCTACAACATAAAAGTACATTATGTTTTAACTAGACATAAGTAAAACCGTTTTTGTTGGTTTCAAAAACACAATACTTGAAAGTACTGTGCAATAGAGCAAAATTGCGTCAACAAAGTTGATATTAGAATGTTAAAAAATAAATAAACTAAAACAGATTTTAAATATTTATAGACAAATTTTTTGTTTCTATTCTACATTACATAGCGTTTACAACATTTTTAAAATTTTGTGTATTTGTAATAACAGTGTTTTTGAAACGTATTTTCACAGCTTGATAAACAATGATCAATTTCTCTGATAAAATTTTTTTAATTTTAATTTCAAGACAAATAAAAAAATTAAAATAAACAAGTTTGACCTTCATTCATTTACTGTGTGAGCGAGTCATTACACGTGTTATTTCATCGACATCTCTCACGACTGCCTTGATAACAGTTGTTTACGGTCGGCCGGCTCGAGACGCCGTAGAGTACAGCGGATGTCAAACTATTTCTAGCATCTTTTAAATGTTGCGTAATATTGGGAAATAATTGAAGTTGATTTTTCGGAAAAAAAGTTGTTGGTATTGACGTTAGGAGTAGGTGGTGTGAATATTCTACAATTGTAAATTAACACCCTGTATTCAAAATGGTTATATGTGATAATTGAAATTGCTGATCAAGCTTTCGTAGAGATGTCACGATTTTCTTCAATGGATAATAATACTCTCAATTGAATTTCAGACTGACCAACTTGGCTTTATTGGCGAGTAAATTCTCCTACTTTCGTTGTAAGCGAATGACGTTGAGCCCTTTGTTGGAAAACTACTAAACATTTTTATACCTGGCTGATTTCTCTCAGGAAATCTAGTATAAAAAATCTTTTTCATTTAAACTGTATATTTAAAAAAAAAAAATATATGATCCAAGTAAATATTATGCATATCTAATTTTTCTTACTGTAAAATAAATTCTGTATGTAACTATTTTGTTTCTATGGATAATGAACTTTTTAATAACATTAATTAGTATTTATATTTACTATCATTTAATTTTGTATCAATTCTTACAGGTGCAATAAGCCAAACTTTAAATTTTTTGTAAATGTTGAGTGGTGCAAAAGTAAATCATTAGAAAAAAACAATATCCATTTTATTGAATAGAAACATAGATCGATTGTGGGCGATAAAACATACAGTTATTCAAAATTTAGTGGGTATATGAAATTTTGAGTTCACTGAGTTATTTTCCAATTTCATTATAGTTTACCGCATTTATTATTATGCCGTCGTGGATTTTGTAATGCCTCCTATTTCAACAAAAACCGATTTTAAATCGTGTAATTTTAATTTCTCCTTTTAAAATCATTTAAAGGAGATCAACCTAATCATACAGTACATACTTAATCATGTTATAATTCCAAACCTAGTTCAATAATAAATGTATTTAATTCCATTTCATTCTTTTACCAGTTGAATTTTGATTTCATGTTATTCGTTTTAATAAATTTCACCATTGTATGATTCTTAAAAGTAAATAAACAATTTAACTTCGCTGTTTATTTATCTAAACTTACAATAACTTTAACCTTGATCCACAATAAAAATTATTTCGTTGCAATTCAATGGATGATATCGAATTGAACATAATTCCTTCTTTTTTGATGTTTGTAATTTTAGAAAGTAATAAATTGGAAATAAATAAATTGATTGAAATGACATAACGCCATGATGGAATGTCATCTCACCACCTGCAACAGAATTTACGTGTTGCCAATTCTAAAAATATGAAAAAAGTAGTGATGGGTTTCGAATATCGTAAATGGTTATTCGATAAAAAAGTATCGAAATATAGTAAACTTTAGAGTGCTCTATTTCCGAAATGGCTTGGAGCTTTGATGCGCGGTGTGCGAAGCTGATTTGAGGTGTTTATTATCTGCAATACTAACAAAAAGTTACATATTGTATTTAAAAATATAAAACTGGATAGCCAAACTCTGTTTTGGAAAACTCGGATCAGAGTCCCTGTTGATCAAATCCAAGATATGATGGAGTGATACAAAAGAGCAAAAGATATCATCTCAATCGAATTAATTTGGTCTATTTAATTCAGCTATGGTCAGTAATAAATTAATATCCTGTATATATCTTAAAGACTTCTACCAAAAACCGGTAGCTGAGTGTCACTCATCATCCTTCTAACTTTTACTTTCCATGTATCTGTCCCACTCTTGCTTGTTTCTCGCCATTCTTGTTGCGTCATCTGCCCTTGTTCATCTCTCTTTTAGTATTTGTTCAATTTTCTCGTCCCATGTAGTTTCCAGTCTTCCTCTTTTCCTTCTGCTTCCATCCCTAACCTGCCAGACTTACTTCACTTGTCTCCCTTCACCGATTTTTATCAGGTGTCCCCACTATCCTAGCTATCTCTGCCGAATAAACTCCACCACCGATTCTATCTCTCTATTACATCGCTCTTAATTTTTTCCATTTTCGTTACCCCTTTTCCTCTTCTCAAATACTTCATCACGACTGCTGGTTATGACTTTTTGGTCCATTTTCCATGTCTTGGATCCGAAAGTTAGGATCGGTTTTATGATTATTGTGTAAATGTTGTAATGAATAAATTACTAAATTTAGTTGTTGAATGTTTTAATAATTTAATTTCTCTGGGAAGGGAAGTAGAACCATCTATGGTCACTGTTTATAAGAAAGAATTTGTTTATTTAAGAAAACTACCCCGACCTTTCACTTTTCGGACATTTTACGTATAAGATCGATTTTCAGTAGAAATCATATTGTACTGATTATTTTATTAATCAATACAATATTAAGCCAATGAATGACCGTAGTATCAAATATGTAGTTTATGTTCTGTGATATATTTTTGGCCTAGAATAGGCTCCGAAATTAATGTTTAGATTATAATAGAATGGATTTATTTTTTAATTTTGTCTTAATGTAAAATGCCATTTTCTAAGTGTTGCGTCAACCGATTTTCATGAAATAAAAACAAAATATTATATATGATAATCTTCGGAGACAATGCCATTGTAATCAGGCATGTCGTCTTTACCGAAAGTCTTTTAATTGCATCACTTAGACAATGTATTATGAACTATTAAAATTGCATCTAGAGTTGCTCTAGAGCAACAAGAGGGGTCATGAGTGGCAACACACATGAGTGTTGCCACACACAACACATACACATATCAAGGCAGCAACCAATAATTCGAACGAAAAACGGATTAATCTTTTGCAAAAAGAAAAATAAAACTCATGAATATAAATTTTTCTAAAAAAACTATTACAAAAATATGCAACTCATATTAATAAAAAAATATGGCAGATACATATATATGTTTTCACAATGCAAATGTCAATCTCCAGTTGTTAATATAAGTTCTAAAACAAAAAAAAATATTTTAACGAATTTACAATTAAAACTGAATATCTAGCTATGTACTCAAAGATTTCATAGCTGGGTGCCCAGCCCATAACACCAAAATCTTTGTAATATAATAAAAAACACTTAGATAAGAAAAATCAAGCAACTTATAACATTTGCGAAACACTTGGAAATTCGACTTGATAGAAATAATAAAAATAATTTAAATGAAAAAAAACAATAAAATTGATAAAAATCAATTAAACAAATAAAAAACAATAGAAAATAATAGAAACACCCACGTGTCAAAGATATCCAGAACTTGACAAAAAAGTAAAAATAAAAATTAGAATTTAGTAGAACATTTGCTTTTAATCTGTTTGTATTCGTCACATAAAAGATAAGTAGAATTGTGAATTGTAGAACCATTAATTGTAGTCCATTAACTGCAAGACAATGCCCTATTCTGGAAACAAATTCTTACTAAACATTGTCCATCATGTCCGGACGGATAGAGTGAATTTTACGTCGATTTCAATATTAAAATAATAAATAAAATAATATTATAATAATCATAAAATAATAATATTTCAATTTTAAAATAGTCTATTAAAATAAACCTCAGATTTTATGTAACCCCAAAGATAATAATCTGAAGGGGTAAATCTAGAGATCCTGCCGACCATTCAATATAACCTCGTCTACCAATCCAGCGAGTAGAAAATATCTCATTAAACTATTTTCGTACTGAAAGCGCAAAATGTGAAGGCTCCGTCTTATTGAAATTATTCAAATTCTACTATGTTGTTCGCTTTCGGCTTTATTTCAGCGACCACGCGTTGATTATATCTTTGTATATCGACAACCGAATACGATGTATCGCGCGCTGTAACCTGCACACACACGTAGCATGTACGACAGTATTGGGGTAGTAGTATGTATTAGGTATTGATGGATTTTTGAATTTTTATTTAAATTTTAACATATAATTTAAACTTATACTTTTTGAATATAATCTACAACTTACAGATAAGATAAAGTGAATAAAAAATTATGAATTTAGAAAAGTGAAATTTTGCGACGTTTACTATTTCCTATTTTTTGGTATTTTACGCTACAATTGTAAAATTCAATTAAATGAGAAAGTACGAATTTTAAAGAAGAGAAATTTTGCGACGTTGCCAATTTTCTACTTTTCTAATTTTGCGTTAAAATTGTTACATTTACTTATGATTAGTGGAAATTAGATGAGAAATTATGAATTTAACCCTAGACTACCCGACCTATTTTAATATACTCTGATTTGTCTGCTTCTCTTGTATCGTTCCTCTTTATATTGTCTGACAGCAACTCTTCAAAGTATTGCTTCCATCTTTCCATTATTTCATCTTCCTGCTTTAATATTTTTCCTTCTTTATTATTTATATATGAAGCACTGTTGGTCATTCCTTTTCTTATTGTTCTTAGTTTACTATAGAATATTTTTTTTCCCTCTGCAGCTTCGTTTTCCAATTTATTGCCGAATTCTGCCCATTCATTTCTTTTCGCCTCTAATACTAATTGCTTCACTATTTTCCTTTCCTCTTTGTAACACTGATACGTTTCTCTATTTTTTTTTTTGTAAATATTCCTTCCATTTTTTCTTTTTTAATTTCACTCTTCTCTTGATCTCTTCTGTCAACCATGCCGTTTGTTTTATTTTCTTATTTCTTTTTATTTTTCCACACACTTCCGAGCTTATTTGAAGTATCATCTTTTTGAATTCCTCCCAACTCTCTTCCAAACTTAATGCCTTCCATTTCTCATTTCTGTCATACTTGGCTACATGCCCATAGTAGCAGTTATAGCAGATCGTGATCTTTACATATTCCTCTACCTGTTTTGCAGTAAAATCTATCAATAATTTTCCTTTTTTTACCACGTACTTGAATATCTCATTGTCAGCTTCTACTACCCAGTCCTCCACATATTGTTTACTGTTTCTAAAGGCATTTTTTTAACTACTCTCATTACTGTCTTCACCTCTCTAAACCCCACCATTTTCCTTATTTCTGCATTTTCTCTTAATATTTCGTTTACTATTTATTCTTCAGTATATCCTTGCTCCATTTTTTTTATTATAAACAACGGCTTTGTTTCTTTCATTTTCCTCACTGTCATTCCGATCACTTCCTCCAGTTTCTTCCCTATTTGCGCCTGTTGTAGCTCGTTTCTGCACTTCATCACTACCAATCCACTTTTAAATTTTTTTATTTCCTTTATACCTTCTTCACCTACTTCTTCTATCGTAAGGTTTTCTCTTATTTTTTCCATTACATTCTCCCCTTCTGCCGATTTCACTGCGATTTCTCTTATTTTTTCTGGCGTTTTCCATCCCTGTATCTTTTTTGTACCATTTTCATTTTTCCTTTCAGTGATCGCCGCATATGTCGTTTTGCTTCTTTCTTGGTTTATTGTACCTCGCACCCACTGTCAATTCCAATATTTTCGTTTTCAATTCAACCATTCTGTTTTTAAATTGTTTCTCTATTTGTTCCAACCTTTGCTCTACTTTACCTCCTTCCTCTGGTTTTTGTTTTTTCTCTGCATTCTCCATTTTTTCATACACTGTGACGGTCATTTTAATTACTATTTTTCTATATTCTCTATGCTTTTTTCCATTGCTTCCCGAGTTTGCCTTCTTCTCTTTTATTCCCCTCTTTAAATAACTTAATTTCCCTTTGTATCAGTTTCATTTGATTCATTAGCTCATCTGATACTCCACTGGACTTTTTTTACTATCTTCTCTTTCTTCTTTCCACATATCTTTCTCTCTTAGTTTTATTCATTTTTCGATGTTGTCCTCAACCTCGCTCATCACTACTCCTCTATAAGATTTTTTTGTATTTTCTTCCTCATGTTCCTCATCCTCCTCCGTTGAGGTTTTTCGTTTCCTATACTCCACCTTTCCCACTGGTGGAGTTCTTTTTACCTTAGTCGCCACTTTGAATGGATTTTTATCCTCCATTCTAGCGAGATCAATCCTATTTTTGTAAAAATAAAAAAATAAAAAAGTTTATTGTTATTTTAACCCTAAACCACTATATACCAACAATCAATTCTCTGCTTATCTGTGTATCTATTTTCGATTTTAACACAAATAGACATCCGACCACGTTCACTGTCCGATATAGACTCCGATATAGATAGTGAGTAATTTTGGACTGTTCTTGTGATTTCTTATAAATTTAACATTTAATGTTTAATGTGTTAAATGTTACAAATGTTAAATGTTAACATTTTAATATGTGAGGAATCCTGTTTTACTCGTGCAGGGATGATGAATGTCCACAATAGTCATAGGTGGACTGTTGACAAGAATCACGTAGTTGGTCGATCAAATTTTCAGCATACATTTTCTTTGAATGTTTGGGCAGCCATTGTAAACGGCACTTTAATTGGGCCATTCGTTTTACCGGCAAGATTAAATGGGTCCAGTTATTTGTCTTTTTTACAAAATTGCCTCTTTTATTGAAGGATTAGACCAAAATTTTTAATTTAGTTATGATAGTGTATTATTTACGCATTTCTGGTGAAAATGTCAAACAATTTTTACGAGTGGTGTAATTCTTGTGACTTCCTTTTAGTAATTCAAATTTCAAAAACAGATGCCTAATATTTACCAATGTAAGCGCAAACTGTAGCATAAAATATTGCCCAAAAGTGGCAAAACCGAAACAGTTACCTAGTCAGAAAAAAAATATTAAAAATAAAAAATGTTACGAAGAATGATGTACGCAAATAGGAGAAAATTTGATTCCGAATTACATGTAACGTTCTGGAAATAATTGATCTGAGCTTAAATTATTATTAAACTAAAATTATATCATTTTATTTCGTATTCATTCAATCTTTCTTAAAAAATATGTAAAAAAATAAATAAATATTAATTTTATATTTAAAATTAAATTATTACTTTCATTCATGATTCGATTTTGAACAATGTTTCTTCGCGTCTTGGATTGTTGCCAGCCCTTAAAAAATCACTACGATAATAAAATGACCATACTCTTAAAAAAAAGCAGTTCGTATTAAAGAAAAAAATGCCCCATTCACATTTTGCCACTTTTGAAAAAAATTGAGTACAACTTTTAGTAGAAACGCGCCCAATCGGGCAACCCTGATTCCGGTCGCATAATTTGGTTTCTTCGCCTATACATTGGAGGTCCGTGAGCCATGCCATTAAGAAGAGAAATAATAATAGAACTATAAATAGTAGAAAAAAAACTCTTGGAGAAAAAAACAAAAGAAATTGGAAACCATTTAAAGGTATGTGGCATTCAAATACATCACCTGGCCGTACTTGAATGAAAGTTTTGGAAAAATTCCTCGAATTTGAACTGAATTTTTCTTTGGCATTTTGAAGAATAACTCATACCTGTCAGGTATACGCCGTTAAAATATTAGTCACAACTTGAGAAACACCCTGCGCGAGAAATTGCGAGCAACGCCTAAACAGTGCCGCATGTGTCACAATTTTATTCTTGCTGCCAGCTTGACTATCAATATTAGAACACACCATCTAGTGATGGTAATCTGATCTGAGAGTTATTCTGTTTATTTAAAATTGTTTAAACTGTATGCGGATGGACAGAAAATTACAGATAAAAATTGATATGGGTGAAACGGATTCAGATGAAAATTAATAGTTATTTATTTATTAAGAGCGAGAAATGATGATTTGTTGCTCGCAAGTGACGATAATCACTAAACTAGAGGCAAAAATATACTGCCACAGTTCTCTTACGCCACATGCATATACAGCGCAACAGATAAGTTAAATATAGATTCTGTGTTTGTCTATGGTCGTCTGAATAAAGAGAATTAAGTTATAATAATATAAATATATAACAATTAAATTAAGAAAAATAAGTATTAAGAAATGCCAGAACATAGTAACATGTAAAATAGTATATTGATATATAGTATATACTATTGACTAGATAAAACCTATTTGTCTATGTATTAGGAAAAAAAACTGTTTATTGTAAATATAGATAGGATTAGTTAGTATTCTTCAGCAAGTAATTATTCGTTTTTTATAATTCTTAAAAATTAATATAATTCATACAATTTAAAATAATTCCTAATATATTGGCGAATAAGTTTATTACTTTTTGCTCAAGCGCGATAAAATGACAGCCGTATGGACTACTTTTCGCCATAGAGCAAAAAGTAATATGTCATCAAGTGTCACTTTTCGCTTGCATTTTAAAGCGAAAAATGACCCATTATTAGTGTGATTGAAGCAAAAAATAATTAAGAAATTTCTTTGTCTAACGCACACAGGTAGTAGTAAAAAAGGGCAGTAAAACTAATTATCTTTCATTAATAATAATAAATAAATTTTCCAACCATATAACTAGTAACTTTAAGTATTCATTATGGAGAAGTACTGAAGTTTTAACAACTCCTTAAGTGCAATAAAAAAATCTTAAAAGAATATCCTTATAAGTAATATTACTTTTTTATTTTCTTAAAACCCAATTAAAGTAGCCATTTTATAAACCCAAAAGTAACAGCACATGAATAAAATTCCGTGCTCTGTTAATTTTTTATGTTAGAGTTCTAACAGATCATAGATCACCAATAATAGTTTATTAGTTTATTGAACCCCGAAATCGAACAAAATACAAAATAATAACGCACATTTGTGCGTACACCTGTGTTTGTATTGTATTTAATTGCCTTAAGTTTATTAGGTCAAAGTCCATAATACCATGACTTGCCTTGTAAACTTAACCTATAAATTGATGTGCATAAAAACCATTCTTTATATGCACAGATAATATCGCTACAATATCTCAAAATTTTCAAGATCATCATAATATAACGTCACCTATACGAGGTGTGATTGTTCCCCATTCATCCTGAAACATCTTACATGCTAATATAACGCGATTTATATTAGTCGACAAAACTTACCCCAAATCTTAAATTACATTTCTTACTAATAATTATATACATTACTAATTAGAATATTAGCTAATAGCTAATAGAAAAGATATTACAAAGAAGAAAAATAATGATGAGTGAAGCTAGTAGGATGGCAAACAACAGGAAAGAATGGAGAAAGTTTAGCGACGCAGTGACGTGAAGCAAAAACGAATAAGCCTAGAGAAAGAAAGTAAGAAAGAAAGAAAGAAGGGAAAAAAGATAAAGACTAACAAGCTTACACCAGAAATGGTAGACAGGCTTTAAGATACATATATATATATATATATATATACTAATTTATGCCCGTAGAATAAACTCTCTTATTTAATTTTCAAAAAGTATTCTACAGAATTCTATATTCTAATATATTATTTGTATTTCATATATAAACATATTATATACAGGGTGTTTGCGAAAGATTGTAAGAAAATTAAACCACTGACATGGTTTACGGTTCTGACATCAATACAAACAACTTTTCTGAATTTTTTTTTCGAAAAATCAACTTTAAATATTTCACAGTATTGCGCAACATTTAAAAACGGCTTGAAAACATTTGATATCCACTGTACTCTGAGGCGGCTCGCGCCAGGTAACGGTAGACAACCGTTATCGAAACAGCCATGAGAGACGCGATGGAAAAAACGTTCAATGACTTGTTCACATAGCAAATGATTGAAGGTCAGGTTTATGAAGGTTATGTTAATTTAAACATAAGAATACCATTTAAAAACACAAAATTTAAAGAAAAATTGTAAAAATTATGTAATGTAAAATAGAAAAATTTAAAGTTTTTTATTTAAACAAATGAAAAATCTATTTTGAAGTTATTTCTTTACATTTAATTTTTTAATTTTAATTTAAATTTTTTTCGTCTAATTTCAATCAGAGGAGAGTATGTAAAATCTTTTATTTCATAATACTTTCTATTGTAGTACATTTTGTAAAATTTGAGTGTCTGGCGTTAATGTATGCTTCTCCTATAGGTGCAAGCGAGTAGTGCGTGTAGTGCAACTGGGAGTACATGCGGTAGGGATAACTGAGGTGGGGACAGACTTTGAGAAAAGTCTTGAAGATTCGAGAGCATCTAATGAGAGGGGAAATAATTAAGTTGATGCTCTTAGATTTATGTGAGTCGTTAGGGTTATGAACTACAGTATTTTGTTTTCTGTAGCCATTTCTATTATTTGCCAACCGACAAATCTTATTAAAGTATTCTTATTTGCTACAAAGCCTATATTTTTATTTGCTACAACTTCAGGTGTGGGGTTGTACCAAAGAAATTGGTGTTTGTTTAAAAAAAGAAAAAAAAAATTTAGAAAGGTTTTTTGTGAAAAACGGTGTAATATTGTGTACCACTTGCAATCGACCATGGAAGGAGCTTCAGATAACTCTAGAAATTATTCAGCCGCTGATAATGATAACTGTGATAATCGAGTTAGCATCGAAGAAATAGTACAAACAACACTAAAGACTGTGATGGCGTATGATCACCTTAGAACAGCACAACAACAACATAATTAGAACAATTTTCAACAATATAATAGAACCAATAACAGTAAAATCGCTGCTTTAATACCAGAGCTTGAGTGTGGTGAGCAAGATGTCGAATTGTGGATACAGAGAGTGGATACTGTTGAAAATATTTAACAAGTGCTACGACAAGTCATGACACCTATGGCAATCGGTAAATTATCATGTACGGCTAAATCCTGGTACTATTCGAAAACAGACTTAGCTACTATGTCTTTGACAGATCTAAAACAAGAATTATGTAAAATGTTTAGCTCAAGGCCCAATAAAATAGCCCAAATGAGAAAATTTGAAAACAGGAAATGGAAAAAGAATAGGAAATTTTCAGTATATTACCATGACAAAGTTATGCTTGGTAATCAAGTAAGTCTAAGTGAAACTAGTAAACTATGTAATAGACGGATTCACGGATGAGACCTTACAATCACAAGCTAGAATGAAACATTTCACCAGGTTAGATGATGTAATGAGAATTATGTCTAATATTCACATATCTGATAGAGCCACTAGTTTGCCAGTATCTACAGGGCAACATAAATATCCAATGAAACCAAGGGGACCATCAAATTTTCTAAGTAGAGTTGCATCGGTTAAGAAATGTTACAACTGTAATGAAACAGACCATTATGTTAGCGCGTGACCAAAACCGATTAGAGATAAAGGATGATGTTTGCAGTGTGGAAAAAGAGACCACATTATCAGAAATTGTACTCAACTTAAACCACCTGTGCCCATTTTCCCGTAATACGCACCACACTGTAGAATTGGAAACTTCAACATGTCGCGCAATTTTACGGGTACTCTGAACCCTTAATTGACTTCCTGGTAAACTGGATGGGGGAATTAACGAACCAGTATCTCTTGCCCTTTGCACTGCATTAACAAATGTCCGTTCACAAGGATTTTGTCTCTCTGGAAATCGTTTTCGATATACTCTCTTTGCAGCAGCTGCATTTCCACGACGATCTCCGTGGAAACTCATCAACGGATCACACCATTCTGCTGTAGTATAATTTGCCATAATTTTTTAGACAATATTTCAAAACACTTTCAAAAAAAAAAAATCAAATCAAATCACAGTTACTCCTCCAAATTCAACATTTAACTAATTTAATTTTACGTTTCCACTGGACTGTTTCATTCTAATTTGTTGTTCTCCCTTTCTTTCTTATTTTCGATTCTCACTTTAACATAACAAGCAAGTTATAATTTAAGAAAGAAATTTATCAATAACCTGCTAGTAGAATTTTTTTATGTTTCCTATTTTTACTTTTAAAGAATGACTAAAGCGAATTAATGCAATGTTATTAAACAAGTTGACATTGCTGAATACAGCATAGTAACATAACCTAGTACCAAGTGTAAAATTGTAGAGCTGTTTCATACCACGTGCCATGATTTATTAGCTGGCACATAATGTTGTACCTATGATACGATGTACAATTTGATTTCGAAATCAAATTAGTACATTCTGTTGTACGGTCCATTAAAATGTAAAAAATGTTTTTTTTTTCATGGAGATATTTTTTTTATGATAATTAAATCTAAATGTTCACTAAACTTCATACTCAAAACAAACGCGTTATCTCTAAATTATTGCAATAAAAATGAGGTCAACATTTTAAAAGAAAATGCATAGTTGTTTTTTTTTTCTAAGAGTAAACATTAAATGGGTAATTACATTTTGTATTGGAAAATGAAGACGCTAGCATTATCGGCGACCAGGCTAGTGAGACAGTGCCGCCGCAATTAAGATTTTCTATTTGTTTCGTTAAAAAAAGAAATTAAATTATGTTAGTAGACTGACATTTTATTTTAGGGAATGTTTTGCAATAAGATTAATTAACGCTAATTTTCAATGCTTAATATGCCATATAAAATAATGAATTAGTCTAATAAATAAGAAAGCTAATCCTTCAATGCCCGCTGAAAATGTTCTCAATCAAACTCTAAATTAATTCTAAACTCCAAAGTTGATTAATGACCAAATTTTAATATTAAAACATTTAAAATGTAGTGTAAAAATTTAAACTGTAAAATTCGCTTTAAAATTAAATTATTAAAACGCCGCCACTGTCTCTCACAGGAAATAGAGAAATTTTATACTACGTGTTTATTCTATTTTTCACTACCCAGTATTGCGTAAGTCAGTTACACTGCAGTTCACGAACGTTTTTGAAGAAATCAGCAAATACTGAATATCTCGGCAACTATTGAATATATACCCCGCTTGTTTAGGCATTTTCCGTTCAGTTTTTCATCCCCTATCCACCATTAAAATTAAAAATACTAGTGGCGAAATACCCTACTGAATTTTGTTTAACAGAAAGTTCGAAGACTTTTACTCAACGGGTTACGAAAACCGTTTGAATAGACTGATTTCTCATTTTAAAGTTATCTATTATAATACAGTAGATACCATCAGCGAATGCAATCTCAAAATAGTGTTTTAAACGTTACCAATTTTTCACTTCTTTTACCTACTATATTTATCAATAAATTATTTATCATATTCCATAAATTACACAAAGATAATTTATCGTTCGTTAGATAAATTAAGCTAGTACGCAAAAAATCCTAATTATTGCGCACTGTTAAATTAAACTATAACTTACCGTCAAATAGAACATTTTGATAATGAATGTTATCTCTAAATTTTAACTCATCTTCTTCTATTTCCCATTTATGTCTTAAAATCTCGTTCGTCGTATCGCTTGCTACCAAAGTTAGCTCGGGAGTATTCGCTACGTTTTCATCTTGCATAGTGGCGTTTAAATTATTTTCACTGACTTGAGAACCAGAAGTAGTTTTTTTATATTCCCCATAATATTCCTGTTTTTCTATCATTTCCTTTAAGTCTGAGTCTTTAGATTTGAAATGTTCTAAATGTTTCTTAAGACATTTTCTTGAACGACCCAAACAATCTTCATATTCAGTCCTAAAAAATTAGCAGTACATATATTGACATCTACACTTTTATGTAAACTTTTCCAATGTTGATATAAATTTTAAGATGCTATAATTATATAAATGCTAGTTTTTACTGTAGAAATCGTATTTTTTTCTCTATTCCATATTACCAAATTATAGCTGGCGTATAAGTAGAATAGGGACTACGCCATTTATGATTAACTATACGAGTCGATTACATACAAGAATACATCGAATTGGAGTATAACTAATTAGTCCAATATAGTCCGAATTCCTAACTTGTAGTAGAATCAGAACAAGAATCATATTGTCATATTGGGAGATTCCTAATAGAATTCGGAGGGTTACAAGACTTAAATCCACTGTATCTATGGTATTTTCTAGCGATATTTCCAAAAATTCCGAGTTCTCTGTGATACGACTGACAGTTTCGGCGATATGAGCAGAATTGGTCGAAAATTGTTCGAAAGTTCGTCATACTTGGGGATTTCTAATACAGTTCGGCGGTTGAGAAGCCTTGAAACCACTGCATCTATGGATTTTTCTCGCGATATTTACAAAAATGCAGAGTTCTCTATGATATGATTTATAGTTTCGGAGATATGTGCAGAATTGTTCAAAAATTGCTGGAAAATTGACATTGAAGTCTAATTGAGTAACAAAAAAAAAGAAGAAAAATGCAGGTTGTACAAAATTCGCAGTTGAGTGAAATTTTTTAATTCGGTTCAATGATGCAAAATTAGTTTAGTATAAGATATAAGGTGTATTAATTGTTTTATATTGGATAGTATATGTTAATTTTACTAATCATTTTTTGAGTTTTCTATTGTGCAATATTTTCCTTTTATTTTCGTTACTCTGACGGCCGTTTCGATATTTAAATCATTTTTGATTAAAAATCAAATTTAATCAAAGCAAAATCACGAAAAGAAGGAACTCTTTAAAATAGATTTAAATATCGAAACGGCCGTCAGAGTGAATAAAATAAAAGGAAATTATTACAGGATAGATAATCCAAAAAAAGGGATCTTAAGGGAGCCATACACAATGGGGACTCAAGTACATGGAAGGCACTAGCCAAGCCCTATAGTCATGCCTCACGTAACAGGCCCACATATGACATGCCCACATAAGTTGATCGGTCTCAGAATAGACAATTATGTTATGGTTAACATACAAGCTATATCAGTTCTAATAACAAATACTTATGTCTCGTATAGGCATTATATTATGATCATCCTGAAAGCGACGTTAATCGCTAATTCAGATAAAATTAAAATTGAAAAAAAAATGTTTAATAGACAAATGTGACACGATAAATAAACAGAATATAGAAAATGATAATTGCTTATTACAAGCAACTAAGGAATTATTATCAATAGAAGTCGACAATGATCCAGATGTTGGAAATAAAGATTATAAGGAAAAAATTCAAACGATGATTAATAATTAAAAAATTGAAAGAACAAAAGAGACCGGAATTGAAGCAAAAATTTTTCTTACCAATGAGGAACCGATATATCAACGACCTAGAAGATTACCCATATCTGAACAAAACGAAGTCGATCGCCAAATTGAACAATGGTTGAAGGATGGTATAATTGTTCAGATTTTCCTAGTCCGATTGTATTAGTCAAAAAGAAGAATGGAAAAACTCGTATATGTGTCGACTATCGCAAGGTTAATAAGAAAATTATTAAACCAATTATTAAACAGATACCCATTACCAATTATTGAAGATCAAATAAATAATTTATGTGGAACAAAGATATTTACTACATTGGATCTGAAGGATGGTTTTTTTCGCGTACCAGTAGAAGAATCAAGTCAAAAATATACCTCTTCTGTAACTCATAATGGTCAATATAATTTTTGCAGAGTGCCGTTTGGTTTGTGCAATTCACCAGCTATTTTTCAAAGATTTGTTAGTACGATTTTTAAAAAATTAGTACAAGATAATATAATGTTATTTTACATGGATGATATAATTATTCCAGCGCGAAATTACGAAGAAGCAATAGATCGATCACAATTGGTATTAAATACAGCTGAAGGGTTTGGATTGAATTTTAATTGGACAAAGTGTCAATTTTTGAAATTGGAAGTAGAATATCTTGGACATTTGGTAGAAAATGGAAAAGTTAAACCAGCACCAAAGAAAATTGAAACTGTAGTAAAATTTCCAAAACCGAAGACGATCAAGCAAGTGCAATCTTTCCTTGGACTTACAGGATATTTTAGACAATTCATTCAAAATTACGCAATAATTGCTCGACCTCTAAGTAATCTGTTAAGAAAAGACAAGAAGTTTAATTTTTCTATAGATGAGCAACTTGCATTCGAATCATTAAAACAAAGATTAACAGAAGATCCAGTCTTTAAAATTTTTGATTTCGAAAAGGAAACAGAACTTCACACAGACGCAAGTATTGATGGCTACGGTGCAATCTTAATGCAAAAAGATGATGCAGATTCAAAGTTTCACCCCGTTTATTATATGAGTCGCAAGACAACAGACGCTGAAAGAAAATATACAAGCTATGAGCTAGAAGTATCAGCAATAATTGAATCACTGAAGAAATTTCGTGTTTATTTATTGGCTATAAGTTTTAAGATAGTTACTGATTGTTCAGCATTTACGAAGACGATGACGAAAAAAGATTTGACGACTAGAGTGGCTCGTTGGGCACTATTATTAGAAGAATTTAATTATTCTATTGAGCATAGGTAAGGAAAAAGTATGATGCATTGTGAGTAATCACAATGCATGTAAAGATGCATAGTAAGTCGATCTCCAATTATAATGATGATTAATAATGAATTTTTGGAAAATCAAAAAAAGGATGAATATTTAAAGACGATCAAGGAATTGATAAAAACGATGGAATATGAAAATTTTTTTATTGAAGATGACATGCTATTTAAAGAAGTTAACGGAATAAAAACTTTGGTTATTCCTGAAAATATGAAAGTTGAAATTATAAGGAAAGCTCATGAAAATGGTCATTTTGCAGTTATTAAGACAAAGAAATTGATTGAAAAAGATTACTGGTTTCCAAAAATGGATAGAAAAATTGAAAAGATTATAGTTAATTGTGTACATTGTATTTTAGCAGAACGGAAAAAAGGAAAACAAGAATGTTTTTTAAACCCGATTGATAAGAAAAGTAAACCTTTGCATATCATGTTGATCATTTAGGACCTTTGACTCAAACAGCGAAAAGTTACAAATACATACTTGCTATAGTGGAATGTAAATCAATATACATATAAAAATCATAATATAACACGTGTTTCAGCAAAAACCATCATCAGATATTATGATAAGCATATAATTATATAAATTATTAATAATAATATATATTAATATAAAGAAGATAAAGAATAGAATATAATATAATATATTATGTTCTTATCATAATATCTGATGATGGTTTATACCGAAACACGTGTTATATTATGATTTTTATATTTATATTGATTCAAATATATATTACATAACTTCTTGAGACGCAGATTCGAAATTTTTTTATAATAATTATAAAAAATAACGTATCTCTGCGAAAAAATGGAACTTGAATTTAAAAGAATTCATCCGTTTTACAAAAATAACTATTAGTTCAATATGCATTCCTTAGCAGGTATACAGAAGTAATTAAAAGAGTTAGCATGTCGACTAAATGATATACCACTTAAAAAACCATAAGGGTGTCTGACAACTGACGCCTGACATCTTCTCGAATGCAGACTGTAATTTTATTATTATTATCATTATCAAGACAAAAAATCCTTTTTCTTCTGATAGAGAAATGTCCTTTTAGTAAGTCCATTATTCCAGAAATATCGTTGACTAAACTGGCCTCTTTTATATCGAACAAATAACAAGTATTAAACAAAAAGAGCAACTAATTATTAATTCAAAGACTTTAATTTTAACACCCATATCCCAACATGTCTGAGCAGAAATATCGGATTTCATAACATTGCGGTAAATAATTTTAAAAAAATGATAATAAAATTTCTGTGATGCACAGAATGTGCATAATAATAAACACTTTTTCGTGAAAAATATGTAACTAGTATGTAAAAGTATAACAGTATGTTACTAGTTACATCATTTAAAAGGTGTCTTAACGACGTAAAACATGTAACGTAACGATGTACAAGTGTTTTGACGAAAAGAAAAAATTGCTAGTAATTTTAAGTGTCAGCTATGGAGAAGTACGCTAGTTTTAAAGACTCATTAAGTCCAGGGGGATGAAATCATTTACTTAATCATAAACATTAAAATTATCTTCATAAGAAATATGCCTCAATTCGATTTTCTTAAAAATCTTGTTCAGACCACATTGAACACATTATCTTAAATTTTTGTTATTATTTAATTTTAGTGCAGCATTTTTTATTATATGTTTAGGCAACTAGTGATACGTGAACCTCCGTCAGATAGAAGTAATTCATGTCACTTGCCCT
Source organism: Platypus cylindrus (assembly GCA_949748235.1). NCBI lineage: Eukaryota > Metazoa > Arthropoda > Insecta > Coleoptera > Curculionidae > Platypus > Platypus cylindrus. The sequence continues at coordinate 18,641,424 of OX456489.1, read as the reverse complement.
GTCAATTTTACATCGTTTCGCCTCTTCTTCTTCTCTCGAACGACAGGAAGATTCCATTCTGTTCTCTTCATTCAGTAAAATAAGACGTATCATTAGTCGCCACACAATTTAAAGAATTACACCACATGAAATACAATATATAATTAAAAAAAAAGGCATGTGTAAATCAATCAATCCATATTCATCGAACGAAACACAAAATATTTAATGGTCCTTCGCCTCAAATTTGAGCCAGTAAATGGAAGTACATCGAACAATAGCAGTATCATCGTGTTTACATTTTTACCTAAATAGTTTATTTCAACATCACTTAAAATGAATAACACTATTGAAACAGAAACAGCATTAAAAAGGGCAAAAAAGGAGAGAAAACAGATAAAAGCGTCGCTAACCAGATTTGCTTCATTTTTAAATTCATATGATGCTTCGCAACAATCTCAGTTGAAAACCCGCTTTGAAGATATCGAGCCATTGCTAAACCGATTTAACGCTATACAGTTAGACATCGAAACACTCGATGATAATGAGCAATATGATAAAAGTTTTGAATTGGCTTATTACGAGCACATGATCGGGCTTTAAAACTTTTAAATGAGAACTTGGATCAACAAACCGATTCTGTCAATGTTAATCATAATAATTCTAGCGAAAATACTTCTACCGTGCACCAACTCTAACTTCCTTGCTTATATTCCTCTTGGTAAGAAAATTAGACCCAGACAGAGATCGGGAATGGAAAGAACAGGTAATAAATCAAAATATTGCATCTCCAACAATAGATGAATTTCAAAATTTCTAAGACAAGCGATGCAGATTTTTACGAATCGTTGAGCCAAGGCTCGCGAAAGAACCGACAGTTAAAATCGCGGAAGCCACAAATAATAAACACTTTAGACCATCAGTAAATCATGCCGTCACACTATGCACGCCTGTTAATCAAACCTTCTGGGCAAAATGGCAGAGAATATTTATGTCTGCTTCAGAACCGACCAAAGTGGGGTCAAAACAACATAATTTGCAAGCAAAAATGTGAGTCCTTCTCAGAAAAGATAACGTGCATTCTTTCAAATGGCCCGTGGCGAGAATTGCAAAGGTGTTCCTAGACAAGGATAATATAATATGAGTGGTTGAAGTGAACAACTCTAAGGGCAGTTACTTTCCATCTGTCACTAAAATCGGAGTCACGAGGGGACACGGATTTTCCTCCCACCGCCTCCTAGCGGCGTGGCTCGTCAACGGTTCCCCTGAACCGGCTGAGAGTGGGTATTTAAAAGCTTTAAAAGCGTATCTGGTTGGATTGGCGTGTAGAGTTAATCATCGACGAGCAGAGGCAGATTCTGCTCGTAGTTGATATAGGGAAGCGGGTGGGTTGTCACAGCAGGGGTGTGACAACATCAGGGACATTGGGTGAAATGGGTGATTGCTTGGAACTGCAGCTTAGTGGCAACAAGCTGGTTAGTTGGAATCAGGGATTGACACCTCTTTTTGATTGGCGAATAAAGGATCACTATGTTATTGATAGAACCGAACATCGTTCTCTGCTAATGGAGTGCGGTGATGGTTAGGGTGTGAACTTGGTAGTGGTTCGCAGTGCTAGCATAGTATGTTTGAAGAAGTCCGTATGCCTCATGGTTGGTCGGAGCCGCAACACAAATAAAACATGCTGATGCTCTATGTTCATTCGCACATGTTCTTGTGCGAACTGAGCATATCTTCGACATGTTGGTTGCGGTAACAGCAAAATACAAGCTCATGTACAATGCGATAGGGGATTCCACCCTTGGCGTATGTCATGGGCATGTTTGCTGTTCAGATATTCGTTGATGTCACTAAAATCGGAGTCACGAGGGGACACGGATTTTCCTCCCACCGCCTCCTAGCGGCGTGGCTCGTCAACGGTTCCCCTGAACCGGCTGAGAGTGGGTATTTAAAAGCTTTAAAAGCGTATCTGGTTGGATTGGCGTGTAGAGTTAATCATCGACGAGCAGAGGCAGATTCTGCTCGTAGTTGATATAGGGAAGCGGTTGGGTTGTCGCAGCAGGGGTGTGACAACATCAGGGACATTGGGTGAAATGGGTGATTGCTTGGAACTGCAGCTTAGTGGCAACAAGCTGGTTAGTTGGAATCAGGGATTAACACCTCCGTTTGATTGGCGAGTAAAGGATCACTGTGTTATAGACAGAACCGAACATCGTTCTCTGCTAATGGAGTGCGGTGATGGTTAGGGTGTGAACTTGGTAGTGGTTCGCAGTGCTAGCATAGTATGTTTGAAGAAGTCCGTATGCCTCATGGTTGGTCGGAGCCGCAACACAAATAAAACATGCTGATGCTCTATGTTCATTCGCACATGTTCTTGTGCGAACTGAGCATATCTTCGACATGTTGGTTGCGGTAACAGCAAAATACAAGCTCATGTACAATGCGATAGGGTGATTCCACCCTAGGCGTATGTCATGGGCATGTTTGCTGTTCAGATATTCGTTGATGTCACTAAAATCGGAGCTGCGACGGGACGCAGATTCTGCTCGTAGTTGATAATGGGAGAAGTGGGTTGTTTGTAGCAGGGGGTGCAGCAACAAAAAGCGAGACATTGGGATGAACAGAGAGTGATTGTTGGAAAAGTACAGCTTAACAGCAACAAGCTAGTTACTTAAAATCAGGGATTTAACACCTGTAGTAGTTATTCTATCAAAGAATATAGTGATCCTCGCTAATGTCGTTCTTCGCTAATGGAGTGTGGTGATGATTAGGGTGTGAACTTAGTAGTGGTTCGCAGTGCTAGTTGGTTTGTAAAGTCCGTTTTGGTGGGGCGGAGCCGCAGCAATATAAAACATGCTGATGCTTTATCAATGATGTTAGGGCTGCGGTAACGACAAATACAAGCAAATGACTAATGTGTTAAGGGTATACCATCCTAGGCGCATACCACATGAGTGTTTGTTGTTCGATTTTGATTTAATGCCACTAAAATCGGAGCTGCGAGGGGACGCAGATTTTCCTCCCACCGCCTCCTTGTGGCGTGGCTCGTCAACGGTTCCACTGAACCGGCTAAGAGTGGGTATTTAAAAAAATATCTGAGTAGACATAGGAATAGAGTAAATCATCGACGAGCAGAGGCAGATTCTGCTTGTAGTTGATAAAGGGAAGAAGGTTGGGTTGTTTGCAGCAGGGAGTGCAACAACAAATTACCGGACATTTGAGATAGATTGGGAAGTGATCGCTAAAAGTACAGCTTAATAGCATCAAGCTAGTTAGATAAATCAGAAATTTAACACTTGTGGTGACTGATCGAGTGAAGATCACTATGCACTTTGACAGAACCGAACATCGTTCTCTGCTAATGGAGTGCGGTGATGGTTAGGGTGTGAACTTAGTAGTGGTTCATAATGCTAGAATAGTGAGTTTGTTCGGTCTGAATGCCTAACGGCGGGGCGGTGCTGCAGCAATTTAAAACGTGTTGTTGTTTCATCATCGATATGTTGATATCGATAATATATAACAATATAAGCAAATGATACTGAGCTAGGGGTTTCATCCTAGGCGCATATTATATGCACAAATTTGCTGTTCCGAGTTGACATGTTAATGTCACTATAATCGCATTCATCCTCTGTAAATACATTATATACATAAGTTAGTTAAAGTTTTATTTTGGTTTCTTCTTTGTTTTTGAATTTTAGTTTTGTATTGTAAAAGCAGTGAATGGACTGCTTAAACTAGTGTTTACTTCTCAATGCTTTAATCTTTTTATTATTTTTTCTTTTAATCGATTTATTTACCATTCATCAGAAGAATCACTTCCTTGTTTCTCGTCATCGAAATCATCCGCTTGATCATCTCTAACTCCATATGATGAACCTGAATCATTAAGATCACTGACCGCAGTCTCAGAAAGTTTTTCTTTTTTATCGAATTTAACTAAATATTTGCTGGTCTCTAAATTTGCTGCTTGTCCGGACAGCTTTTCATACAGATTCGCTTTTGCTTCCAATTGTGTTCTAGAAAATTAGATTAACATAGTTTAAAAAAAAATACGTAAGTGGGAATATGTCTAACTAAAACGATACAGTATAATAGTTGGATGCAAAGATTAGATATAAGCGAGCATATGGTCGGGAATACTTGTAACTGTTGTGTGTTGGAAATATGAGAAAACGAGTGCTACCATTATGGCGAGCTTGGGCTAGCATCTTGTATAATTTGTAAAAAACTGATAAAACTCAGCATTATCGAATGAATGTTCAATGTTTATCTACATAGAAAGTTGGAAATAGCAGCAAGCAAGTCTAACTATTAAAATTGAATGGATAAAATGAGTATACAGTAAAACCGCTCCATAACGGTTACCCAAAATGTCAGCTATAATGGCCGTTATAAGGACGTAACTGACATCAGAAGGGCTGCAAAATTTTTTCAACAATCTGTTATAAAACATTTTTATTTGCCTCATTAATGAATAAAATTAAATCAGTGAAAAAGCTCGTCTGAAAATATATTTATAGTACATTATAAAATGATCGTACAATAGTATAGTGTGCATACTATATATAAATATTCCATATAATAAAACATACATATAGTATAAGTAGATAATTGTATTGCATCTATGCTTTTTTTAAATACGAATCAATAGTACTTCGTTTTACAAATTTTAATTTATTTGCTTACATACACTTGTTTATGAAAAATATTAAAGTTTGTCTAGCGAATTTGCTCAAGACCTTGAATGGCATAATGGGGTTTTTCCATGAAATTCAATATCTACGATTTAAACGAAAATAAATTATAAGAATTAATTTAAGCTCATAAAATGAAAAATACATATTTGCTAATTTCAATGACAAAGCTTTGTTGAAAATGCTTTTCAGTTTGAAAAATAATTTAAATTGTTGAATTATTTATAATAAACATAATTAATAAACAACAATGTTATAATTAAAATTCGTAAATAGATTGAATGTCAACATAAACTGAGTTCCAACACAACTAAATATTTATTATTGAATATTATAAACAACGCGCGACGTTCTTTACAGAATAAGCATGTTTTTTTGGAATTAAAATAAGCGAATCCGTGCATCTAAGCCAGGTTGTGAATAATACGTAGCGAAACTAAACGAAAGACGTAAAAGATAGGCAAGAATGATAATACAAACTAAGTATTAATGTACTTTCCAGCACCAGGGTGTTGGCCGTAACCGAGTTAGGGTACATAAGTTAAGGAGGTAACTTATGATGGCACATACGCTGTACTAAGAGTAGGAGATGCAAGCACTGTATAAATAGAATATGTCTTTTAGTTTTAAGGATTATTGTTATCAATCATGTGTTACATTAGTTAGTATGACATTGTTGTCAATTAATCTTTGAGTGATTGTTTATTTAATTAGTAAAGAACCAAGCAGCAGCCATAAGGTAGTGCCCTTAAATTTTACACCAACAAACCCGATTAACACCATGCATCATGTAACTCACCGCCTTCGTCAGTTCACGTAGCAGTACGTATTATTGATAAAAATTACGCCTTGTCAAGTGCCTGCTAGCGATTACGTAAACCCGTTCGTTTTTCACCAATACTAATATTTCTATTTTGTATATATTTTTTCCAGTGTTTAATAATATTGTGCCATCAGAATTAAATGTGTATTAGTAGATATACAACAGCAGAACTAGACCACTGGTTCGAAATTTCACCACCAGAGGGCGGCACAATCGCGGGCCCCATTTTCATGTCATTGAGTTTCATGCGTTGCCCGCTAGGTGGCGCTGTGCGCAAATTTTCATTTTTCAATTTTTATGTTATATGGCGCTTTATGTGTCAATTGTCACTGTCATATTTTTGCATTTTGTGTGTCAATTATCAGTGTCATATTTTTTTGCGTCAATGAAATGTCATATTTATTTTTTGAATGTGACGCCAAGTTTCGATGTGTTTTCCAAGGTATCTTTTGATGTAATGTTTGAAGATTGATGTTGTGTGGATAGATGTCGGTAGCATCGGATATTGTCAATAATTTGAAAAAAAGTGAAGGCTTGTGAGGCGTGCTTACCACATGGATAAGTATAAAGATGCCGTCGGGGCGCAGTCATAATAGGCGTCCTTACACCTATTCTCAATGTGGTAAAGCACACATCGTGATTGCAGCAGTAAAGCAGAGGAGTAAAGGAAAAGGAGAGAGAGAGAAAACAACAAATCCAATATGTTGGGTTGAGTATATAAATTGAATTTTGGGTTGTGCCGAACAATAATCTGTATTTTTAATATAATGTAAAATCGGAACGAGATCACTTAACAGGATGTTATTTGAAAGGATTATAAGTGTGAAAAAATTTTCTATAAATGTTATAATCTGTATTAAATCTAAATTAACATACTTAGCCATATGCAAATAGCTTTAAAATCAGCTTTTATAAAATTACTATAAAAGCTTTTTATATAAAAGAAGCTGACAATGAGATATTCAAGTACGTGGTTAAAAAAGGCAAATTACTGATAGATTTTACTGTAGAACAGGTAGAGGAATATATAAGGATCGCGATCTGCTACATATGCTACTGCTATGGGCATGTAGCCAAGTACTGTACAAGAACGGAGGTATGCTACAGATGTGGACAGGAAGGACATGAAGGGAAGGACAGAAGCATTCAAGACCATATATTTACGATTAAGCAGATAGTGGAAAAAAAAGTAAAAGGGAAAAAAATGTATACATGGGTTTTTTAGATTTAAAAAAAGCATTTCATAAAGTAAGATTGTGGAAAAAATGAGATAAAATGCGCCAACTGTACAAGAATTAAAGATAAAGACGTAGAGCACATGGCAACTAGCAAAAAGTGCCAAATATACAAAAGAAAGGAGGAACAATATAGAAATAGGATAGATTATGGAAGCTGGGAAGAAAAGAAGAAGCAGACAAAAAACTGAAGAAGAAGTGTGGAAAGGAACAGAAAACAATGAGAAGGAAAAAGGTGGAAATATGGAGATTGGCAACATGGAATATACGAAGCATAAAGGGAAAAGAAATAGAACTAGAAGATGAGTTTCTGGAAAATAAGGTAGACATACTTACAATAACGGAAACGAAAAAAAAAGGGAGAGGATTGCAAAAAATGATGAAAGGAAGTGTATTTATATATAGCGGAGTGGAAACAGAGAAAACAGCAGCCGAAGGAGTCGCATGTATGATAAAAAAAGAATGGGCACACAATATAGAAAAATGATAGGCATGTTCAGAGAGGATATTGATAATAAATATGAAGGACGATAACGAGAGCATTATAACAATAATAAGTGTGTATGGACCAAATGAAGACGACAAAAAGGAGAACAAAGAGAAATTCTGGGAAATGTTAACAGAGGCGGTAGAAAAAGCAAAAAGCGAAATATACATTGCAGGGGATTTTAATAGTAGAGTGGGAAAGGGACAACCGGGAGAGAGGAGAATATTGGGCCAGTATGGGGAGACAATACTAAATGATAATGGAAAAAGATTAATAGAGTTTTGCCGAATCAGTAATATGTTTATAGCAAATACTTACTATAAGCACAAAGATATACACAAATATACTAGAGAGATGAGCAGCAAAAATGAAAAATCGATAATAGACTACATAGTAGCAGGAAATGAAAGTAGAAAGAACATAGTAGATGTAAAAGTGTCAAGAGGACCGAAAGTGGAAAGTGATCATTATATGGTTATAGCAAAGATAAAGAAACCATTAAAAGCAGACAACAGAGAGAGAATAGAAGATAAGATAGAATATGAGAAAATAAAAGCGTATAGACTAAAAGACGGAGAGGTGGCAAAGCAATATAGAGAAAAAATGAAGAGGATGATTGACAGTAGAAATGAGAAATGGAAGACATTAAGTTTGGAAGAGAGTTGGGAGGAACTCAAAAAGATAATACTACAAGCAAGCTCGGAAGTGTGTGGAAGAATAAAAAGAAATAAGAAAATAAAACAAACGGCATGGTGGACAGAAGAGATCAAGAGAAGAGTGAGACTAAAAAAGAAAAAATGGAAGGAATATCTACAAAAAAAACTAGAGAAACGTATCAGTGCTACAAGGAAGAAAGGAAAATAGTGAAGAAATTAGTGAGAGACGAAAAAAGGAAACAATGGCAAGAATTTGGTGAGAAAATGGAAAGAAATAGCAATGAAAATAAGAAAGTTTTCTACAGTGTTCTAAGAGGGTGTAGAAAAGATAAAAAGGAAAACAGAGTGCTCATGAAAGACAAGAATGGAAAGGTAATAAAAGATGAGGAAAAGGTGATAAACAGATGGAAAGAATATTTCGAAGAGCTATTGGCGGGAAGTGTAAGTGGGAAATCCAATAAAAATAGCGAAAAAAAGAGATTAGGTGAAGACAAATATCAAGAAGTTGATAATGAAGAGGAAGGCGGTGAAGAAATAGAAAGCGAAGAATTGGAAAAGACTATTAGAGAACTTAAGAATGGGAAGTCTCCAGGGAGTGAAGGAATAACATCGGAAATGATTAAGAATATTGGAGAAAAGGGAATGGAAAAACTGGCATATATATACAACAAAATATGGAGAGAAGAACGCATCCCAGAGGAATGGAAAAGAGCACAGATAGTATTAATTTATAAAAAAGGAGACAGAGCTGACTGTAAGAACTACAGAGGAATAAACATAATCAATACAGGGATGAAGATACTAGAGAAGGTAATTAAAAATAAGATAAATTATAAAGTGGAACAGACCCTGGAAGAGCCACAATGCGGATTTAGAAAAGGTAGAAGCATACAGGACCATATATTTACTATAAAGCAAATGGTGGAAAAGGCAGGAAATAGTAAAAAAAATATATATGTAGGTTTTCTAGATCTAAAGAAAGCATTCGATAAAATAAATAGAAGCAGATTATGGAATATAATGAGAGAGAGGGGTATAGAAAAGAAAATGATTAGGTTAATAAGGAAGATATATGAGGAGAATGTAAACAGTATAATAGTAAATAGTAAAGAATCTGAAACATTTAAAACAATGGACGGACTAAGACAGGGAGGAGGACTGAGTCCAACACTATTTAACATATATATGGATGAGATAATGAGGGAAAGTGATAAAGGGGAAAGAGGACTAGTCGTTGGATATAAAAACATGCAAAGGGTGGTTATAACGACTGGAGCATTTGCAGATGATGTGATGTTAGTTGCGGAGGATGAAAAGAGTTTGCAGAGAAAATTGAGCAAATGGAACGAAGTGCTTAAAAAATACGAGATGGAGATGTGCAAGGAAAAGACAAAGGTAATGGTAATAGGAGAGGAAAAGAAGTTAGGAATTAAGATAGAAGAGACGAGAATAGAACAGGTCGATTGTTGTAAGTACCTAGGAGTGCAGATCAGCAGCGGGGGTAAACAGGAAAATGAAATTACGGAGCGGGTGAATAAAGCAATGAATGCATATTATAGAATCAATAGAGTAATAGTGGATAACAAGGAAATCACAAGGAAAACAAAAATAAATGTATACAAGACCATAATAAGACCGATTTTAACATTCGGATGTGAAACGTGGAAAATGGAGCAAAAAGCCATAAGTAGGGTACAAGCTGTGGAAATGAAATTCTTGAGAAGAGTAAAAGGGGTAACGAAAAGAGATAAAATAAGGAGTAGTGTAATAAGAGAAGAGTTGGAGATAGAACCAGTGGTGGAGTTCATTCACAGAAGGCAGTTGGGATGGTGGGGACATCTGGTAAGAATGAGTGAAGAGAGGCAAGTAAAGAGACTCTGGCAGGCAAGGGAGGGAAGAAGAGCGAAACGGGGAAGACCAGAAATTACATGGGATGAGGGAATTGAAATAGCAATAAGAGAAAGAGGAATGAAGCTGAATGACGCAAGAAGAATTGCTTGCAACAGGAAGGAGTGGGAGAGATGCATAGGAAGTGAGGAATAGGAGGATAATGAGAAGAGCTCAAGCCGACACCAGTTGATGGTAGAAGGCATATAGACATATATATATATATATATATATATAGTAGCAGGAAATGAAAATAGAAAGAACATAGTAGATGTAAAAGTATCAAGAGGACCGGAAGTGGGAAGTGATCGTTATATGGTTATATCAAAAATAAAGAAACGACTAAAATCAGGCAACAGAGAGAGAAAAGAAGATAAGATAGAATATGAGGAAATAAATGCGTATAGACTAAAAGACGGGGAGGTGGCAAAGCAATATAGAGAAAAAATGAAGAGGATGATCGAGAGCAGAAATGAGAAATGGAAGGCATTCAGTTTGGAAGAGAGTTGAGAGGAATTCAAAAAGATGATACTACAAATAAGCTCGGGAGTGTGTGGAAAAATAAAAAGAAATAAGAAAATAAAACAAACGACATGGTGGACAGAAGAGATCAAGAAAAGAGTGAGATTAGAAAAGAAAAAATGGAAGGAATATTTACAAAAAAAAAGTAGAGAAACGTATCAGTGTTACAAGGAGGAAAGGAAAATAGTGAAGCAATTAGTATTAGAGGCGAAAAGAAATTAATGGGCAGAATTCGGCAATAAATTAGAAAACGAAGCTGCAGAAAGAAAAAAATATTCTATAGTAGACTAAGAACAATAACAAAAGGAAAGACCAACATATATAAATAACAAGGAAGGAAAAATATTAAAGCAGGAAGATAAAATAATGGAAAAATGAAAGCTGTCAGACAATATAAAGAGGAACGATACAAGAGAAGCAGACAATACAGAGAGAAAGGAATGCAAAGACGAGGAAGAGGAATTTAATATGGAGGAATTGGAAAAGACCATCAAACAACTGAAAAATGGAAAAGCACCAGGAAGTAACACAATAACGACTGAAATGATAAAATATATGGGGGAAGAGGGAAGGCAGGTAATGCTGGACATATATAACAAAATATGGAAAGAGCAAATATTACCTAAAGAATGGCAGCATGCACTGATAGTACCAATCTTTAAGAAAGGAGATAAGAAAGATTGTAATAATTACAGAGGAATTACTCTATTAAATACAAACATGAAAGTGTTGGAAATGATGATAAACGAGAGAATAAAACTTAAAATAGAGAAAACTCTGGACGAATCACAGTCAGGATTTAGGGAAGACTGAAGCATTCAAGACCATATATTTACGATTAAGCAGATAGTGGAAAAAAAGTAAAAGGAAAAAAAGTGTATACATGGGTTTTTTAGATTTAAAAAAAGCAGTTGATAAAGTAAGAAGAGATAGATTGTGGAAGATGATGGCAGAGAAAGAGATAAGCAGGAAAATGATTAGATTAATAAAAAAAATATATAAAGAAAATTCAAATAGCGTGATAGTCAAAAACTGACAATCAAAATAATTTAAAACGAAAGACGGACTAATCCAGGGAGGAGGGCTAAGTCCAACATTATTTAATATTTACATGGACAAAATAATAAGGAAAGCGAAAGAAAGGACTAGAGTACTTGACGTGGGATGGAATTATATGGGGAGAGTTGAAGTAAAGATTGGAGCATTTGCGGACGATATAATGGTGATAGCATCTAACGAAAAAGAGTTGCAGACAAGTTAATATTTACAAATTAATATTTAATAATTTAATAACACCGAGATTAAGGAAAAACAACAATTACAATATTTTAAGGAAAGATTAAACGAAGGGATTGAAATGATAAAAAAAATGGAATGGGCGCATTGATTAGAATAGGATAGCGATTCAGGTGTTAACAACGTCAGAGGTAGCAAGAAACTTCATATATGAAATATACACAACCACAAAAGCCTAATGACTGTATCCTTGCAAAAAAAAGTTCCTAGCGCTTATAACACCAGCAAAAGAAGCAGAAAGGTCAAGACAGATACAGAAGCCATGCGGGTGTTTCTGTATCTCGGTATTGAACAAGTGCAAGAGTTCGATTTGGTAAAAGTGACATCCATCCCGGTTAATGTCAGCAACAATGCATACTGGGCGCATGACGCCACCACCGACATCATTGCAGTCGACTACAACGCCCAGCAGTCATTTTAGATCCCTACTGACCAGATCGACGGATTCAAAAGAGTAAACTATGACACGTGCAAGTATACATCAACGTCCATGTTAGTTAGAAGTTAGTTAGTTTGGTTTAGCCTCACGGAGATGCTGCGTCGACTATTTTCAACAGAGCAGGTCCCGATCCTGCGAGACGGGTCTACTAGGTAAATTATGTATGTATATAAGTAGTAAGAAGATATTAATTTTGTGTTTTCGAGAAAACTATCGTTTTTATTATCAACTTACAGGGTGTTTGATCAAGAGTGTCCATAAGACGGCTCGGATCATCTTGTATATTAAAATTCCTGAATTTTATTCTAAAACTAGAGGAAGTACCCGACTTCGACCGGATTGAGATATTAATTGAAATTCTCTCGAAGTCAGAATTTACATCCAAACCAAACTAGACATCAAATGACAAGACTTCGAGGAGACCATAACGTGACCACTGTTTAACAACTTAGTGACGCGAAATAGAACAATGGGATGACACTGCAGTATAGCTTAGGTTCAGTAATAGTAGTGTAGTTAATATAACTTAGATAGAAGTAGATTAAGGTAAACGTTGCCTTGCAACTGAAAGCTAGCATAAGATGTTCATTCATAAACATCTTGACGTCGCAGGGTAGGGCAGCATAACAAAGGATATAAATAAGAAAATCAGGGTTGCCAGACAACCCGCGCCAATATGCTTTTCAGATTGAAAAATAATTTAAATTGTTTAATTAATTATAATAAACACAGTTGATAAAGAATAAGATTCTAATTAAAAATTGTAAATGGAGTACATGTTAACGTAAACTGAGTTCCAAAACAATTAAATATCGTCAGTTCGCTTAATGAAAATAGCATATTTTCATTATTCATTATTTATTATATATTGACATATCTATTTTTCATATAATGAAAAATAGATATGTCAGTGCTGTTAAATTACTAACAGAATGTTCATTAATTTTTAGTGCACTGACATCCGATTCATATAGGCACAAAAAGTGTGCTGAGTCATGTCACCTTATTAAAATCAACAATTAAGACAATACAATTTTAATGTCTCTTTCATATGTCCCCAAAAATAGACTATTAGCATATTTAACCGCGAAGTCGAAGCACACAAAAAAACAAACACATGCGCGTGAACCTGAATATGGGTCGTATTTAATTGCTTTCATTGTTTTAAATCAGACAATGATAGCATGACTTGCCTTGTTAACCGAACCGTACTGAAAAATTGAAATATGACAAAATTGTCATATCTCAGTTATTATTGCTTAAAATTCCTTCAAATTTTCACGATCATTATTATATATGTAACCTATACAAACTGTGATTATTTGTCTGAGACACCCTGTATGCTCTAGAAACAGATTTTAATATCGGATAGCAAACTTCACGACCAAAAAATAGGTAAAAAAAATATTTATGCTCACTACGGCATTACGTTCTAAGTTTAGCAGCATTTATGGTCCGAAACCCTAGATTTGGACAACCAGCCATTATACGAGAACCGTATTTCCTTACTTATTTACGGTTTTCGAGACCTTTAATGCATAGGTACGATTTTGTAACGCATTGTGTAACAAGTAGAATTTAGACAAAGATAGCAATGAAGGTATTAGAAGATAAAGAAATATTAAGGGATAACAATTATATCCATAATTAAATGACGGAAAAACTGAAAGCTATGAGACAGGCAAAAGTTCGAGATTTGAAAAATACTAACTTGTATGAATTTTAAGAAGAATAATAAACTACATTACCAAAGTAAATTGATATGTAAGAATAGAACTCAAATAATAAAAGAATGTTGTTAGTTAGTAAGAAATGTTTAAAAATAAGCTATGTAATTCAAAGTGACACAATTAAATGGTGGAATGATTTAACAAAGCATTTACCAAACAAAAAAAGCGTATCAAAATAAATAAAATTTGAAAATTAAAAAAAAAGTAACTTTAAATAAATATAGGTTTAAAAATCTTGTTTTATTCTTATATATCTTAAAAAGACACAATTTTGATATTGCTTACAAAAGATACATAAAAATTAGGAATGAAATAAGATAATAAAAATATAGATTCTATTGTCTTAGATTCTATTATATCTGAAACCTTAAAGAAAAGATATACGAAAAAAGAATGATGAAGGTATATTATTAGATGGTAAAGCAGAAATAAAATATTGTTAAATGCGTTATTATAAACGACATTAATTCTATTATGAAGACAAAACAACTTTGAAAATAAGAAGTAGGAAATAAACGAGAGTAAATGACGTATATTGGAAAATAAAGTACCCCTCAATAATGTAATAATAAAAATATTGCGAATATGTGCTTTCTATAGCATATTCTTACCTAGACAGTTTTAGAACGTCAACCTCTTCAAATGCCACATCATTTTTTTCACGATCTTCCACATTTTTATTTTTCAATTCGAATAATGTTTTCTTTTTAAATATTCTGATTTTCTCCAAATTACCCAACTCAGCTTTTTTCAACTCATCCTGTTTTCTTAAAATTTCAGCTTTTAAGCTTAAGAGCTACGGCAGAAATTATGAAATTATACTTTTGTAGAACCAACTGGAACCCAATTCTCAACATCGTTCGCATTACTCGTATGCTAATGCAAATAGAATGAAGTAGAAAGTAAGAATGAAATAGTATTCTTGACTGCTACTCGCCAACAATAGTGCTTTCAGTTACTGCGAATGTTACTATTTGGCAATGTTGTAAAATTACTTCAATTTTTGATATAAGGGTCGAATATCTTTGGATACTAAACATTAGATGTCATTTTGTACCGTTGCATAACAAACTTAACAAGTATTTTTTTTGAATACATAAGTGAAAATAGTAAATTAAGCAGTAAGATAGAGTTGCACAATGATTATTACATATTTTGCCAAATCCTCCATTAATCGAAACAATGTTTAAATACTTTAAATTTCATGCCACTAAATAGATCTAATTAAATAGATCCATTCTTCGTATTCACGTATTTCCATTTCATCATGTATTTTATTCCTTAATAATAATTCTAATTAAGTAATTCATTTATTAATCAGAAAGAAGGAACCTACTTTGCTATAATTTTATTTTAACAAACATTTAACAACATTTAAACAAACAAACATTTTATAAACGTCAATATTTCAAAAAAAGTATACGAATTGGTACATGCGGGTGGAGTTACCCACTCGTTCTGAAATTTTCGCATTGAAACGTACACTTTCAAAAAGCGAAGTATCAAGAATACAAAATTTTAATTTAATTGACCGGTATCGAGAAAGCTCGAAAAAATTTTGCACAAAAATTTCAATAAAACAGTTTTATTTGCCTCAGTAATGAATAAAATTAAAACAGTAACAAAAGCTAGTCAAGAGAAAATATTTATTGAACATTATAGAATAATCGTACAATTGTATACTAGAATATATATAATATTCTACGTACTGAAACATAAATATATAGTATCGGTAGATAGTCAATGCCTGAACGACGACGTGCCAGACTTAGTAGAGGTTTAGGGTTTGTTGTGAAGCAGTAAAAGAACTGCCTTCATAAGATGACTATTTATTGAACCGTCACACGTTCTAACAATAATTAAAATTGTTAATACTCCATTTATGACTACCCTTCATCAAGCTTATATAGAAACTCTATATTCCTTACTCCTATCCCCACGCTGCGATCAAGAGCGTGGACACGAACCATTCACGATAGTAGGGTTACTGTAGCTTCTAATTCAGATGACACGACCTACATTATGATTCGCCAATCAGCACCTTGCTGTTTCACATTGTAAATGTAAATTTCAAAATATAAATTATTTCATAAACTGATTTTATGAAAATGGATTGTTGGATTGTCATGCTTATATTTTTTTAAATATATATATTATATAATATATTAATCATAAGATAATGGTTTATAATGAGAGTCATTTACTTACGCAATCTTATGCTATATGAGCCTTCCATTACGTGAGGCAATAAACGCGGAACTTGTTTAGTGCTTTCTATGTACTTGCTACCCCTATGTGCATGGCTTCATTAACTCAAACTTATATCCTGTGCTACAACTAAATGGTCATTATTGAACACCTTGCCAGTCTCTACAACTGAATATCACGTCTAACACTTTTGTCTCTATATTTAACTGTTCACGAGCGTTGATGTTGTTGTAGCGGTTCGTGGAGCGCCTCTAGCTCTTTTCCTGGGTAGAGATGTCTCGGTCATTTGAGTAGTAATACAAACTCTATAGCTGCATGGACAGTCGGTTGACGAGCTGCTCGTTTTCTACGAGCGTGTAGTATGCCGTAACCATCTGCTAACTAAGACATATGCGGTGGCGCTGTTGGACAATACCGCATGGTGCATGATTTGCTTTCAGACTTTCGTGCAGCTCAGTCTGGAGATGTATTGCGATGTCGTCAAGATGATCTTTTTCTCCCAGTGTTGCTTCATTGACAAGGATTATTAGCATTGGCCGTACAGCATCACGGTGATGTGATTTTTGACACCGTGGCTCACGCTGACGGCGTTATGGCGTCTTGGTGTCAAGACAATCTTCGATGTTCGGACGACACACTATGGCTGAATACGAATCATTCCGGCTCCCCTGATGACTCAGTCGTCTCGCATCCCACTACACGTTACTATGATGAAGCAAAACTTCGCTAATAATGAATAACCATAGGTTGGATAAGTACATACTCTTTCAGATTACCGAGTTAACGTGTATTTTGTAGTTCAACGCCGAGATCTTTGTGGTGGCATATAATCTCATTTATGAGTATCACCGCCATAGCCAGCAATTGCACCATCATCTTCTTATCATTGATTTTACCACAGCAGCCTGCCATTCCATTCATAATATCCATCCTTTGTTTTAATTTCAACAGGCACTGCTTTAGCTGATTATGGTTACTACCCTTTCGTCTGGTTGCATTGCGATACATCACCTAACATTGATTCGGTTTGCTGATTTGCCATTCGAAGTGACTTGTCTTGATATTTATTTTGAATTTCGTTGTCAGGTTTCAGTTCTACTACACTACGTTCCAACTCTTCATATTTTCATAAATATTCTGCGTTTTCAGCAACTAAATTGATGTTGATTTTCTGCAGGCTTGGCAACTTAATATTATATATATATATATATATATATATATATCGTAAAGCCTGTCTACCATTTATGGTGTAGGCTTGTTAGTCTTTATCTTTTTTCCATTTTTCTTCTTTTTTTTTCTTTCTTTCTCTAGGCTTATACGTTTTTGCTTCCCGTCACTGCGTCGCTAAACTTTCTCCATTCTTTTCTGTTGTTTTCCATCCTACTAGCTTCACTCATCGTTATTCTTCTTCTTTGTAATATCTTTTCTATTATGTTATCCCAGGTAGTTTCAGGGCTTACCCTTTTCTTTTCTGCCCAGGTCTAGCTTCCCATACCGTTCTCACTAGTCTTTCCTGTCCCATTCTTTTCAGGTGGCCCCACCATTCCAACTGCCTCTTTTCTATGTATTCGTGTATCGCCTCCATTCCTACTTCTTTTCTTACTTCTTCATTCTTGATTCTTTTTCTCTTTGTCACTCCCTTTACTCTCCTCACGTATTTCATTTCTACCGCTTGGACTTTACTTATTTCCTTTTTATCTGTTATCCATGTCTCACATCCAAATGTCAGTATTGTTCTTATTATTGTTTTATAGACGTTTATTTTTGATTTTCTTGTTATTTCTTTTTTCCCCACAAACGTATTGCTGATACTGTAAAACACTTTCATTGCTTTTCCTATTCGGCTGTTAATTTCTTCTTCTTGCTTTCCTGAACTAGTTATTTCTACTCCCAAATATTTCCATTTCGTCACTTGCTCCAATTTTACCTTATCTACCATGATTTTTATCTCATGTTGTTCCCCGATCACCATTACTTTTATTTTCTCTTTACACATCTCCATTCCGTTCTCTCTAAGTGTTTCATTCCATTTATTTATGCTGGTCTGCAACTCTTTTTCGTTAGATGCTATGACCATTATATCGTCCGCAAATGCTCCTATCTTTACTTCAACTCTCTCCATATAATTCCATCCCACGTCAAGTCCTCTAGTCCTTTCTTTCGCTTTCCTTATTATTTTGTCCATGTAAATATTAAATAATGTTGGACTTAGCCCTCCTCCCTGTCTTAGTCCGTCTTTGGTTTTAAATTTTTTTGATTGTCAGTTTTTGACTATCACGCTATTTGAATTTTCTTCATATATTTTTTTTATTAAGCTAATCATTTTCCTGCTTATCTCTTTCTCTGCCATCATCTTCCGCAATCTATCTCTTCTTACTTTATAAAATACTTTTTTTAAATCTAAAAAACCCATGTATACATTTTTTTCCCTTTTACTTTTTTTTCCACTTTCCATCTGCTTAATCGTAAATATATGGTCTTGAATGCTTCTGTCCTTCCCTTCATGTCCTTCCTGTCCACATCTGTAGCATACCTCCGTTCTTGTACAGTACTTGGCTACATGCCCATAGCAGCAGCATTTATAGCAGGTCGCGATCTTTACACATTGCTCTACCTGTTTTACAGTAATATCTATCAATAATTTTCCATTTTTTACCACGTACTTGAATATCTCCTTGTCAGCTTCTACTACCCAGTCGTCCACATATTGTTTACTGTTCCTAAAGGCATTTTTTTAACGACTTCACCTCTTTAATCCCCACCATTTTCCTTATTTCTTCATTTTCTCTTAATATTTCGTTTACCATTTCTTCTTCAGTATATCCTTGCTCAATTTTTTTTATTATAAACAACGGCTTTGTTTCTTTCATTTTCCTCACTGTCATTCCGTTTACTTCCTCCAGTTTCTTCCCTATTTACTCCTGTTGTAGCTCGTTTCTGCACTTCATCACTACCAATCCACTTTTAAATTTTTTTATTTCCTTTATACCTTCTTCACCTACTTCTTCTATCGTAAGGTTTTCTCCTATTTTTTCCATTACATTCTCCCCTTCTGCCGCTTTCACTGTGATTTCTCTTATTTTTTCTGGTGTTTTCCATCCCTGTATCTTTTTTTAACCATTTTCATTTTTCCTTTCAGTGATCGCCGCATATGTCGTTTTGCTTCTTTCTTGGTTTATTGTACCTCCGTCCCACTGTCAATTCCAATATTTTCGTTTCTAATTCAACCATTCTGTTTTTAAATGGTTTCTCTATTTGTTCCAGTCTTTGTTCTACTTTACCTATTTTTTCTGGTTTTTGTTTTTTCTTTTCATTCTCTATTTTTTCATACATTATTTTTTCATACATATTTTATACATATATATATATAATATATATATATATATTATATATCCTCTGATACTCCGCTTGATTTTTTATACTATCTTCTCTTTCTTCTTTCTTATATTTGGACCATTTTCAGGGCTAAACGACATTTATTATTTATTAAGTTTACAGCATTCCAAGCTAATCACAACAAAATTATTACTCAAGAATAAAGAATTTATCGATTAAAGTAGGATGAATTACACACAAGTAACACCTATAAAACAAAACATGCCTTACCTAAGATTGAAGTTAATATAATAATGTTAGGATTGCGTATCAAAATTATTTAAGAAAAACTCTGCATATATTTATAAGGCAGAATCTAAACTGCAATACAGAGGTAGACATAAATCTTTTCAGTGTATTAACAGAGTAAAAACAAAGGGTGATCAGCGTATCATAAATAATAAAATCATTAGCATTAACATGAAAATTCTTATTATTTTTTTATTATATTATAATGTAAAGGATACACCCATTTTATAATTACCATTCAAAACTTGATAATACATATGCTCAGCATTGAAAAACCACCCTAGATTAAATTTTAAGAAATGCACTAATGGCAATTATCTCATTGCCACTAATAATAAGCGAATTTTACAATTTTAACGTAAAATTAGAAAAATGGAAAATTGGCAACGTCGCACCATTTTTTTTCTTTAAATTCATAATTCTTTATCTCATTTCTATTAATCATAAGCGAATTTGGCAACCTTTTTTTTTTATAAATTCATAATTTCCTATCTCGTTGGCTCTAGTCATGCGTTAAATTTCACAATTTTAACGTAAAATAAAAACAAAAAATTTAAAACGTTGCGAAATTTCTTTTCTTTAAATTCAGAATTTCTTAGCTCTTCTAGCTACTTCTCTATTTCTCACTCAAAGATCACTTCGGCGATCAAGTGTTGTTTAGTTGTAAATCGAAAACAGAACAGGAAGCTAACGCGCCGAGACCTGCATACAGTCACGCAGTGTGTACGACAGTATGATGGAGTATGTATTAGGTATTGATTGATTTTTGAATTTTTATTTAAATTTTAGTGTATAATTTAAACTTATATTTTTTAAAAATAATCTATAATTTAAAGATAAAATAGATAAAAAATAATGAATTTAAAAAATAGAAATTTTGCGACGTTGCTAATTTTCAATTTTTTGCTATTTTAAGCTAATTGCAAAATTCACATATGATTAGTGGCAATTAGATAAAAAATTATGAATACAAAGACTGGAAAGTTGGCGACTTTGGCAATTTTCAATTTTTTTAACTTTACGCAAAAATTGTAAAATTCACTTATGTGGGATAGGCGGCACTCAGAAGAAGAATTATGATTTAAAGACGATAAATTTTGCGACGTTGTCAATTTCCTATTTTTCTGATATTTTACGCCGAAACTGTACAATTCACTTATGATTAGTGGCAATTAGATAGGAAATTATCAATTTAAAAATGAGAAATTTTCCGACGTTGCCAATTTCTTATTTTTTGGTATTTCACGCTTAAATTGTTAAATTCACTTATGATTAGTAGCAATTACATAAAAAATTATGAATTTAAAGAAGAGAAATTTTGCGATGTTGCGAATTTTCCATTTTTCCAATTTGTAATTGTAAATTTACAAGAAATTGTAAAATTCGTTTATGATTAGTGGCAATTAGATAAGAAATCTTATATTAATAAAATTCAAAATTATGTCCAATGAAACACATGATGATGCCTACTTTCTGTGCATCGTCGAGTGCGAACGTAAAGTAGATGGTTGGGGTTCCGCTATTTTGCTCCAACTCAACACACAAACGTACAAAATACGGTTCACACTTACGGCAGAGCTGCTTCGGCCATCATCACATTATGCAAGTCATTATTTTTATTACATTTTCTTAATCTTCAAATACAATAAATTCTTGAACTATTATTTATAATAAATGTGTTACTGCGTTGCCTTAATTAAATGATTAATTCTTGAATATTATAAACAAATAGGAATTAATTGTTAAACAACCTAACCAACCAAGAACCAAATCCAATAGACCCGCTATAAATCAGAATTATTTATAAGGTAATTGTAAATTTGGTTTGGTTATGAATTTTACTTCATAGAAAATTCTGATTTATAACGGGTTAGTTGGTTTGGTGATGACTTCTGCATTAAAGAGGATTCAAATTTCTAACGGGCCGCTTAGTTTGGTCATAATTAAGTTTAGTATTACAGATAATTCTAATTTGTAACGGGTTGTTTGGTTTGATTGTGAGTTCTGTCTTATAAAGATTTTCCATTAATAACTCAACCCGGACGAAAACGAAAAGGAATTTTGCAACATTGCCAATTTTCTTTTTCCTATTATATTTCACGGTAAAATTGTGAAATTCACGTAAGTTCAAGTACTCGTAGTATTTAGCCCGGGAAGTCACCCCGAACGAAATCGGGTACTTAAATACTAAGTTATTTAAGCTAGTTAAATAATAATAAAAGTAATAATTCTAATAATACTAGTGAAATATAATTATATTATAAAATGCTAATATGTAAAAGTAAATAAAAATGCGTAATTCATTTATTTTATTACAAGAAAAATTGAAATTGAAATTTAAAAAATTGTAGCATCATCAGCATCGGTTTTGTTTATTTTGCTATTAATCAAATAAATAATAATAATATAATAAATTAATGTATTAAAAACATACTAATATACTAGAAACATGTACTAAAAGCACTACAACAATCTGTGTTCAGCTACTAAACTTTCTCCGAAACTAATACATGCTTGGTGACATGGCACCAGACAAATACCAACACGTCAGTTTTATTTAGCAGATAGCTATTAATAAAAAACAGTAAAGCATATTACACAAGTTTTTCATTTTATGAACAAATATTTATTTTCAATTTACACAAATTTAGTTACTTCAAATTTTTAATAAAAAGTTTTCCATATTAAATTTAATGTAATAACCATAAACAAATACAATTAAGCTCTTAACATAACGAAAAAACTGTATTTTTGAGTTTTCTAATAAAGGTGTGTCGCTACTAGTATTTTTAATTTTAATGGTAGATAGGCGATGAAAAACTGAACGGAAAATGTCTAAACAAGGGGGGATCTATCTTCAATAGTTTCCGAGATAATCCGCATTTTCTGATTTATTCAATGTTAATTGAATGTTATCTAATGTTAGATCTTTTTTTAATGGAAAATGTCCAAATAGGTGGATAGACCGTGGAGGACTTATTGCGTGGCCAGCTAGATCTGCTGATTTAAATCTCTTACATTTTTAATTATGGGGTTACATGAAATATCTAATGTACACAGAGCCCTTTGACGATGAAGATCAACTTCATACACAAATTTTTGAGGTTGCAAGAATAATTCGTGAAAGAGCTCCAGAACAATTTCCAAGAGTTCACGAATCTTTTATAAATCGGGCTCAGCATGCGATTGAAGAAAATCGTGGTCATATTGAACACAATCTGTGACTAACTAATTAATTTCTAGTGAATTGATAGTGATGTTTTAGTGAATCATTAACGTATTCATAGTCCCACACTCAAGTAACGCTTAAGTATTACTTAATGAAATAAACTTCACTGTCAATTACATTTTGCATTTCATACTCGAATAATTTTATTCTCTTGGGTAAGTGCTTACCAAAGTTTGAATTGCATGCGGCAACACTGAAAAATTTGGTTATTAGATGAGATGCTTATTCAATTTTATATTATTATTTTATTAAAATTTCAAATTAACCGCTCTTTTATTCAAAATTATGCAAATGAAAAAATAAATGTTTATTTATAAATAGTTAAAAAATAGAAATAGGCTTATGCAGTACGATAAAAAAATACTTTTTTTATATTTATTATAGAATGGTCCGAATGTCTATTTCGGACAGCGAAAGTGGTCGGGTGCTTGTTTATGCTTAAATCGAAAGTCGATACGTAGATAAGCAAAGTATTGATTGTTTGTGAACAGTGGTTCGGTTCGGAGAACAATAAAGTTTTATTTTTTATTTTTTTATTGTCTTTTTTTTTTTTTCTTTTTTTTTTTTTTTATTAAAAAATAATAATAGGAATTGTATTATGGAGGATAAAAATCCCTTTAATAGGGCGACGAAAGTGAAAAGAACGCCACCAGTGGGGAAGGTGGAGGACAGAAAAAGGAGAACTTCAACGGAGGAGGAAGATGAGGAGAGTGTAAATACATCGTACAGAGGAATGGTGATGAGTGAGGTGGAGGATAAAAGGGAAAAAATAATGAAGATAGGAGAAGATACTGGAGAAAAGACAGGCGGAGTGTCGGAAGAATTATTGAAACAGATCACATTGATGCAAAGGGAGGTTTGGATATTTAAAGAGGGGTATAAAAGACAAGAAGGAATAACACGGAAAGAAAGCGAAAAAGGAATACAAAACATGGAAAAAATATTAGGTAAAATGACTGCTACTGTATATGAAAGCATGGAGAATGCAGAAAAAAAACAAAAAACAGAGAAAACAGTAAAGGTAGAGCAAAGGCTGGAAAAAATAGAGAGACAATTTGAAACCAGAATGGACAAATTGGAAGCAAAATTAACGGAATTGATAGGGGGAGCTACAAGAACACAAGATATGAGCAAAAAGACATATGCGGCTATCGCAGAAAGGAAAAAAGAAAATGATACAAAAAATATAAAGGGATGGAGAACACCGGAAAAAATAAGGGAAATAACAGTGAAAGCGGTAGAAGGTGAGAAGGTAATGGAAAAAATACGTGAAAAACTTACGATAGAAGAAGTAGGGGCAGAAGGTATAAAGGAAATAAAAAAATACAAAAGTGGATTGGTAGTGATGAAGTGTAGAAATGAGCTACAACAGGAGCAGATAGGGAAGAAACTGGAGGAAGTACAAGGAATAACAGTGAGGAAAATGAAAGAAACAAAGCCGATGTTTATAATAAAAAAAGTTGAGCAAGGGTATACTGAAGAAGAAATAATAAATGAAATAATAAGGGAAAATGAAGAAATAAGAAAAATGGTGGGGACTAGAGAGGTGAAGACAGTATTAAGAGCAGTTAAAAAAAAGGCCTTCGGGAACAGTAAACAATATGTAGAGGATTGGGTAGTAGAAGCTGACAATGAGATATTCAAGTACGTGGTTAAAAAAGGAAAAGTACTGATAGATTTTACTGTAAAACAGGTAGAGGAATATATAAGGATCGCGATATGCTACAAATGCTGCTGCTATGGGCATGTAGCCAAGTACTGTACAAGAACGGACGTATGCTACAGATGTGGACAAGAAGGACACGAAGGGAAAGATTGTGGGAAAAATGAAATAAAATGCGCCAACTGTACAAGAATTAAAGATAAAGACCTAGAGCACATAGAACTAGCAAAAAGTGCCAAATATACAAAAGAAAGGAGGAACAATATAGAAATAGGATAGATTATGGAAGCTGGGAAGAAAAGCAGAAACAAACAAAAAACTGAAGAAGAAGTGGGGAAAGGAGCAGAAAACAATGAGAAGGAAAAAGGTAGAAATATGGAGATTGGCAACATGGAACATACGAAGCATAAAGGGAAAAGAAATAGAACTGGAAGATGAGTTCCTGGAAAATAAGATAGACATACTTACAATAACGGAAACGAAAAAAAAAGGAAGAGGACTGCAAAAAATGATGAAAGGAAGTGTATTTATATATAGCGGAGTGGAAACAGAGAAAAGAGCAGCTGAGGGAGTCGCATGTATGATAAAAAAAAGAATGGGCACACAATATAGAAAAATGGGAGGCATGTTCAGAAAGGATATTGACAATAAATATGAAGGACGATAACGAGAGCATTATAACAATAATAAGTGTGTATGGACCAAATGAAGATGACAAAAAGGAGAACAAAGAGAAATTCTGGGAAATGTTAACAGAGGCGGTAGAAAGAGCAAAAGGCGAAATATACATTGCAGGAGATTTCAATAGTAGAGTGGGAAAGGGAAAACCAGGAGAGAGTAGAATATTGGGCCAGAATGGGGAGACAATACGAAATGATAATGGAAAAAGATTGATAGAGTTTTGCCGAATCAATAATATGTTTATAGCAAATACTTACTATAAGCACAAAGATATACACAAGTATACTAGAGAGATGAGCAGCAGAAAGGAAAAATCGATAATAGACTACATAGTAGCAAGAAATGAAAATAGAAAGAAAATAGTAGATGTAAAAGTGTCAAGAGGACCGGAAGTGGGAAGTGATCATTATATGGTAATAACAAAGATAAAGAAACCATTAAAAGCAGACAACAGAGAGAGAAAAGAAGATAAGACAGAATATGAGAAAATAAAAGCGTATAGACTA
Organism: Platypus cylindrus; assembly: GCA_949748235.1. NCBI lineage: Eukaryota > Metazoa > Arthropoda > Insecta > Coleoptera > Curculionidae > Platypus > Platypus cylindrus. Next base: position 18,615,762 of record OX456489.1, on the reverse strand, counting down.
AAAGACGGAGAGGTGGCAAAGCAATATAGAGAAAAAATGAAGAGGATGATTGACAGTAGAAATGAGAAATGGAAGACATTAAGTTTGGAAGAGAGTTGGGAGGAACTCAAAAAGATAATACTACAAGCAAGCTCGGAAGTGTGTGGAAGAATAAAAAGAAATAAGAAAATAAAACAAACGGCATGGTGGACAGAAGAGATCAAGAGAAGAGTGAGAATAAAAAAAGAAAAATGGAAGGAATATCTACAAAAAAAAACGAGAGAAACGTACCAGTGCTACAAGGAAGAAAGGAAAATAGTGAAGACATTAGTATTAGAGGCGAAAAGAAATGAATGGGCAGAATTTGGCAAGAAATTAGAAAACGAAGCGGCAGAGGGGAAAAAAATATTCTACAGCAGACTGAAAACAGTAAGAAAAGGAAAGGCCAACTGCGCGACATATATAAAGAATAAAGGAGGAGAACTATTAAAGCAGGAAAAGGAAATAATGGAAAGATGGAAGCAATATTTTGAAGAGCTGCTGTCAGAAAAGAGAGAGAGGACTGATATAGGAGAGGTAGCCAATGTAGGCAGAGCTGAAGGCAGGGACGATGAGGAAGAGTTTAATATGGAAGAAATGGAAAAGGCCATAAAGCTATTAAAGAATGGGAAAGCGCCAGGAAGCGACACAGTAACAACAGAAATGGTAAAATATATGGGGGAAGAGGGAAGGAAAATAATGATTGAGGTGTATAAAAAAATATGGAAAGAACAAAGAATACCAAGAGAATGGCAGCATGCAATGATAGTGCCAATATACAAGAAAGGGGACAGGAAGGACTGTAATAACTATAGAGGGATTACACTAATAAACACCAATATGAAAGTGCTGGAAATAATGATCAATGAGAGATTAAGAAATAAAATCGACAAAACACTGGATGAATCACAGTCAGGATTTAGGGAAGGAAGGAGCATTCAAGACAATATATTCATGATAAAACAGATAATCGAAAAAGCAAGCAGAAAGAAGGAAAAAGTATATATGGGATTTTTAGATCTGAAAAAAGCTTTCGACAAAGTAGGAAGAGATAGATTGTGGAGGATGATGGCAGAGAAAGAGATAAGCACGATAATGATAAGATTAATAAAAAAAATATATGAAGAAAACTCAAATAGCGTAATAGTCAATAACAAACAATCGGAAAAATTTAAAACGAAAGACGGACTAAGGCAGGGAGGAGGACTAAGTCCAACATTATTTAATATCTACATGGACAGAATAATAAGAAAGGCGAAAGAAAGAACTAGAGGACTTGAAGTGGGATGGAATTATATGGAGAGAGTTGAAGTAAAGAGTGGAGCATTCGCAGACGATATAATGGTGGTAGCATCTAATGAAAAAGAGCTGCAGGCAAACATAAATATATGGAATGAAACACTTAGAGAGAACGGAATGGAAATGTGCAAAGAGAAAACAAAAGTAATGGTAATTGGGGAACAACAGGAGATAAAAATCATGGTAGATAAGGTAAAATTGGAGCAAGTGACGAAATGGAAATATCTAGGAGTAGAAATATCTAGTTCAGGAAAGCAAGAAGAAGAAATTAACAGTCGGGTAGAAAAAGCAATGAGAGTGTTTTACAGTATCAGCAATATGATTGTGGGAAAAAAAGAAATAACAAGGAAAACAAAAATAAACGTATATAAAACAATAATAAGACCAATACTGACATTTGGATGTGAGACATGGATAATAGATAAAAAGGAAATAAGTAAAGTTCAAGCGGTAGAAATGAAATACATGAGGAGAGTAAAGGGAGTGACAAAGAGAGAAAGAATCAGGAACGAAGAAATAAGAAAAGAACTGGGAATGGAGGCGATACACGAATACATAGAGAAGAGGCAGTTGGGATGGTGGGGCCATCTGAAAAGAATGGGACAAGAAAGACAAGTGAGAAGGGTATGGGAAGCTAGACCTGGACAGAAAAGAAAAAGGGGAAGACCTGAAACTACTTGGAATGAAATGATAGGAAAGATTTTGCAAAGAAGAGGAATAACGATGAGTGAAGCTAGCAGGATGGCAAACAACAGGAAGGAATGGAGAAAGTTTTGCGACGCAGGGACGGGAAGCGAAAACGTAGAAGCATAGACAAAAAAAAGAAAAAAAAAGGAAAAAAGAAAAGATAAAGACTAACAAGCCTACACCATTCGAGGGTAGAAAGGCTTCAAGATACATATATATATATATAGAATGGTATACATAATACATAACATCAATTTTTATTTGTTATTAATCCATCAATTTATTTCCACGAATTGATTGATGAATTATAAATATTATAGTAAGTAACATATTAATTAATAATTGTACGATATAATAATATATTCTCTGCTACACATACCCTAATTGGGTATGTTTAGTTGTATTTTTAATGATATGGTCGAGAAATGCCCGTTAAAACACCACTAATAACCTGAAAGAATTGGAGCCGGAAATTGTACAAAAGAAGACCTTTTTTCCATCAATGATTATTGATTTGATCATAACATCAATTAGCACATACTTTATTACAAGTAATATGAAAATTAATTAATAAAATCAATTACTTACTTGATAATTTTCAATAGCATATAGAATCGCAACGCCACAAGTAATTGGAAAAAAATTGGGTAACCTCGAACATAATATTATATATTAGGTTTATATTATAACCAAGTATTGTTCTTATATTTAAAAAGTTTATTACCGATTAATAAACTGAATCGTCACACACTTTCTTTTCTGAACTTGGCACAAATGCTGCTATGCAATTTATTTATAACATTTCAAATTTCGATTATATATGATCCATGGATTATCCATGCCCCTTATATAACATTTTGTAATTCTTGGCATTGATATTGCCTCTTGCATATCGTTTACATACTCTAAAAAATCTTCCATTTCCAATACAAATACACACATATTGCAATCAAGAATCGAAAAATTGTTGTAAATCAGAAATAATCAAAATTATTCGGGACGCGCCAACCCATACCAGTTCAACTCATCCCAGAATCAAATCATACCATTTGCATTCATACCAAATACACTCATACCAACATGAACTCAAACCAAATTAAATTCATGCCAGTTTAAACTCATCCCATCATCAAATCGTACAATTTAAATTCGTACCAGTTTAAACTTATACCAGTGAAAAAATTTAAAAAAAGCAGACAAATAGATATAGCGATAACTATTACTACCTATAATTTTTATAAAAAATAAAGTATCGGTTGTATAAGTGTAAATTCCAATTTATTCTATTTAATTTACTATTATTTGTCAAAGGAGTAACCTAGTATGTATTATTCCCAATCGATATGAGTATTTAAATACTTGATATAACGTGGTACATTTGAAGCAGTAGAATGAGTTACTGTGCGAATATGAAATAATCACTTTGTCAAATAAATGATACATTAAAAATACATACGAACAATTTTAAAATATTTCAGACTTTTTTCTTAAGAAAATACTCATTATCCATTAGTTACCCAATATATCAGGTGTACTGGCCTGCCGGACATAGGAGATCACATGCAAATTATAATACCTCCAAAAATTGGGCCTCTTATTAAGTTTCATCGAAAATTATCGAAATATCGATAACTAAAATATATCGATACATTTCACCTATCACTTATCGATAAGTAATTCTTATTATCGTCCATGCCTAGACAGGATAATTCCTGTAATACTCTTTTATTCCAAATCACATATGTAATTCATTTATTACTAACATTGAAAAAGTTTGAAAATAGGCTATTCTTTACATAAGAAGAAGCAGAGGTAAGTAATATACTTCCGTGTTAAGACGGGGAAAATAATGGCGGCTGTATTTATTTCTTCAAAGGCTGCGTAGAAATTGGAGTGTATATTGTTTTGTATAAGAGGGAAGATCTATACAGAGTAAGGATCTTTTACTCACTCGTAGTAGTGAGTTCCGTAGTGAATAGATAAATAAGAAAAGTGTAATAATAATAAAATAACCAATTATTAGTACCAGAAACAAATTAAATTTAAAAAAAAGAAACTGGTAAGTAAATTAGGTTAGGTAGTTAGAAAATATAATATTGAAAACAATAGATGTTAACTTATCCTAACTTACTAACAAAAGTAACCAAACAAAACAACTTCTTAGTTCGATAATTTATTTTGTTTTGTTATAATTAATTAATCAAAATATATATAAATTGTAACAAACAAAAAAAGTACGTGCTTGCTCCTGTGTAATTTTTGTATAAATAAAATACTATAATAAATATTGCCACTAGTCCGTCCTATTAAAAATTTTAATTATTATTTATTTATTTTATTGATTTATTTATTTTTTTATTGATTTTACCTAGGAGTGAAGATCAGTAGCGGTGGTAAACAGGAAAATGAAATTACGGAGCGGGTGAATAAAGCAATGAATGCATATTATAGAATAAATAGAGTAATAGTGGAGAACAAGGAAATCAAAAGGAAAACAAAAATAAATGTGTATAAGACCATAATAAGACCGATTTTAACATTCGGATGTGAAACGTGGAAAATGGAGCAAAAAGACATAAGTAGGGTACAAGCTGTGGAAATGAAAGTCTTGAGAAGAGTAAAAGGGGTAACAAAAAGAGACAAAATAAGAAGCAGTGCAATAAGAGAGGAGTTGGAGATAGAACCAGTGGTGGAGTTTATACACAGAAGGCAGTTGGGATGGTGGGGACATCTGGTAAGAATGAGTGAAGAGAGGCAAGTAAAGAGAGTCTGGCAGGCAAGGGAGGGAAGAAGAGCGAAACGGGGAAGACCAGAAATTACATGGGATGAGGGAATTGAAAAAGTAATAAGGGAAAGAGGAATGAGGATGAATGACGCAAGAAGAATTGCTTGCAATAGGAAGGAGTGGGAGAGATGCATAGGAAGTGAGGTATAGGAGGATAACGAGAAGAGCTCAAGCCGACACCAGTTGATGGTATAAGGCATCTAGACATATATATATATATATATTTTATTGATTTAAAAATTGTAGTATGCGATTTGGAATAAAATAATATACAAGCCTCGCGGTTTCAGCTTGCCATACTAGACTAATCTCTCGACTGTAATGGCAAGCTTCCCCGCTCACTTTGTGATCTACTATTACTGGTATGTGTTTAAACTGGTATGAATTTATTTGCTATGCATTTAAATAGTATGATTTGATGATGAGATGAGTTTAAACTGGTATGAGTGTAACTTGACATGAATGTAAATAGAATGACTTGATGATGGGATGAGTTTAACTGGTATGAATAGAAGTTTGAGAAGGTATGAGCTGATGTCGCCCCAAAATTAATATATATTTATGCCTACATAACCTTATTAAAATACACTTAAGAGTAATGGAATGGACCCTTATGTCTTGAGGGATACTTTGATCTCAAAATACACTTATCAATGTGTATTTTGACACTTTTATAAGTGTCATTTAAGTGGAAAGATAAACTTAAGCAACGAGTATACATATGGCCGTATTTTTAGGAAATATGTAACTATATTATTTATAATACGTATTCGTATACGCAGCATAACATACATATGACTACATATATAACTTTATTTACTTAACTATTAAATTAAACTATTATTTACTATGTATTAATGATTCATATCTCATAATTCTTGCAGAATTGGCTGCTACAAATCAATCTCCATGTATTGGAAATCTTTCGAACCTATTTTCGTCTACGATTTTCTAACCAGGATTAATACATGTCGTTCAGGCTCCCATTTATAGCCCTCTGTAATTTGACCGCATTTCATTGATACAATTAACAAAACACAACTAGATGACGGATTGTGCTAAGTCAAAGTTGAGCAACTCAACCTACTTTACCGTTCGCTATCACTAATTTTATATTGTAAACGACCAATATATACAAATTATTTGAACTATTGTTAATAAATATCTCTTATGTTACACTAAGCGGATGCTAACAAGCATTTAAAGCGCTACATGTGAGCCATAGCATTCGTGTCTTTCACAATGGTTGGCACGTTAATCTGAATAGAAGTTAATCTGATAACATGTTAATCTACCTAGCCCAACAATTATTTCATCAAAATGGAGTGGAAAATCACTGTATTACTGATACTAATATACTCACCGATGACTTACTAATATGGAAAGTACTCATTTTATGTTTGAAGCAAATTACATTGATTGTCTTAGATTGAACAAGTTATATAGAACTTTTGTTCGTGTATGAAGCACCGATATAAATAACTAATTCAATAATAACAGAACAGCATAACCTAAATATAAAACAGCTGTTGATACAAACTCAAGGCTGAAAGCAGTGAACTCTGTACTACCTGGAACGGCCCCGTAACGTGCAATTTTTGCTAAATTTTGTGTCAGGGGCACTAGAAAAGGAAAACCATATTCTGAAGTATTGCCATCACTTTTTATTTCACACGGGATATGTCATGCAACATATGCAATTTTTTATTACTGGAAATTTTAATTCAAAAAAATTGTAAGTCTTTCATATTTACTTTGATTAAAACAACTATTTTTGTTTAGTTAATTATTATTGTTTTTATTACAATGGTTACTTCAATCGAATAGCATTGAAGAAACTAAGAAAATTATAAATTTTCTTAGTTTGTTTACTAGCAAAATGGTTACTCCATGGTGACTTGTTCAATTTTTATCATTCATTCTTCAATTTTTAATTTCAAATTCATACATTTGCTAGTTTCTTGTAAAATTTTCTACAATTTTGATGATCGCATACAGTGTTAAAAAAATGTATTATTAGTATTATTACCTATTGTACATAGTATAGAAAAATATGAAATAATACTAATAATAGTATATTATTACACGAGTGACGAAAATAGTATTTTCTGGAATCGAGAGAGCCCTTTACTAAAACTCGGCTTCGCCTCGTTTAGTAGTATTCACGGGATTCAAAAAATGATTTTCAACGAGTATAATACTATACTTTTTCTACGACCATCGTTGCTAAAATTAAATGTAATTAAAAAAATATATACAAAATAGCCAGAATTAGATTTGATAGACATTGCCAACTTGATATGAAAGTTCAATTTTATTGACTATTGAGTGTCATACAATTATTGATAATACTAATTATTTCTTTAAATTTATTATTGTATTTTACATGTAGTATTTCAGTTAAAATTTTATTTTATTTAATAATTACGAAAAGTAGAAAAACTTTAGAGTAATTAAAAATATTAAAATGCAGTGACTATTGATCATATGTATTTGCAGTTGCTGAGGATTGTTAGGCAACCAAAAATTATATACATAATTAAAAATTTATTCAAATTTTGAAAATTTAAAAAATATTTACCATTTCATGATATGTTGTGAATAATTTTTTTAAATTTGCAATGTGTGTTTAAATTGTTATTCAGCTTGATAATAGTTATTTATGTATTAACATGCATTAAAATGATTAAGTTAATATATATTAAGAGCGAATTATGATTTTATACATCATTTTTTCATCTATTTTTGGGCTTCGTATCTTTGGTTGCAGAATAATACTAGCCTCACACATTCACTGCGTTCCATGATAACCGTACGGCTCCTTTATCTGCTTTTGTAATATATAGTTCCTTTATTTTTTGTAAGATATTTTGTAACATTATAAATTTTGTTATTTTTTTCCTTAATGTGGTTATTCCAGGTGTATTGGATTGTTGGATGTTGCATTCAGCTTCAATCGCCATGTTAACCCTTTTTTGTATTGGTTTTTCGGTATGTAAATTGTATTTGAGGCTCAGATTTAGTACATCCATTTCATGTATAGTGAATGTGGTGGTTTTAAGGTTTAGTGTCCTGTTATGGAATTCCCGTGGTGGGCATGGGGGTGTGTGCTGTGTTTTACTATTTTGGATGGTTCTTGCAGGGCTGTTGTTATTATCTATTGCCTGTGTTTTAAAATTTAAGCAACTTACAGTTGCCTAAATTTTGGTTTATAACGGGTGACTTATAATGGCTTATTAGTGCCTATTTGTTTTATGTTTTATCGTCACATTTAAACATGAAATGTTTATATCATTTTCGGCTGACGGGACACAGCGGAACAGACATGCGCAGTGATGATATTTTAAAATTCATCAAAGCAATTTTCGAAACGTGTTCAACTCATCATAGTGCACCTGCAAGCAGCAAATGTGGCGTATTCGGCTGTACCGGAGTGATTTCCGACCAAGCAACATTTTTGATAGCTATAGTGAAGAGACAAAGCAATATACTTGGATCACGTGATCTCAAGTTGTTGTCCATTTGTGTGGAGAAACGTAATTTATTTTGGTACTTGTGTATTTAATTTTGATTTTGTTAAAATGAAATCGCAAATTACAATATGTGTATTGCAGTAAGAAATGCATACAAATTGAAAGTTTGGTTAATATATTTACATAATATAATATAACTAGTATCTTCAATATTAGTTGATTTATTAGCTGTCTGGACATACTATTCTTTAAACATAAAATTTTAAATGATGTCTCCATTACAGATATATTGATCTCAGCTAAGATTATATGAAGTTATGAACACAGAGAATAAATATAAATGACTTGTAACTATCTTAACTAGAAATAATTTTAAATAATAAATAAATAAGAAGAAATCCGTTTATTACTTTTGTGTATACTTTCTCACTCACAGACGCATATGGTGCTGCTATCTTTTGAAGGAATCGCTATACTTCTTTGCTCCAAAAATATTGGTGTTGATACTTGATATAGTTGCTCATAATTGTATATGAAAAAATTAAAAAATGGGAATAAACATAATAAATAAGGAAAAACTGAAACTGGTAATCATGAACAAGTAATGACCGAGACAAATAGTAATAATAATAACATAACTTCGGGTTATTTCGTGCTGTCTATTCTATGCGACGTTGCCGGATGAATTTTAGGAGACTGAACTTTTAAAAGATACTTACATTACAATATATTCCATAGTTTATACTACGCATTGTTGCGTAAAAAATATTGATTATAATTAATTATAGTAGATAGCATTTTAAATTTTCAGATATGTGCCTACTAAATTTATGACGATAATTAAATAACCCACAACAGAAATTTTGCAATTAAACATCTAAACTATGGTTTTGCAAATTTCACACATGTTCTAGTGTGAAATATTGTTAAAATGGTATATTTATTACATTAAAATAGAGAAAATTGAACAATTTATTTCGTTCACTAGAAAATTATACCAAATTAATTCATTAATATTCAAAATATTTAAAATTTTCGTAATGGAAAGAAACGAGATTGAATTTTACACACAATTTGTCAAATAAACCCTTGTCTATCTACTAAAAACGTTAACATTTTATAATTAATAAAATAAAAATTAAAGAAATTGAAAGGAGAAACAAAAAAAAAAACAATAACATCTTCCTCGACGGGTATCTCCACTAGGTCGCACCAAGTCATCTTATCTTATCCAGATCACTAGATCTGGTTTAAATGATTATCTTCAATTCATTTTTTTACGTAACTTCGTTACATTATTATACACCTGCTTTATCAACATAACCATAAAATTCTCTGTTTGATATATATTCATTATTTAATTTGTTGAAACTTACACCTATTTTTTATCATTTCTCTCTTGTTTCGTAATACTATTACGCATTCTAAGCCATTATTTTGTCGTGTAAATAAATAGTAAACAAATTTGTCTTCGAATTTTTCGGTGTTTCAATTTAACTATCTTATAAGTTGACAATTCAATCAACAGATTGGCGCTCGCGAAAATCCATTTTGTGAAGCCAATCCTCAACAATTTTATTAAGATAATATACTGTATATATATTCGTAATATATATTATGATATATATCATATACTATACTATATAATCAAAATTATTAATATTATATACTATTAATTAGTATTTTGGTAAATAGTAAAGAATCGGAAACATTTAAAACAATGGACGGACTAAGACAGGGGGGAGGACTGAGTCCAACATTATTTAACATATATATGGATGAGATAATGAGAGAAAGTGATAAAGAGGAAAGAGGGCTAGTCGTTGGATATAAAAACATGCAAAGGGTGGTTATAACGACTGGAGCATTTGCAGATGATGTGATGTTAGTTGCGGAGAATGAAAAGAGTTTGCAGAGAAAATTGAACAAATGGAATGAAGTGCTTAAAAAATACGAGATGGAGATGTGCAAGGAAAAGACAAAAGTAATGGTAATAGGAGAGAAACGGAAGTTAGAAATTAAGATAGAAGAGACGAGAATAGAACAGGTCGATTGTTGTAAGTACCTAGGAGTGCAGATCAGTAGCGGTGGTAAACAGGAAAATGAAATTACGGAGCGGGTGAATAAAGCAATGAATGCATATTATAGAATAAATAGAGTAATAGTGGAGAACAAGGAAATCTCAAGGGAAACAAAAATAAATGTATACAAGACCATAATAAGACCGATTTTAACATTCGGATGTGAAACGTGGAAAATGGAGCAAAAAGACATAAGTAGGGTACAAGCTGTGGAAATGAAAGTCTTGAGAAGAGTAAAAGGGGTAACAAAAAGAGATAAAATAAGAAGCAGCGCAATAAGAGAAGAGTTGGAGATAGAACCAGTGGTGGAGTTCATCCACAGAAGGCAGTTGGGATGGTGGGGACATCTGGTAAGAATGAGTGAAGAGAGGCAAGTAAAGAGAGTCTGGCAGGCAAGGGAGGGAAGAAGAGCGAAACGGGGAAGACCAGAAATTACATGGGATGAGGGAATTGAAAAAGCAATAAGAGAAAGAGGAATGAGGCTGAATGACGCAAGCAGTTCTGCTTGCAACAGGAAGGAGTGGGAGAGATGCATAGGAAGTGAGGAATAGGAGGATAACGAGAAGAGCTCAAGCCGACACCAGTTGATGGTACAAGGCATATAGACATATATATATAATTAGTATTTTGGTAAAAAGAATTACAAAAAAAAATTGCACTAACTTCACCGCTGTTACAAGACTTGCGCAAAAATCATATGTTGCATAGTTGCAACCGCCTCTCTAATAGAAATTCGTTTTCACCGCCTGAACAACGATCGGGTTTTATAATAAATCGCTAGCAAGCACTTGACAAGGCATAACTCTTATCAACTAATTTGTACTGCTAACCAACTGACGATGGGGGTGAGTTACTTGTAGGGCATTAATGATGAGTGGCTTTACAAAATGGATTTTCGCGAGCGCCAATCTGTTGATTGAATTGTCAACTTATAAGATAGCTAAATTGAAATACCAAAAAATTCGAAGACAAATTTGTTTATTATTTATTTACACGACAAAATAATGGCTTAGAATGCGTAATAGTAGTACGAAATAAGAGAGAAATGATAAAAAATAAGTATAAGTTTGAACAAATTAAATCATGAATATATATCAAAGAGAGAATGCACGTGGACTGTACACAAAGTACGACATGAGAACGAACTGTTCGAGAATTGTCACTAGACTGACTTCGCCGTGATGATTTTTCCACTCTTTCGACCCGGTCCTTGGCAACTTCAGGTTGTCAGAAAACTGTAAAATCTAAAGTCATGCCGATAAAAAGAAGAATTGCTCTGTCGTACTCTGTGAGGAAATGAGAGTGCATGTGAATTCTGGTAGGGCGGAAGCATCGACGCATCCATCCACCTGAATACAGTTTAGATGTGATATGTGGTTGCATTTTTTGTGGATACATCGACCGAAAATATCTGTTATTGATTTATAGATATGATGTATAATTGTGTATTTATTGATTATGTTCATTAGTAAAAGGAATAATTGCTACGACGTTGGCTGCTCGCTAGCGGGCTGTAATGCACACAATAATAATAATAATTTCAAATACAAAATGTTATCGTTATTCAGAGAAAAAAAAGCTAGCTAAAGGCAAGCCTTTTCGACTGTGGTGAATTGCTCGTTTTTCGTCAGGTCAACTTTGTCGGAGAGATAGTCGGAGACCCGCTCCACCAGCGGGGAGAATTTAATAACTGCGAAGGAGAGCAGTCGCGGTAAGCGAGGTCGGGCTAGAGATTCAATCCATTCAAGTACAGTGGTGGAATCCGACCACATATTAACTGGCGCAGCGGCTGGAAAACACCCACTTAAATGAGAACAGAGTCCGAGAGACCGAGAGACTCCGTTGAGAGCAACGGAACCCTCCGCACCTTCACTGCATACTAGAAAACCTAGATCAGTTTTGATAAGCCTAAACGTAGAGGCTGGAACCATATATTTTGTGAGTCGTAACCAACGAATACCAAAGCTGCTCCTAAGATCAGACCAATGTCGGAAGGAATATCAAAGGAGGGATCAGCCAGTGGAAAATTTTCCAAACCTGGTAGATTATGCCTGATAGGCTGTAGAGGAAGAGGGCCTGCCAATCGTGGTAGTACATGTGCCACTATGTGAAAGGATCGAGATGGAAGCACCCGAGAGGTAATCTGTAACTCTACCTTACCTTTTGAGTAGATGGTTTTATCGTCTAATATGCTAGAAGTCTGTGTCGTGCGCTTAGTCACAAGACTAAGCGCAGACTGTAAGTGTTTACTAGCTAATTTAATTAGCTATTTCGAGCAGATACGGGACAATGATGGACCTCTTTATCATGTAATACATTTACTTTTTAGAGGGTAGCTAACGCCCTAAAAGTTTCATCCACGCAGTGAACAAAATATCTTCTGACTGTTAGAAAGATGTACCAATTAAGCTACTAAGAACCAGCATAATTTATAAGAAACCTAAATTAACAGATTTAACAAAGGCCCAGGAATATGATATAAGAAATGACATTTATGATATGTATCAAAGAAGTAAGTGCTTAATGTTACTATTTAAGTTATTTTTTAGCTATTAAGAAATTCGTTTAATATAATAAGAGAACAGATATAGTTATTTGAATGTATACGATTAATTCAAAGAGTGTCTAAAGAAATTTTTATTTTAGAGCAGCATGTAACAGCAAAAACATTACTTGTACGGAGAAATCGACATTTTTTGAAAGATCTCGAGAAAATACCGTAGATGCCATGGTTTCAAATCTTCTAGACTGACGAATTCTATTAGGAATCGCCAAATATAATGGATTTTCGAGCAATATTCGGGCAAATCTGCCCATATCTCCGAAACCATAAGTCGCAGCACGGAGAAATCGGCATTTTTGGAAAGATCGCGAGAAAATTCCGTAGATGCCATGGTTTCAAACCTTCTAAACCGACGAATTCTATGGAATCGCCAATTATAACGGATTTTCGAGCCATTCTCGGACAAATCTGCTCATATCTCCGAAACTATATACATAAATAAGTAAATACATAAGTTATTTTTTAGCTATTAAGAAATTCGTTTAACGTAAGAAGAGAACAGATATAATTATTTGAATGTATACGATTAATTCGAAGAGTTTCTAAAGAAATGTTTATTTTAGGGCAGCATGTAACAGCAAAAACATTACTTGTAAGGCTTCAAGCGAAAAGAATGTTTAATGGAAGCGAAACAACTTTAAGAATTATTTTGAGGAAAATCGGCATCCAATACAAAAGAGATTATCCATGTCGAAGATTATGCGAGCTGACTAGAAAAGTCTTCACGTACGGCCAACCTTACTGATAGCAGGCCAGCCACCGCCTGGGCCACAAGCGTGGGGTTAGTCCTATAGGCGCCACACACAAGTAATACAACCTCACTAACAACTGTCGCCATTTTATTACAATAACTATCATACCTTAACAGCACCGATAGCCCAACATTGGCGAGCATCCTTCTTCGCCCATATGCTGGTTCACCTACCCTTGGAAGCAGTCTACTCACGATACCCACGTAACGCAAATTGATGTTGGACCATCAGTAGCGTAACCTTTTAACACCATTTGGATTGTGATAATTTAGCACCGTAAACGTGGGGCACGATTTTTGTAAACTCGAGTTGTGGTTAGATAATTTGTTTTTGCTTCATTAATTTCATAATATTAATTTTATGTTTTAAATGTATTGTTTTTTTTCATCATTTATATCATTAATATTTAACAAATAAGCCTACACCGGAAATGGTAGACAGGCTTTACGATACATATATATAATATTTAACAAATAACTTAGATACATATATAGGTACCGATATTATTCAGAGTTGGTCAACATATTTTTCTAATTGGGTAAGTGACAATAAATTAACATTAACGCGTCATTTGAATTATACAGATATTATAACAGATAGTAGCCATTCGTATTTTCTTTGTTCGGTAAATTTTCCCTTGTTTGTTTGTTATTAAAATACTTGTTATTGGCCTTAAGCTTGGAACCTTTTTATTGTTGAGTATTTTTGCTGAGAAGCAAATAAGCTTGGAAAAATACAGCTCTATTTTCCGATCTATTTCTTTTTTTTAAATATTTTTCGAAGATAGAATAATTTAGTCATTGTTCGGTTTATTTTTCTAGTATTTTTGTTATTTTTAACTATTATTAGTAAACGATTTAACAATAGCCATTTTTATTTCCATACGAAAATAGCTGCCTGTTTGGTGTTTTGAGCATTCTTTCTTGTTTGCTAGTTTTTCGTTTCTTTATTTGCTGATATTTCGTCTGGTTTTTCTGGCGTGAAAAATAAGTTTACTTAAAATTATTTAAATTTTAATTATATTGCGGTATTTTAGATATATTTTTTTTATTGGTATTATTAATTATTTCTATTAATTTAAATTTTACAATGGATTTGTGTAATTTGGATTATTTGAGTAGGGATATGCTCGTTTGGGAAGCATGCTCCCGGGGTTTGGAAATTGATGAGGGACAGAGTAAAGCCGAAATCAGATCTTCAGTACGAGCGCTGATGAGATTAGAAGGTTTTAATGAATCTTTGTCAGGCCTTGATGCCACGATCAGGATCAGTTACTCTAACAGGAATTTTAGTTGAGATTGAAAAATTAACCATTAAATACAAAAAATCAGTCAGATAAATGTCGAGCTCGATTGCAACACCTGTTCCACCGGTTAAAGTATTCTCCGATTTCAACCAAGTATAAAAAACGAAAAGACCAGCTTTTTGTAAATGTTCCGTGCACTTTGGATAAGTTACAAAAGCGTTACTCCCGCAACAGTAGCTTTATCTTCACCGACTGCGAGAAATCCAATTTCCGCTACTTCATTGGTGGTAGATTAAAATCCATACTTTGATGTAATGTCTTCAGCACCTTCACCATCTTTTCACTCTTCTTATATTTGTTCTATGCATAAATGGAGTTTAAAATTCACTGGCGATATTCAGCAATTGTCACTGCATGCATTCTTAGAAAGAGTTTCGGAACTTCAAACTGCTAGGCATGTTTCGCAAAAACAACTATTTGAATCTGTCATAGATTTATTTAGCGATAGAGCATTAAGTTAGTTCAAAGCCAATCGCGATCGATTTTCTGATAGGGATGAATTGGATAAACTACTTAAATTGCATTTTGAACCAGCTGATTATCGTCCTCACTTATTCAGAGAGATTTTAGGCAGAACACAAGATATTAATGAAAGCAAAACAGATTATTTAACATCCATGCATGCTTGGTTTGGCCGTTATGGTACTCTTTCAACTGAAGATCAGTTACAAATTGTTCTTAGAAACTTAGCACCATTTTATAGTGCTCAATTAGTTGATGTTACCACACTTGATGAGTTAGAAAGAGAAGCGTTAAAGTTGGAAGCAAAAAAGTATCGTTCAGATTGTTATCGGCCACCTCCACAACAACGCGATAATTTAGTTGAGCTTGATTTTGCATCAGTAGCGGCTGGATTTGGTAATCTCCACATTCAGGAATCTGCGTTAACATATAATAATCAGAAAAACGTTGGAAATAACCCTAATCAAATAGTTTCGGGGAACGTTAATAATGGTCATCCGTTACGTATTCAAAATCAGCCCCAAAATGTAAATTATACTTCTCAATTTAATCAAAATTCTAATTTTCATCGAGCACCTCAGTATCCAAATTTAAGTACTAGAAATCCAAATAATAATAATTTTTATCGTGATAATCGTAATAATAATAATAGTAATTTTAATAATACCCGAAATGGTGTAAATTTTGTTAACAATCGCCCTCGTAATGTTAATAATAATAATAACCGTCCAATTAATCGCAATTCGTTGAATCAAACAGTGACGAGAAATCAAAATTTGTCATGTTTTAATTGTAGTGGGGCCGGTTATTTTCGCGCTAACTGTAGAAGACCTTGCAGCAATTGCAGACGGCCAGTCAATAGTTGATTTTGCTCGGGAAACGGGACGCGGAGCGCGATAATCGCTAATCGTATTCTCGCTCAAATTGTTTCTGCGAATAATTTTGCAAATAGCGATATTTCAAACCTTCTAAACTGACGAATTCTATTACCAAACGCCAAATACTCGTATATAGGGTTTTCGAAAAATTTTCGACAATTCTCGGACAAATCTGTTCATATCTCCGAAACTATAAGTCGCATTTTTGGAAATATCTCGAGGAAATACCATGAATACCGTAGTTTTAAGCTTTCTAAACCGACGAACTCTATTAGCAATCGCCAAATTCCCATTGCAACCATGTATCACATCCACTATAAATATCAATTAATACAAAGAAAAAAAAATCTAATTCATCTTAGGCTGGCTTTGGATAATTAATAATGGTACCTAGTAGTTACAGAAAATCTGGGTTGCTATGATACGTCAAATTATTTGCTAATTATTGCTTCTAATATGTTTTCATTATTTAATTATTTTCCATATTAAATTATTTAAATAAAATGCGATTCTCGAATGAAGAAAAGTTCGATTTAATTAAAATATTTTATTTATGTCAGAGAAATATGATCCGCGCTTTTTACTTGTCGTTTTAATAATAGTAATAGCAACGATTGTTCTTTTAGTAATAGTAATAGTTATTCTAGTTCAAATGGTAATTCGCATAGTATTTTATATTCAGTGTATAATGAAAATAAAACCATATTAGATTATTTATTTTCGCATTTGAATGGCGATGAACGCCCTTATCTAAAAATAAATATTCTAGGTCATTCACTTCTTGCTTTGTTAGATAGCGGTGCAACAACAACTATTGTAGGACTGCCGGAATATGAACTTTTATTATTAAGATTGAATAAAAGTAAAAGTATTTGTAATATAGCGAATGGTGAATCTTGTGTTAATATTGGATCAATTTGTACAGCTGTAACTTTTGAGAATAAGACAAAAATTTCAAATATTTTAGTTTTACCAGAATTACCCCATATAACGATTGTCGGTGTTGATTTTTCCAAATCTTTTGAAATTATTCCGGATCTACGTAGAGATGTGTGGCATTTTGCGTCACCAAATACGGTGTCAATTAATGCGATAGCTAGTGTAGATACTTTGTCAAGAAAACAACGATTAAGTTTAGATAGTTTAATTTCGGAAAGTTTAGATTTAACGAAAGATAAATTAGGTTGTTTCATTGTCGCCAAAAATGATATTGAATTGGAAACAAGTACGAAACCAATTAAGCAACGCTACTAACCTGTTAGTCGTTTTAAACAAAAGATCATAGATGAGCATTTGAATGAAATGCTCGAACGTTTATGTTTTGATACATATATATATATATATATATATATATATATATATATATATATGTCTATAAGCCTTCTACCATAAACTGGTGTCGGCTTGAGCTTTTCTCGTTATCCTCCTATTCCTCACTTCCTATGCACCTCTCCCACTCCTTCCTGTTGCTAGCAATTCTTCTTGCGTCATTCAGCTTCATTCCTCTTTCTCAAGTTTTGATATACAAATCACAAAAACTTAATTGTTACCTATATTCTGTAGATATTTAATACCTAAATACTTTTATTTACTTTTGAATATAAAACAAATGAATGATATATTTGGTGAGATTACTGTAAGCTTATATTGTTAGCTAGCGCTGCGCTCAAGGTTCAGTGATAATTTAATTTTGTCAGATTTTTGCTAAAAAATGCTAATTATAATTTAACCAATAGCACAATTATCAAGTCTTCTCGCGATCTTCTTTGATAAAATGATGACGTCATTTTTTGCTAAAGAAAAATCAAAAGAATATGTGCATGGTTGTCAGAAGGTTTTTTCAATTTTTCTAAAAATACTCGATTTTACAATTTGCAATATTTAGACAACATAATGCTGATCAGTAAAACTTTTGAGGAGCACTTGCCGTTATTAAAAACTGTTTTCGATCGCTTACCTGCTGCTGGTTTAGTTCTCTCCAAGGTGAAATGCAAGTTCTCTGTTTCCGAGTTGAAGTACCTCGGTTACGTAGTAGATAAGAACGGACTGCACCCTGAACCGGATAAAGTATCAGCTATTTTAAATATTCCTTCGCCGACTAATGTGAAACAAATACGTAGCTTTATCGATACTGCATCCTGGTATAGGCGATTTATTCCAGATTTTTCCGCAATTATTGCACCAGTTACAGCATTAATTAAGAAAAGAGTTAAATGGGAATGGACAGAAAAATGCGAAACTGCGGTAAGAACGTTAAGAGTGTTTGGCGACCACACCAATATTGACTTGGCCAGACTTTAACAGAGAATTCCAAATGCAAACAGACGCTTAGGCGTACGGTATTTGCGCCGATTTAACCCAAAAATTTGACGATGGAGAGAAAGTTATCTCTTATTTAAGTAGATCGTTAACTAAAAAATAGCAGAAATTTATAGTCACAGGAAAAAAATGTTTGGCAGTTATATGAAGTGCAGAAAAACTTCGTCATTATTTGGAGCCTACGCATTTTACTGTCATCCCTAATCATCATTCGTTGTTATGGTTGCATAATAAGGATCCATGCGTAAGGATCCACAAGGCAGATTGGCCAAATGGGCTTTACGTTTACAGTCATATAATTTTACTGTGGTTCATCGTCCAGGTAAATGTGGTCCCCGATTCGCTAACATCGATGCGTCATTTAAAAACACTAGTGATAGGTGGTATCAGAATATGGTACAAAACATGGAATTGCGTTCACGTAAATATTCTGATTGGCACTTTGAAAACGGCTTATTATATATACATGTAAAAAATCCATAAGCTGTAATTTCTGGCGATCCATGGATATTAGTAGTTCCAAAGGATAAGCTAAAAGCTGTTATTTTTATAACAGCTTTTTATAATCATCGAGTCATTTTGGTGTTTTTACAACTTTTTGGCGTCTACATGAACGGTACTATTGGCCTAAAACGCGTGCTGCTTTAAGTCGATATATTAAATCGTGCAGAAGTTGCGAACAGAATAAAGTGGAATAAAAACTTCCACCTGGTTTTATGGGACCACCTGGTCGTTATATATAACGACCAGAAGTAGAAGAACCTTTTCAAATGGTCAGCTTAGATTTTATTGGCCCACTTCCACGGTCAAAACACCGGAATACTTCAGCATTGGTAGTTTCTGATTATTTCAGTAAGTTCGTTTTGATTGCTTCTGGTAGGGTGCAAATGCTAAGTTCTTCACTAAGTTTGAGGACGAAAATGTTTTTTTAACATACAGAGTTCCCCTATATTTGATGTGTGACAAAGGTACGCCAATGAAATCTAAAGACTTCCAAAAACTTTGCGATAAATATCAAGTGCAAATCGAGTCAATAAGGTCGTAAAAACAATGTTAAAAACATATTTAAATACAACCCAAATCCACGTAGTAACGATCAGCGAGCTTGGAATCGTCAGTTCTCAGCCATTGCTTGTGCTATTAGGACGGCCAAAAGTGAAGTCACAGGATATACCCAATTTTATGTTAATTTCGGCAGGAAACACCGAATTTCTGGTACAGAGAATTCGCTATCTTTAAATACAACCTCAGATGTTCCTCTTAATCAAGTGGAAAACACAATCAAAAATTTACAAGAAATTTATAATCATGTTAGAGCTGAAATAAAAGCATCTCGCGAGCGAACTGCTAATAATTACAACTTAAGACGACGCCCAACATAAAATTATTTTGTCGGCTAACAAGTTTGGTGAAAGGACCAATCTTTCTCATATGCAACCAATCATTCTAGTAAAAAATTAGCTCCTCAGTACGTTGGCCCTTTTATTATTAAAAAAAAAACAAAATATCTATTACCTACGAATTGGAAGATGCCGATGGTGTACGTCGCGGAATTTGGCATTTTGGTAAATTGAAACCTTTTGTTCCTCATGATGATTCTTTTCATGAAACGTCTCGCGATCCTGGTTAATTTATTAAATAGCTTTTTTTTTATAATTGGAATCGGCGCTTTTAATATTCCTTTTTTTGTTTATTTTTCCATTCTATTCTATTTAATGCACATATAAGAATTATATGTGTACGTTATGTGTACGCTATTTAATTTCGTTAGTATGATTTTTATTTATGCATTTTATTTTATTGAGATATACCGGTCTGGTTCATTTTTGTGTTCCGTTAGTTTTTTTTGTCTTTATAAAGAATCACCCATTTTATTCTGCTGGTCAATAGTAGATCCGAGATAAGAAATGTCTATTTAAATCTGTTATTATCTCTTATTATTGTCGCAATATTTTTTTTTGCTTCAGTTTTTTTAAATGCATTAATCTTTTTTTTTCGGTTCCACTTAACCGCTACTTCATTCTTTTTACTGCGCTGCGTTTGTTTATGTAGTTTCGGTCCATTTCCATTTCAGTGGTTGAAAGCTGATTGCTTCATATCCCGCCTGTTTAAAGTTACTCTTTGCTGTTGCTGATGTGCGGTGCGTTACATTATTTTATATATGCATCATAAATACACTCTTAGTCGTAGCTTTATTGCGTGCGTCTAGTCCGAGCATTGCATACACATGTTACACATTGCGTCTTTTACGGAAGTTTGACTGTAGCCTTTGCAATTGTTCAGGCAGAGTGTTCTAGCCTCGGCTAATAGTGATGGCTCTTGCCAGAACAAGAGAAATAGATAGGTGCTGACTCAATTGGAATTCACCAACAAAAAAAACCAAATTTGAACTATGTACATTTATTTACAACACTGGTTGAGATTATTTACAATGATTGAAATAATACAACTTTGATGTAAATACAACACAACCACCTCAGATTCATGTAGTGAGAGAAAGTCTTTTGCCGTGAATATAAACTTTACAGTGCTAATCTTGTTCCCGATCAGTAGATTTCTTTTACTGTCGCGATGGAGTGAGCTAGTGATTTATTTTATCACTTGAGGACATGTAAGTAACTTTACTGTCGCGAGAGAGTTAGAATTATACTTGTCGACATGTAAGTAACTTTACTGTCGCGAGAGAGAGAGAGCTTATGCTTGAGACACGTGAGTGATTGGTTGTGAGATATGATTGTTGAGATACACTTGTGTAGAAACACTTTAAATTAGTCACTGTAAAATTGTATACTGTCTTCTTGAATGTTCCATTCCCATATACATAATAAATAGGACGCACTGAGCACTGAACCACCATTAAACGTATATTGATGGGCCCTCTCTCAAGCGTGAATTTAATCGAAGTGGCGATTGGAAAATTCTTATAATTACTAAATTTGAACAATTTTCGATGCAAGTTAGATAAGAACAGAATGTGGAAATCTTATTCTATAATACATATCACTACTGAACAAAAATATCAATCAATAAAAAAGATACAATCAAAATCATATAAAAATAAGTAGAGTTCATCGTTCAGAAACGATAAAAAAGTGCATAGTAATTAACGTAAATATTGTATAGAAACAAAAATTGTGTGAAAAGTAAATACATATTTAAATCTACGTAACAAAAAAAATTATTAGTAATTACAGAACTAAAACAACATATAGCAGCGAAATTTAAATCGCCGGCAAAACAAGTGGCATATGTAGTCAAGACGGATTCCTTTGGCTACTCCTCTAACGTCACGTTAATAAGCAGTAAACCGTATTTTCGAATGCCTTAGTGTTATGTGCTGGTAAAAATGTGTTATTTTATGTGCCTTGTACTATAAAGCAGATGTATTGTTTCTTTGCAAATTTCCAATGTATGCAGATTTACTCACGTAGTGTATATGAAAAGTAATTCATATGGTTAAAAACTTGAACCGTTATGTTGTTGATAATAGTTTGCAGTTTGTTTGAGTTCATAATTGAATGGTATTATTTATATGGGTCAAGAGCATTGGTTATATTTAGTCGTTGTATGTTAATTTATTCATTTGAAAACTAGAATTATCATATGGATAAATGGTCAAAAATTGGCCCAATAAATCGTAGATAGAGCAGCGACATGATTTTACGTGTGTTGCATATCTATTTCAATTATTAACAGAAAATTCATTGTTTAGAATGAGTTAGAATAATCAATGTAGTTGACTCTGCATGATAACAGACGCGGGGTGGATCTTACGATTAGAAACGGGTTGTGCGGCAGAGGAGAGGTAACGAGCATAAAAAGACGACAATACCAGCGAGCGAACGCAGTAGCTGGTCCTGCGTTTGGCGACATCACATCATCACCTAGACGACGGTTACAAACCAATCTGTTCTTTTCAGAACAAATTGAACATTGTTTCGGAAACAACATGAGCAATGGGGCTAAAATTAAAATCGTTCTTTTTCAAGAACACAATAGAAAAATAGAAACAGAAGATTTGGATAGAGATCTATTGTTCTGTTTTAAAACAAAGAAGAGATATTAGTGTTGTAAACAAATCGTTCTTTTTCAAGAACAAATTCTGGAAAATCGTACTAAAGTAAATCGTTCTTTTTCAAGAACCAAATGTAAAAAATCATACTGAAAGTAAATCGTTCTTTTTCAAGAACCAAATTTAGAAAATCATACTGAAATACTAAATGTTCTTTTTCAAGAACCCAAAGAAAAAAAAAGAAAATCGTGTTAATGTAGCAGTACTTAGTAGTAGTGTGACGTCACGTCGAAAACAGCTCGTTTCTAAGTGAAATACGACCCGCATTTTGTTGTGACGTCGCGTCATTGTTATTATTTTTAAAGAATGCCATAAATTTTCTTGTTGTTTTACAACAAACTCCCCCCTTGTGTGAACGATCTGGGCAATGATGTGTGTCAATGTTTTGACTGAGTGACTGAAATATGAGTGACCTTAATGCAATTTGAGAAGCTGAAAAATATTTACAAGTACATACATATATATACAGCGTGAATGCTGGATAGTAGAATGAACTATTTACAGAGTGGAAGCGGGCATAGGTGCGTAATGTTCCTAACAAACTCTCCCTGTTTTGTTTTAATTCGCGCAACCCTTACCTTCCCATCCTTTCCAGGGAATACTTCCAAAACTCTGGCTAATGGCCACTCGAGTGGTGGGGAATTTTCTCCCTTTAAGAGAACAATATCGTCATTTTTAATATTTGGAGCAGGGGTGATCCATTTGGGCCTATTTTGGAGGAGATTGAGATAATCTTTTGACCACCGAGACCAAAAGGATTGTTGGATTTGAGTGAGTCTTTTCCAACGATTCAACCTATTTAATGGAATTTCTGTTACATTGTGCTCGGGGTATGCAGTTAGAGGTCCTCCTATTAAAAAATGGTCTGGAGTTAAGCATTGGTTGTCACTGGGGTCACTGGTTAAGGGTTGTAGTGGTCTTGAATTTAATATAGCCTCGATTTGGCAGAGAATAGTGGTGAGTTCTTCAAAAGTACAAGCTTGATTGCCCATTATTCTGTGTAAGTGATATTTTGTACTTTTGATGCCTGCTTCCCATAACCCACCCCAATGAGGTGAAAGCGGAGGAATGAATTTCCAAGAGATTTCTTTGGTGACGAGAAAAACTGCTCAAACATCAGTAGCATAACCCTTTAACATCATTTGGATTGTGGTAATGCATTTAATAACATGAAAACCAGCAAAAATCAGTTGTATCAAAATATATCAGAAACGATGAATGAAATGGAATTTTACGTCGTGTCAGGAATTGAAGGTTGACAAGGATGCAGGCAGAAATTCGCAAATTTACAAAGTTCATATCTAAAATTTATAGATAAAAGAAGAAATACTGGATGCGGTTTTATAAATAAGAGTAGATATACAACAGCAGAACTAGACCACTGGTTCAAAATTTCACCACCAGAGGGCACCATAATCGCGGGCCCCATTTTTATTTCATTGAGTTTCATGTGTTGTCCGCTAGGTGGCGCTGAGTGTAAATTTTCCTTTTTTCAATTTTTATGTTAGATGGCGCTTTATGTGTCAATTGTCACTTTCATATTTTTGAATTTTGTGTGTCAAATATCAGTGTCATATTTATTTTTGAAATGTGGCGCCAAGTTTCAATGTGTTTTCCAAGGTATCTTTTGATGTAATGTTTGACGTTTGATGTTATGTGGATAGATGTCGGTAGCATCGAATATTGTCAAGAATTTGAAAAAAGGTGAAGGCTTGTGAGGCGTGCTTACCACCTGGATAAGTATAAAGATGCGCGCAGTCATAATAGGCGTCCTTACACCTATCCTTAATGTGGTTAAGCACACCTCGTGATTGCAGCAGTAAAGCAGAGGAGTAAAGGAAAAGGAGAGAGAGAGAGAGAGGCAGATGATAGACAAGATCTTTAAAATAAAATTTTTAGATGTGAATAGGAATCGAACCTATAAACTTTCATGAGGGTATAAGGACCTTACCACTGCACCACAAAGCCAACCGACATCCATTATGTTGGGTTGAGTATATAAATTGAATTTTGGGTTGTGCCGAACAATAATCTGTATTTTTAATATAAAATATAAAATCGCCCGAGATCTTTAACAGGATGTTATTTGAAAGGATTATAAGGGTGAAAATTTTTTCTATAAATTTTATAATCTGTATTAAATCTAAATTAACATATTTAGCCATATGCAAATGGCTTACAAATCAGCTTTTATAAAATTATTATAAAATGTGATAAAGTCAATTAAATTTAGCCTATTAATTAAGGGAACGACATGATATGTATTGATGAATATTATGTTAACCAAATCAGATTCTGTTAATCATATAATTTTTTCCTGTCTAGTAATTTGAATCATTTTTAATTCCTCATTATTATTACCTGTTATGCTTATATTCTTACAAAAATAAACCGTAAATAGTCTAATTCCATTTGTCGATGCATTGGCTTTTCACCAACATTAACTTATTAGTGCTCAGGATCGTATGTATATAAAACAGCCTCTGGATTAATGGGGAAACTCGGAGGTGTTAAAAAATAATAAAAGAAAGACCTTTTCTCCAACTGAAAAACTTATTTATTGTTTATAAAATAAGATGCAATCAAATAATAAAATATTCTATGGTGAAAAAATATCATAGATCAGACAATTCTAAAAATTATTTATCAATGAAAAAATTCTATAATTTTTATATAGAATAACGATGAGCGAAGCTAGTAGGATGGTAAACAACAGGAAAGAATGGAGAAAGTTTTGACGCGAAGCAAAAGCGTATAAGCCTAGAGAAAGAAAGAAAAAGAAGAAAAAGAGATAAAGACTAACAAGCCTACACCAGAAATGGTAGACAGGCTTTACGATATATATATATATATATATGATTATATTCTTACAACAAATAAAACGTAAATAGTCTAATTCCATTGTACTAAAATATATATGACGAATCCAATACATATTAGTGTTTTCTTTTTTAAATGCTTCAAATTAAGAGGGCATTATTTAATTTTACAAAAGGCCTAATGTTTAGCCGAACATCAATCATTCTTTATTGTATTTAATAATAATGAAGGTTTTGCTTCATGACAAACCGATGTTTATCAATTTGAACAGCAATTTCTCTTAAGGAATTTTAGAATGCGTGGAATGATACTCTGTATTTTTACTATAAAATCACCCCAAACCCTTTAACAGGATGTTAGTTGTATTAAAGGATTATAAGCATGAAAAATGTTTCCAGAAATGTTATAATCTCTATTGCATTGTTAGTGTAGGCTATTATGTAAAATATGCTTATGATCAATCACTTTGCTACTACGACTTTTATCGAGGAGAAAATTGTGTAAGGTCGTGCGAAAATGGGAAGGCTGTTATGGTGCTAAAAATCTAATATCGAGTCTATTATTCCATAGCCAAAAAATATTTGATGAAAGTTTAGTTGCTATAGAGCTAAACAAATCACATATAGTGTTTAACAAACCGGTTTATATAGGAATGTGTATTCTAGATATATCAGTTTTCAACCCTTTTCAAGTTCAAGCAAGTTCAGATCTGTCGATAGACGAAGGTAAGAAAATAGGTAAAATAAATAACTTATAGTTATTAATAGGCAGGTAATAAATTAAAATTATAAATTTATTATTTTCTATTATAAACTGATACAAAAATATAATAAATACAAAAACATTCAAATATATCGATTTAAAATAATTTCTTCAGATATAAAAAAGTTTTAATCTTATGGGTATGTAGAGGGCCATCAATTACATCGCAATCATCATCTTCATTTGTACGATGTCCCCAACAAAGCTTCAAATATTCTGATACCATTTCTTCTGGTAACTCTATTTGATTACTCAATATTTTTATAAAATAATCACGGAATCTGAGTGGATACTCAATGCTGTTAGTCATATCTTTTAATTCTAAAATTTGATTAGTCGTTACCATGATTTCTTCTTTTACTAATAAATTTAAAAGCACACTTTAAAAATAATGTTGTTGTTACTGCTGCCACACAATAGAGTATCGACAAGATTGGATCGAGTTTCTGTATTGATGAAACAGATGAAATAAATATTGGGGCGAGGAATCTGTCTAAACTCTCCCACTCACTATCTTTAAACTCAGCATTTTTGTTTATAATTCGAATTTTGTATTATTTGGAATGGTTGTAAACAAAATTGAGTCTGTAGCTTTTCCATATTACTCCAATTAGAAGGCCAAATATCATTAGTTGAATTGAAACAAATATAAACTTATTCTGCATTTTTCGGATTAATTACATATATTACATTATTAAAAATTGTAACTAAAAAAAGAAAGTAAATCCAAGCATGATCATCTGATTTGGATTACTTGAATAAATTGAAAATCAACTGTTTCGTATGCATATATACAGGGTGTGTCGCTGCTAGTATTTTTAAGTTCAATGGTGGATAGGGGATGAAAAACTGAACGGAAAATGTCTAAACAAGGAGGGGGACTATCTTCAATAGTTGCCGAGATAATCAGCATTTTCTGTTATCTTTAAAAACGTTCGTGAACTGCAGCGCAACTGACCTACGCAATACTGAGTCCTGAAAAGTAGAATAAACATTGAACTCATTAACGAGTTCAATTTCACACGTCGTATAAAATTTCTCTATTTCTTGTGAGAGACAGTGGCGGCGTTTTAATAATTTAGTTTTAAAGCGAAATTTAAAGTTAAAATTTTTACAATTTTCATTTTTACAGATCAATTTTTACAGATAGTGGTATTCTCATAAAGAATTCTTCTTTGGCACATGTTGATAATTTATTTGGAAAGTTCCAACTTCCTATAATTAAATGTTTTGCATCTTCTTCAGTATAACGTAAGTATCGGCGAATAAGACTAACAATTCCCGGATCTTTAACATGCTCCACTTCTACACCATTCAATTCATACGTTACTGAATCAAATAAAAATGGTCCTGCATTATTAACTAGGCACACAGTTCCATCTCCTTTTGTCTTTTTCAATTTTCCTTTAATTACCAAAGCAGATTCGGCCAAATAGCCAAACATCATTTCTATTTATTGTTATTTCAATTACATAACTGTTAGAAAATGACTTAATATAGGGAAGCTGTGTTCGATATTCCATTTGGGTTATAGAATCATCATTCAATGGAGATTTATACAGGTTTAAAATTTTATCTGACGGCATATCCAATCGATTTAAAAAAAGTTGTGTTTGACTTTGCCAATTTACCCCCCAACTTTTTGGGGGGTAACGTTTTTTAACTGAATGTGTTTGCTTGTTAATACTCCTTTTATACGATTTATTAACATTCTTATTACTATCACTATTAATTATTAAAATCATCTTTTTTTAATTCCAACCGAACGATAATTTCTTCCCGTCGAAAATTTACAAGATTAAAATTGTTATCTAGTATTTTTATTGAAATGGTTGATATCTCTTTTCCTACTACTGGTAAATAAACCAGGTTTCGTGGATTTTCGTCTATAGAAAATCCAGGATTGGACGTGATGGGAAATTCGTATAACGTATGTGACGGTTTGTTGTTACAGTATGCACCACTTGTTATATTACTATCCACGTGAATCGTTCGGACTTTTACAAAATTTAAAATCTTTCGTGAGAATCCTAGTAGTTCTGCTGGCGAATTTTTTGTATTAAAGTTTATATCAAAATCACGATGAAAAATTTGACACTTTAAAGTATTATTATTTGGTCTTAGGAAAAAAATATCTTCTCCATTCAACTTGAAATTTATCAATTTCTTCTTTAGATAATTATTAATATCTGTAATCTCAAATACTCCAGCAGGTAGATTAATTGAATTGACTTGTTTATTTTTATCTATATAGTGAAATTTAGTATTTTCTTCAACGTTCGGTATAGCGTTGTACGAAAAGAAACCAATCAACGCCAATCCGTATTGAAAATTTGTATCTAGCTGTATGGGATTGGGAAAATCTATGGAAAGTGTTGATTTACGATCCTTTAATGTGAATATTATAGACATAACTAACACTAGACTGTACTATGGCTTGCTATTATATAGAAACTCAATACATAAATGACCACAATTATAAGAATTAAATTTTTGGAATCGGCTTCTATTGTAGATTATATTACTTGATTCACCGAAATATTTTACAAGTTCTATTGGTGGTTTCAAATTACCGAAACTATCGAAATAATTGATAGTATTACCTTGCTTTTTATAGCCACCCAATGAGTGCCTTTATTGGCCTTCAAACCTAAATTAATTGTTCTAGCCTCGGCTAATAGTGATGGCTCTTGCCAGAACAAGAGAAATAGATAGGTGCTGACTCAATTGGAATTCACCAACAGAAAAAACCAAATTTGAACTATGTACATTTATTTACAACACTGGTTGAGATTATTTACAATGATTGAAATAATACAACTTTGATGTAAATACAAAACAACCACCTCAGATTCATGTAGTGAGAGAAAGTCTTTTGCCGTGAATATTAACTTTACAGTGCTAATCTGGTTCCCGATCAGTAGATTTCTATTACTGTCGCGATGGAGTGAGCTAGTGATTTATTTTATCACTTGAGGACAGGTAAGTAACTTTACTGTCGCGAGAGAGGGAGAGCTTATGCTTGAGACACGTGAGTGATTGGTTGTAAGATATGATTGTTGAGATACACTTGTGTAGAAACACTTTAAATTAGTCACTGTAAAACTATATACTGTCTTCTTGAATGTTCCATTCCCATATACATAATAAATAGGACGCACTGAGCAATGAACCACCATTAAACGTATATTGATGGGCCCTCTCTCAAGCGTGAATTTACTCGAAGTGGTGATTGGAAAATTCTTATAATTAATAAATTTGAACAATTTTCGATGCAAGTTTGATAAGAACAGAATGTGGAAATCTTATTCTATAATATATATCACTACTGAACAAAAATATCAATCAATAAAAAAGATACAATCAAAATTATATAAAAATAAGTAGACTTCATCGTTCAGAAACGATAAAAAAGTGCATAGTAATTAACGTAAATATTGTATACAAACAAAAATTGTGTGAAAAGTAAATACATATTTAAATATAGGTAACAAAAAAAGTTATTAGTAATTACAGAACCAAAACAACATATAGCAATAATTTCGAAACTATCGAAATTATTGCTAGTATTACATTACTTTTTATACGCCACCCAATGAGTGCCTGTATTGGCCTTCAAATCTAAATTAACAATACCACTTTCATTATAACGTATATATTTGGGTAATGTATCACGCATAAAGATACCTCTAAAATATGGCAATTTCAGCTTATTTATACAATTTAATATTTCATAATCATAAAGAGCTCTGTCAGGTAGATTCAGTGATTTTTTTTTATGTATAATCCATATCCTCTAGAATTTTTACGTAAAAACAATCCTGAACCTTTCTTGCCAATTTCAACATTGTTGCCATTTGTTATATTTGTTCTTATTATTCTTGAGGGATGTAAAAATAAATGATGTTTACTACAAAAAGGTCTGGCCTGAACTGCCTTCATCTGTTTATTATTCTCTACTTTCATACATCAAAGAATCTATATCTAAAGGGTCTAACAATGGTTTTCTATAATATATGACATCTCCCCTATTTATTGAACATAATCTCTATATTTATTTGTTTTAATTTCACGGCCAAGTCTTGTATGTCTTGTTGTTGGATTTGTAGGATTTAATACACTTGAATTAGAATTATTACTTGATTCATCGTTATAATCGTTAATGGCTTCACCATTATTATTACTATTAACATTCTCATCCTTATCATTATTGACTTCTACATCATTATTAAATTTATCTCTATCATTATTACTATTACGATCAGAATTTACAGACAACAAATTATCATCTTCCAAATCGTATACATAAGTTGAATTGTATTCAGATTGAAAATTAATTTTAGCAGTTCTTAAATAAATTCTATTCCTAACTATACACCTCCCATCCCCTTTTTCAATTTTATAGGTTCGCGGTCTAATTATTTCTACCACCTTACCTAACTTCCAATTACTTTTTGGCCTTTCTTGATACCAAACATGTATACCTATTTTCAATTTCGATAATTCTTTTACACCTTTCTTGTCATAATATTTTTTATTGTTATTCTGAATATTAAACTTTCTATTATGAAATTCTTTTTTATTAATGATTTTTGGAGATAGTTTGTTATGTGAAATTGGTAAATTTTCTTTTAAATGACTTGACATTAATATTTGAGCAGGGGAATACATGCCGTAAATTGGAGTGTTTCTAAAAGCTAGAAGCGCAAGGTTAATATCTTCACCATTCACTATACATTTTTTGATTAACCGCTTTATAGTTTGTATAGTACGTTCAGCAAGGCCGTTAGACTGTTGATGATGGGGTGATGAGGATAACATTTGAAAATTCCATTGTTTTGCAAAATTTTGATACTCCAGACTAACCAAATTAGTACCACTGTCCGTCATTACCATCTTTGGTATTCCATGTCTGGCAAATATTTCTTTCAAACAATCAATAATTTTTTTACTCGTCAGATTCTTATTTAAATTTATTACTTCGGGATATTTCGAGTAATAATCCACTACCAATAAATAATATTGGTTGTCAAGTTGAAATATATCGGCTCCTATTTTTTGCCAAGGCTGCTTTATTATGTCTTGATTTATCATCGGCTCTTTTGCATTTGACGAATTAAATCTATTACAAGCCATACACTTGTTTATTAAATTTTCAATGTGCAAACACATATTTGGCCAATAAACTGAATATTTCGCCCTTTGAATACATTTGGTTACCCCTAAGTGTCCTACATGAATTTTATTTAATATTTGATCCCTCATGGTTTCTGGAATTATCGTTCTTTCAGCATAATATAATATGCCATGTTTACTTTCTGATAATTGTGATCTTAATTTATAATATGGTTTCAATTCAGAGTTTATCTTATTTATTGAGTTAGGCCACCCATGTTTAATATAAATCTTTACCTGTTTTAATATTGAATCTTCATTAGTTTCGTTGATTAATTTCTGCAGTGCATTGTCATTTTGAATTATGGATTTTTCGATTACAGCAACATGTTCTTCCAAATTTAAGTTGTCATCATATTGTTCATCAATATATGCTCTTGATAGAGTGTCAGCTACTACCAGATCCTTACCAGGTTTGTATTTAAGTTCAAAATTAAATTTCTGAAGTGATAACAGCATTCTTTGTAGTCGTGGAGGACATTCATAAAGTGATTTCTTAATTATCGGAATCAATGGTTTATGATCCGTTTCAACAATAAAATTAGTTCCATACACGTATTGGTAAAATTTATTAACACCAAAACATATGGCCAACAATTCTTTTTCTATCTGGGCATACCTTGATTGGGTGTCGGTCATAGCTCTTGATGCATATGCAATTGGTTTATCATTTTGTAATAAAACCGCCCCTAGCCCATTTTGTGATGCATCCACAGAAATAATAATGGGTTTGTTTGAATCAAAGTATTGTAATGCACATTCTTCTGCAATTATGTTTTTAAGTTCATTAAATGCTTTTTCTTGAATGTCTTCCCAAACAAAAGACATATTTTTCTTCAAAAGTTCTCTTAATGGCTGTGTTTTTTCTGATAAATTATTAATGAATTTACCGACATATGTGATCATGCCCAAAAACCTTTGAACATCTTTTTTGTTACACGGTTTTTTAATTTGATTGATTGCTTCAACTTTAGTTTCATCTATTTTTATTCCTTCTTTAGAAAACTTATATCCTAAGTATTTTACTTCCTTTTGTGCAAATTTGCACTTTTCAAAATTAAATTTAATATTTTGTTTTTTAGCTATTTCAAACACCTTATTCAAAATTTCATCGTGTTCACGAGTAGTTTTAGCATGAATCAGGATATCATCCACATATATTTCAACCCCGGGAATATTAAAAATTTCTTTGAAATGTTCTTGAAACACTTCACTAGCAGTTTTTATACCGAACGGCATTCTAAGAAATCGAAATCGCCCAAAAGGGGTTCCAAAACAACATAATTTACTGGAAGCCTCATCTAAAGGGATATTCCAAAATCCGCTAGCAGCATCCAATGTAGTGAATATTTTAGCGCCCGATAATTTTGACGTAATTTCTTCTATAGTCGGAAATTTATATGTTTGATTTTTTATAGCTTTATTTAAATCCCGCGGATCCAGACATATTCTCATTGATCCGTCTTTTTTCTGCACAATCACAAACGAATTCAACCATTCTACGCTTTCTTTATGTTTTTTAATTATGCCTAATTGTTCTAATTCAATAAGTGATTTTTTAAATTTATTTTCCAAAGCGAATGGAATTTGCCTGACAGGTTTAATAACTGGCCTAAAACTCTTATCAGTATCTATATGATAAGGCTTGGCTAACTTTCCAATACCTTGAAATAATATTTTATATGTATTTATAATTGCTTCGAAATTCGAATCATTATCATTATAATTAGTAACTACTGTATCAATATCATTATTAATCTTTACAATACCCAATTCGGTAATTGTCTGTAATCCCAAAAGAGATTCATGATTATTTTTAATTACATAAAATTGAAGCTTATGAATTTTATTTTTAAATTGCACATGTAAATAACATATACCCTTAATAGGAATTTTTTCTTTCGTATACGTTAGAAGACGATCAGTTGTAGATTTTATATTTGACAAATTAAATTTATTTTTCTTTAATTCAGCTACCGAAATTAAGTTAGCACAAGCACCTGTATCTATCTTAAATTTAATTTTAGTCTTATGACTGTTTTCAGTAAATTCTTTAACATGTAAAAACTTTTCGCATTTATGCGAATTAAACTTATTAATATTATCAATTAACAGGTAATTTGCACCAATATCAATTTCATTAACTTTTATAGATTTACAGCAATGTGAGAAATGATTATATTTTTTGCAATTCAAACATTGTTTTCCATAAGCGGGACAATTATTGCTTGGATGCGTTTTATTGCAGCGCGTACATTTATTCGTTAAACTAGAATTATACTTAGAGTCTTTAATTTTATATTTTTCAGTATAATATGATTTACCTGATTTGTTTTTATGATCATACCGTTCTGGACGATGGACGACATCAACTTGACTCTCCAAATCCACAGAATTTTGTTGTTGACCAGTTTTCATATGTTTTAATTGTTTTCGTGCACTTTCAGTCATTACACAACACTCTATTGCTTTTTCTAAGCTAATATCTTCTCTTTGTAAAAGTTTCTCTCTTGTTGAATCGTCCTTCATTCCTGTTATCAACATAGTTTTTATCATTTCTTCTTTCAACGTACCAAATTCACATTGTGCCGCTTTATTTTTTAATTCCGTAGCAAACTGTTCTATTGTCTCGTTTGTTTGTCGATAAGTAAAAAATTTATACCTTTCATACATTATATTTTTTTTAGGCACAAAATATTCTTCGAATTTATTTTTCAATACTTCAATTTTTTCTTTGTCTTCATCATTTTCAAACGTAAAACTATTATAAATATTTATTGCTTCTTGACCCATTAAATGCAATAATTGAGCACATTGTATATTCTCATTCTTCTTAAATAATTCGGTTGCAACTGTATAAATCTCAAATCGTTGTCGCCAATTTCTCCATCCTTCAGATAAGTTTCCTACGAAACTCATTTCTTTAATTGTTTTCTCCATTTTATTACTTATACTTATAATCACTCTTTTTTCACTATCTGAATTGAACTACCGGCTGCGCCATGTCATATTTGTTCTTACTATTCTTGAGGGATGTAAAAATAAATGATGTTTACTACAAAAAGGTCTGGCCTGAACTGCCTTCATCTGTTTATTATTCTCTACTTTCATACATCAAAGAATCTATATCTAAAGGGTCTAACAATGGTTTTCTATAATATATGACACCATTATTCCCATTTATTTTCTTTTTTATACCTATTATATTTTTAGCCACAGACGACCAGAAATTCCATGGGATGAGGGAATTGGAAAAGCAATAAGAGAAAGAGGAATGAGGCTGAATGACGCAAGAAGAACTGCTTGCAACAGGAAGGAGTGGGAGAGATGCATAGGAAGTGAGGAATAGGAGGATAACGAGAAGAGCTCAAGCCGACACCAGTTGATGGTATAAGGCATATAGACATATATATATATATATATATATTTTTAGCCACAGTAGACGCTCCACCAGCTAGGGCATCTATTGCTCCCAAGACAAATAAAATAGGCAACATTGGTAAAAATCTTTTTTTTTGTTGTTTTATTGCTGCTAAGGTTACATTTTCATATGTTTTTAATGTTTTTAATCTTAAGCACTTATTTGTTCATAGGTATGTATTTGGTGTATGTATACATATATGTGTTTATGTATTTATTTAATTTATATTATGTTGTAGGAAGAATTGCTTATGTATTTTATGTCTGTTTTATAGTTAATAGAGTTATCATGATTTTTCATTTGTATCGTTTCTAGTATTTGTATGTTATCTCTTTGTATGTATTTTTTCAATTTTTAAGATTACCGTGTTATCAAAATCAAATGTGTAGTTTGTTTCTTCAGTGTGGCATGTTAATGCTATTTTGTTTTTTTGTCGTATTTATGCCCATTTTATTTTTTAAATATTGGCTTGTTTGTCCAATATAAGCTTTATTACAATTTGAGCATGGTATTTTATATACTACACTGCTTTTTTTACCTTTATGTGTATGTGATTTAATTTTTGGTTAATATTGTTTTGTAAGATTGTGTCCTTATTGATCAATATCAATAATTTTCAAAAATGTGTTAATTTTTCTGATAAATGTTCTATATATGGAAGTGATATGTATTTTATTGGTTCAGTTTTTTTCTATTTGTGTTATAAAATTTGTATATTCTTTGATAAAATATTCTGTGTCTAAATTTTAATGGAAAGTGGTTTTGAATTAGCTTGTTTAGCTTTTTTTATAGTGTGATGTCTGTATTCTGGGTCTGTTAGTTTTAATGCTCCATCTACAATTCCAATTATTACTGATTTTTTTGTGATATTGGGTGTTGTAAATTATAGTTCAAATATCTACCAGACCATGTTTCTTTTGTGTACCATTCGGTTCTAATATTGTTAATGACTATGTGTGGTGTTAATTCTAAAAAAATAATTTTATTGTGTTTTTCTATTTCAATTGTAAATTGTTATTTTGAATTGTAAGTGTGTTGATCAGAGTCTCACGCAGCGCGTTAAATAAAACAACCGCCCATTTAAGCGTTAAGCAAAGAACTATTTATTTTACAGCGAGCAAAATATAACAAGTAAAAACAGGAATAATAATAATAATAATTATTATTATTATATTCAGTTGCTAAGCGTGAATGTCTACGAACTTATATTGTTTGTATATTCCATAGCACAACAAAGTGTTAAATTGTTCTAATATATATTGCTGTAATACAATCATCAACATATCTGAAAAAGAATGGTAGTTTAAAATTCAAATTCTTAGTTACCTTTTCTTCTAAATCCACTAAAACCAACCACTTGATATTGAATGTTCCCATTGCACATCCATCTTTTGGTTTTATATGTGAAATATGTGGAGTATAATGTTGTTCCTATTGCTGTTGTAAAATCTGTTATTGAAATATCTGTGTGTTCATTGATTTTGTTCCAGTTTTCATGTATTAAATGTTTTACTAGGTTTATTGGTGTGTTTGTGTAGATACACAACATTATATTAACTATAAAACAGGCATAAAGTACTTGAGCAAATCTTACTGCAACATAATATAAATTAAATAAATACATAAACACAAACGTATGTGTACATACAAAAATTACATACCTATGAACAAATTAGTGCTTAAAATGAAAAATATTCATAAGAAACATATGAAAATGTAACCGCAGCAACAACAAAACAACAAAATTAACAAATCAAAAATTGAGATTCAAAGCGAAATCACCAAATGAAAAAAGGCACTCTTTGGAAATGATATAAATATCGAAACGGCCGTCAGAGTGTAGACAAATAAAATAAAATTATAACAGGATAGAAAATTAATTAATACATCGCAGTCAACGATAGTATTTAAAAAAGTTATGTAATATATATATGCTATGTCACTGTCCTATTAATATAATTTCTAAATTAATAAAAGACATTAGATAAAATAAAGGAAGTCAAAATTCAGTTGAAAAGAATTTGAAATACAGAGATTCAGTTAAAACTTAAAAGCACCCTTTCAAATCCTTTAATCCCGGAGATATGTTTAAATAATTAATCCCCAAAAACTAGAAATTCAACAGTATACAAAACATACCGCCAACTATGCAAATTGGTTAATAAGCGATGCATAAATTGACATGACTTAACAGTTGTTGGCTTCGGCTTGGTTCACACTTCACACTCTATACATCTATCCAACAACAAAAAAGCGCAAGCGCAGGATGTTAAAAATCTTAAAGCCATGTTAATTGTAACAAACATACAGGTTTGTTAGCAAAGTTAACAAACATGATTTAAAAATCGTTATTATTCTCCTGTTACATAATGCATTTATATTTTCAGTAAAAAGTAAAACTTTGTGATAAATTGGCAGTTTTTTTCGATATAAAATCGAATATAAATAATCGATATACAAATATCGATTTTTTTGTAACATAATCGATCTTTTAAATAATCGATTAATAATCGTCATCTCTATCATGAATTACGAAGTCCATTTTATTGGACTACATTTTTAGTTTTATTTATGAAAATCTGAATACAAACCAAAAATCATATTGTAATTAAAGGTCATGAGTAGCGCGGAAGAAATACAATGGTCAATATTTGATGCTTCACAATTTTTACCCGCAGTATTAAGCGATCCCAATAAAGGAAAACAGTCAAATTTTTTTACAGCAACTTGGGGTGATTCCTTTGTGGAAAAAACTTTTGTAGAAAATAGTTCTCATGTACCTGAAATTTTATATGACCAATTTGAATACTACCTTCAAAAATATGGCAAGCGGCTTGAGAGACATGTAAGAATTAATAATTCAGTATTAGACGAAACGAAAGTTAAACTAAATGGCTCATGTTTTGATTCGAAAGATAACCTTACTGCAATTCCGAAAATTTATTTAAAAAGTGACTTTAATTTGAATAAACCTGAAGTAAGCTCCATCCGTAATAAATTAATTACTTTAAAGCGCTAGCGTTTTCTTTGAACCCGTTAGGTATTTTCTGAAATTCTTACCGTCAATTCAAATGCCGAACATCAAATACAAGAAAAATTAAGCCATTATCTTGATATTGTAGAAGAGCAGATAGCTGAACAAGTGTCACAAAAATCTGCAGCGTTCTTTAATGCTATGACTTCACATGATACAGTTATGGAACAAATGGCATTAGCTACAACTGAAGTACAATTTTATATTTTACTATTTAGCACGTTAATTACGCACTCTTAGCATGATACTAAGACTACAAAATAATCCAACCTGAGATCCAATTTTAAAAATTTTTTCACATGGCGTCACTGCGAGACCGTTTTGTTTTTTTTTTTGTTGAGAGCTTTGACATATTTCAATAAAACTTTGGGATGGCTTTCACGGGGTGAATACTATGAGTACTCGAAGTTACGTGAATTTCACAATTTTAACGTGAAATATAATATAAAAAAGAAAATTACCATCGTCGCAACATTCTTCTCGTTCTCGTCCGAGTTGAGTTATTAATTGAAAATCTCTATAAGACAGAACTCACAATCAAACCGAACAACCCGTTATAAATTAGAATTATTAGTAACACTCAACTTAATTACGACTAAACTAAGTGGCCCGTTATAAATTGGGATGCTCTTTAAGGCAGAACCATCACCAAACCAACCTATCCGTTATAAATCAGAATTTTCTCTAAGGCCAAGTTTACGACCAAACCACGCCGCCGGTTATAAGTTAGAATTTTCTTTATAGAATATATTTATAGTAATATTCCTAACCAAACCAGATATACAATTGCCTTATAAAGAATTATGATTTATAGCAAGTCTGGTTTGGTTATTGGTTGGTTAGGTTGATAACAATTAATTGTTATTTGTTTATAACAGTTAAGCATGAATCATTTACTTAAGGCAAAGCGGTAATACATTTATTGTAAATAATAGTTCAAGAATTTATTGTATTTGAAGGTGAAGAAAATGTAATAAAAATAATTACTTGTATAATGTAATGATGACCGAAACAGTTCTGCTCGTAAGCGCGTACCGTATTTTGTACGTTTGTGTATCGAGTTCGAGCAAAATATCGGACCCCCAACCATCTACTTTCCGTTCGCATCGACGACGCACAGAAATGAAGGATCATGTGTTTCATTGGACATACTTTTGAATTTTATTAATATAAGATAAGATATCTTTTTTTTATCTTTTTAAATATAATACAAGCACATGTATAAATATATATTACTAAAATAATGAATAAATTGAAATAAAATTGTAAAAAAAATAATTATAAAATTAAATTAATTAATTAAACGTAAACAAACTGCAAGCAGTATTAAAATAAAAAATAGACAAGAAAACAAAATTCACACCAGTTTAGGGACTGTTACCTCAATTTCAATTAGCAAAACAAGCGATATGCAAAGGGACCTCTCAGTGACGTCACAACCGAATTGACAACGCTGCGTGTTGGTTTGTTACTCTTAGTATCATGCGCTCTTAGCATTTATTTTTTTTTAATTTTTCAAGGTTCGAGTGTTACGTTCAAAAGTAAAACAAATTGATAAAAGCCTTGCATTAGATGCTCTCAAACTTTTAGCGATTGCAAGATCGAAACATAACCATCTCATTGTAATTGACAAATTGCGATTAATGTCAACCGTGTTACAAACACAGCCAATGTTGCAATTGTTACTTAGCTCGTCTGATTACGTCGCGGCTTTAGAGTTAATATCAGGTAGACTATAATATATCTATTTTATTACCAGAATTTGACTCTTTAAGTTGCAAAACTAGTAGAGAATTTCGCCTTCATACTACTAGGTCTAGTAGTGTGATGGATAAAGTAATAATAATTTTAGTTTCACATTGAACTTCACAAATGTTATAGTTTTTCTTTGCGATACAAACAAATATCATTGGTTCATAGACGAACAACAATATAGATACAATTCTCAACGCATTTGTTTTGAGTCTTGTAGCGTTTCTGTCGTTACCGGAAGAGTTTAGAAACTGGGTAAGGGGCACTTGCTTATGTGTCACGCAGTCGCCCACTATAAAAATGTTGAATTTAATTTTTCTAAATTAATGGTTTTGTAGTTAAAATAAAAAAAGAAAAAAATCTCATATAAATTCAAGTTCCATTTTTTCTCAAAGAGACGTTATTTTGTATAATTATTATTATAAAATATTCTCCAATCTACGTCTCAAAAATTATATAAATATATATTATATTATATATATATATATATTATATCTGATGATGGTTTATACCGAAACACGTATTATATTATGATTATTATATGTATATTGATTTAAATATATATTATATAATTTTTAAGACGCAGATTGGAGAATATTTTATAATAATAATTATTAAAAAAAATCTCACATTATGATTTAGATGAAATTATTTAATAAACATAATCATACTGTGATTATAATCATTGTCACTTGTATAATAAGCAGCAAGACTGGCGTTAACGGTGTCTCTTCGATAACGCTCACATCCATAATCGGGCAATTTTTTGGTTTCACCGGATGATTAGTATGGGATTTCTGCTATTTAGAACTTCGCAAAAAGGGTTACCTCATAAAGGCCGCTGTCACTAAGTGCTACACACTTCTGAGCTATCCTATGTAAAATTACCTCTAGGTAATATAGGTAATATAAATATAAAAAAAAATCAATTTAAAATTAAAATACAACAATTATGTCAGTGAAAAAATTTGTGGTGGTATAATAACTAATATAAGCTTTATTCCAGCAGAGTAGTATTGTTTTTCTAGAACTAGTTGACCATGCGCATAAATAAAACCGTGTTCCAGCAGTGAATTTGGTATATTTTGGTAATTTGGTAACTAATTGGAATTTCAATTTTCTGCCCCATCAATACCGAATAAAACAAGCTGCTGTACATCTTGGTTCTCGAGTTATGACAAATAATGTAATAGCGCATGCCTGAGTAGTAAATCGATTTTTTCGTTTTTACTGCGCTGTGAGTTTTTGTGTACTATTTATAGTTCTATTATTATTATACTTAATGGTATAGTTCTTTGAACCCCATTGAATGGGGTTATGTCAGTAGAAAAACATAATCAAACAGGTGGAGCCAAGGTTGGCATTGTGGCCCTTTAGCAGAAATTGGCTGATTCTCCATTCAATTGAATGAAAACGTGCGCTCAATTTTTGTCGCAAATTGTAAGGCAAAAATGATTCGATTGTTTGTAGTGCTTTTCTATCGTGAGAGTCAGGTCATTTGTTATTACAGTGATGTCTTCACGACTAGCAACAATGCAAAAGATGTTGTTTAAAATAAGGCATTATGAGTTGAAATAATAATTTAATAATAAAAATAATGTATTTAATTGTAAGCCCTCTATTTGCCCAAAATAGAAAATAATATAGTTGGTTAATGTTGTATTTTAAATATTAAAGTAACATAAAATACAGAATCAGTGACATAAGACTAATAACAAGTAAAATGAGTACCTAATGAAATAAAACCACTTATCATATTATAAATTATGGGTATTCAAATGAATCTACTATGTTACATATGGTGCGGCCTTGGATAGCGGGTAACAAACACCGGCTGGGATTACCGTAGGTTTTATGGGCGCCACCGGATTTTGAGCTACAAATCTAGGACGCTCACGAGTTTGGGCGAGCAGGTAAGCTCATCAAGATATATAATATATATATATATTATATATATAAAATATAAGGGATAAAAAAATAAATTAAATAAAATAAACTAAGTTAATGGAAAAACATTAAACTATTTTTAATACCAAAAATTTTAAACAAAATTCGGAGTGGACGTATGATGATACCCTTATAGAGTATAGAGTAAATTATGTTGAAATAAAACAAAATTTTCCAAGAAAAATTATAATAATTTAAGATGATACAGCAGTTACTTTAAAATACTTTAATATTAAAAAAGAATAATTAATTTGCAAGAATACAATGACTCCTTTATTGTATGGCTTACCAAAAATATATAAGATGAATATTACGATAAGGCCAGTCGTTTCTTTTATAGATACACCGACTTATAAATTGTCAATTAAGTATTGAAAACGAGTAGTAACTATTAATACTAAACATTTAACATTTCATAAAAAAAATATCGATTTAATAATGTCATTTAATTTCGGGTTTGATCGAAAGAAAAGAATAATTGCGACGATGCTGGTTGCTCACTAGCCGGCGGCGATACAAACAATAATAATGATAATAATTTCCAATATGTTATCGTTATTCAGAGGAAAAAAAGCTTCGCTTCTCCTTTGAGAAGTGATTTTGAATATTCTACACCTCTAAATTAACACCCTGTATACCCTTTTGGGTCCCGTAGTTCGGAAGGCACGTAGTGGGGAATCTTGGATGCGCATAGGGGTGGTTTCAGCTACAGTACGTATTCCGTTAACAGCGTATAGTTCGATAATAAACAATTTTACAGTCGATAATGCCTTGTCTAAGTGATGCAATTAAACGACTTGGTAATTGCGACATGCCTTATTACAATGGCATTGTCTTTGGAGATAATCATAGATAATATTTTGTTTTTATTTAATTAAAATCGGTTGACGCAACACTTAGAAAATAACATTTGACACTAAGACGAAAATAAAGAATAATTCCATTTTATTATAATCCAAACATTTATTTCGGAGCCTATTCTAGGCCAAAAATATATCACAGAACATAAACTAAATATTTGATACTACGGTCATTCATTGGCTTAATTAATATTAAGAAAATAATCAATACAATATGATTGCTATTGAAAATCGGTCTTATACGTAAAGTATCCGAAAAGTCGGGGTAGTTTTCTTAAATATACAAATTCTTTCTTGTGAACGGCGACCATAGATAGCTCTATTTCCCTTCTCAGCGAAATTAAATTGTTAAGACATTCTCAAATTTAGTAACTTTATTACAAAGTATAGTTGCGTTAACATAATTTCAAATTTTGAAACCTATTTAATTGACAATAACTTAAATTTTAATAATTAAAAATTTTAGACTGCTTCAAAAGTACGTATATTGTCATAATTTTCAAAATTGCCTATTCGAATTATGGTCTAAATATTTTTCGTCCTATATTTGTATTTTTAATCATAATAACTGATGATGGTTTTATCCGAAACACGTGTAATGTTTTGATTTTTACATGTATATTAATATAAATATATTTTATACATTTGTGTTGAGACGTAGATTTGAAAATATTTTGTAATAATAATTAAACCAAAAACGTCTCAGAGAAAAAATGGAACTTGAATTTAAATTTAAAAATTAATTTTGTTTTTTTTTCTCTTTTTTTCTATCCTGGAAAGGCCAATGACGCACTATAAACAATCATTTTTTATAGTATGTAGTAATTGTAGCCAAGTAACTCCTAATATTTAAAC
This sequence comes from Platypus cylindrus, assembly GCA_949748235.1. Lineage (NCBI taxonomy): Eukaryota > Metazoa > Arthropoda > Insecta > Coleoptera > Curculionidae > Platypus > Platypus cylindrus. Next base: position 18,572,441 of record OX456489.1, on the reverse strand, counting down.
TGCATGAAAGACTGTATGTGGGCTGGTGAGTGACCACGTGGAGTATCACCCCGCGGAGATCAAAGAGGGCAAAAGAAAACGCGACTCTGATTATTTATCGATATATTATATTACAGGTAATAAACAGAGATACGTGCATTACATATACATCGACTAGGTACTTATAATGTTATGCTCCAACTTGGCTCGCCACAAGAATAGTACGTTGATTTCGTGAAGCTTTATTTTCAACGCAACCGAGTCGAAAGAAATGTTTTTATACACACGCGAGCACTGCGTGAAAATACACGGATAATGAAAAATTCTGAATAAAATAGAATTATGCGAAAGAACGTAGAACGAGCTAAGTTGTTATAGATTCACTTGGAATTAAATTATCGAAAGATAGAGTTGAAGACCAAATACAGTGGTTTCAAGCTGTCTAACCCGACGAATTCTATTAAGAATCTCCAAATATAACGGATTTTCGAGCAATGTACTGACAAATCTGCTCATATTTCCGAAACTATAAGTCGTAGCATGGAGAACTCGGCATTTTTGGAAATATCTCGAGAAAATACCGTAGATACAGTATAAGACTTCTAACCCGACGAAGTCTCCCTATCAGAAAAGAGAGTTGAAGACTAGTAAGTCTGAACCTTATGAAAGATTAATCGAGAGTGTTCGGGTGCGCTGAGGTTGATCATGAAATTACTCTTGCTTGGAAGTGCCATGTTGCCGTGTAACTGGCAACTGCGGTATTGACTGAGTTGGAGCAAATTAATAGAGACAGACTATAATGAAATTACATTAACTGGCACCATTAACAATTATTAAATGAGAAAATTATTATTTGAATATATCGATAGAATCTTATCCTAAAATGCATAGCTGATGTTAAACAATCATGTATTCATGGTAAGTGCAGACCGATCGGTCACATCTACCAACCGACGTGAGCTATGGGTGGTTTCCGAAGCGGCCGACAAAGTAATATTTCTACAAACGACTCCACGCAATACCCAGTCGGGGATCCCAATCCAGCTCTGCGGCAGTCAGCTGGTTCCCAGGGTACCTAACGGCTACGTTACCAATTGCCTTAATTTTATGCTTTTATTTTCTCTTATCATTGCACTGTGGAGTTCAAATCGGAGAGTGAAAGTGGTCGGATGTTTGTTTGTGGTGAAATCGAAAAGTCGATACGCAGATAAGCAGAGTACTGATTGTTTAGTGGTTTAAGGATAATATATCAATAAAGTTATTGTAATTTTTTTATTTTGTGAGTTTGATAAGGATATTAGCTAATAATAGAACAACGGAGAAGTAAGACATCTAGATAAGGATAGGAAAGTGCCCCTCCGAGCGGAGGAAGCGGGGGTAAGTTCCAAATAACAAGTAGAACTGATAAGCAGGACCGGTGTTATTGAGATAACAAACAAAAACAACTTTTATTTGCTTCTTATTTGTATTTTATGCTTTTTTTTTTGTTTTTTTGTTAGCTTTTTATAAAAGATAAAAAGGGGCATAATTGAAGTATGGAGGATAAAAATCCCTTCAAGGTAGCGACGAAGGTGAAAAGAACGCCATCAGTGGGAAAGGTGGAGGACAGGAAAAGGGGAACCATCAACGGAGGGAGGAGGATGAGAGGGTGTAAATACATCATACAGAGGAATGGTGATGAGTGAGGTGGCGGATAAAAGGGAAAAAAGAATGAAGATAGGAGAGAGAGAGGAAAGAGAAGATACTGGAGAAAAGACAGGCGGAGTGTCGGAAGAAATATTGAAACAGATCACATTGATGCAAAGGGAGGTTTGGATATTTAAAGAAGGGTATAAAAGACAAGAAGGAATAACACGGAAAGAAAGCGAAAAAGGAATACAAAACATGGAAAAAATATTAGGTAAAATGACTGCTACCGTATATGAAAGCATGGAGAAGGCAGAAAGAAAGCAAAAAACAGAGAAAACAGATAAGGTAGAGCAAAGGCTGGAAAAAATAGAGAGACAATTTGAAACCAGAATGGACAAATTGGAAGCAAAATTAACGGAATTGATAGGGGGAGCTACAAGAACACAAGATATGAGCAAAAAGACATATGCGGCTATAACAGGAAAGAAAAAAGAAAATGATACAAAAAATATAAAGGGATGGAAAACACCGGAAAAAATAAGAGAAATAACTGTGAAAGCGGTAGAAGGTGAGAAGGTAATGGAAAAAATACGTGAAAAACTTACGATAGAAGAAGTAGGGGAAGAGGGTATAAAGGAGATAAAAAAATACAAAAGTGGATTGGTAGTGATGAAGTGTAGAAACGAGCTACAACAGGAGCAGATAGGGAAGAAACTGGAGGAAGTACAAGGAATAACGGTGAGGAAAATGAAAGAAACAAAGCCGATGTTTATAATAAAAAAAGTTGAGCAAGGGTATACTGAAGAAGAAATAATAAATGAAATAATAAGGGAAAATGAAGAAATAAGAAAAATGGTGGGGACTAGAGAGGTGAAGACAGTATTAAGAGTAGTTAAAAAAAAGGCCTTCGGGAACAGTAAACAGTATGTAGAGGACTGGGTAGTAGAAGCTGACAGTGAGATATTTAAGTACGTGGTTAAAAAAGGAAAAGTTCTGATAGATTTTACTGTAAAACAGGTAGAGGAATATATAAGGATCGCGATATGCCACAAATGCTGCTGCTATGGGCATGTAGCTAAGTACTGTACAAGGACGGAGGTATGCTACAGATGTGGACAAGAAGGACATGAAGGGAAAGATTGTGGAAAAAATGAGAGAAAATGCGCCAACTGTACAAGAGTGAAAGATAAAGACGTAGAGCACATGGCAACTAGCAAAAAGTGTCAAATATATAAAAGAAAGGAGGAACAATATAGAAATAGGATAGATTATGGAAGCTGGGAAGAAAAGAAGAAGCAGACAAAAAACTGAAGAAGAGGTGGGGAAAGGAGCAGGAAAAAATGAGAAGGAAAAAGGTAGAAATATGGAGATTGGCAACATGGAATATACGAAGCATAAAGGGAAAAGAAATTGAACTAGAAGATGAGTTTCTGGAAAATAAGATAGACATACTTACAATAACGGAAACGAAAAAAAAAGGGAGGGGATTGCAAAAAATGATGAAAGGAAGTGTAGTTATATATAGCGGAGTAGAAACAGAGAAAAGAGCAGCTGAAGGAGTCGCATGTATGATAAAAAAAGAATTGGCACACAATATAGAAAAATGGGAGGCATGTTCAGAGAGGATATTGACAATAAATATGAAGGACGATAACCAGAGCATTATAACAATAATAAGTGTGTATGGACCAAATGAAGATGACAAAAAGGAGAACAAAGAGAAATTCTGGGAAATGTTAACAGAGGCGGTAGAAAGAGCAACAGGTGAAATATACATTGCAGGAGATTTTAATAGTAGAGTGGGAAAGGGAAAACCAGGAGAGAGTAGAATATTGGGCAAGAATGGGGAGACAATACTAAATGATAATGGAAAAAGATTAATAGAGTTTTGCCGAATCAATAATATGTTTATAGCAAATACGTACTATAAGCACAAGGATATACATAAGTATACTAGAGAGATGAGCAGCAAGGGTGAAAAATCAATAATAGACTACATAGTAGCAGGAAATGAAAGTAGAAAGAACATAATAGATGTAAAAGTGTCAAGAGGACCGGAAGTGGGAAGTGATCATTATATGGTGATAGCAAAGATAAAGAAACCGTTAAAAGCAGACAACAGACAGAGAAAAGAAGATAAGATAGAATATGAGAAAATAAAAGCGTATAGACTAAAAGACGGAGAGGTGGCAAAGCAATATAGAGAAAAAGTGGAGAGGATGATTGAGAGTGGAAATGAGAAATGGAAGACATTAAGTTTGGAAGAGAGTTGGGAGGAACTCAAAAAGATAATATTACAAGCAAGCTCGGAAGTGTGTGGAAGAATAAGAAGAAATAAGAAAATAAAACAAACGGCATGGTGGACAGAAGAGATCAAGAGAAGAGTGAGAATAAAAAAAGAAAAGTGGAAAGAATATCTACAAAAAAAAACTAGAGAAACATATCAGTGTTACAAGGAAGAAAGGAAAATAGTGAAGAAATTAGTGAGAGAAGAAAAAAAGAAACAATGGCAAGAATTTGGTGAGAAAATGGAAAGCAATAGTAAAGAAAATAAGAAAGTTTTCTACAGTGTCTTGAGAGGGTGCAGAAAAGATAAAAAGGAAAACAGAGGGCTCATGAAAGACAAGAATGGAAAGGTAATAAAAGATGAGGAAAAGGTGATAAACAGATGGAAAGAATATTTCGAAGAGCTATTGGAGGGAAGTGTAAGTGGGAAATTCAATAAAAATAGCGAAAAAAAGAGAGTAGGAGAAGGTAAATCTCATGAAGTGGATAATGAAGAGGAAGGCGGCGAAGAAATAGAAAGGGAAGAATTGGAAAAGACTATTAGAGAACTTAAGAATGGGAAGTCTCCAGGGAGTGAAGGAATAACATCAGAAATGATTAAGAATATTGGAGAAAAGGGAATGGAAAAACTGGTATATATTTACAACAAAATATGGAGAGAAGAACGCATCCCAGAGGAATGGAAAAGAGCACAGATAGTACCAATACATAAAAAAGGAGACAGAGCTGACTGTAAGAACTATAGAGGAATAAACATAATAAATACAGGGATGAAGATATTAGAGAAAATAATAAAAAATAAGATAAACGATAAAGTGGAACAGACCTTGGAAGAGCCACAATGTGGATTTAGAAAGGGAAGAAGCATACAGGACCATATATTTACTATAAAGCAAATGGTGGAAAAGGCAGGGAATAGTAAAAAAAATATATATGTAGGTTTTCTAGATCTAAAGAAGGCATTTGATAAAATAAATAGAAGCAGATTATGGGATATAATGAGAGAGAGGGGTATAGAAAAGAAAATGATTAGGTTAATAAGGAAGATATATGAGGAGAATGTAAACAGCATAATAGTAAATAGTAAAGAATCTGAAACATTTAAAACAATGAACGGACTAAGACAGGGGGGAGGACTGAGTCCAACATTATTTAACATATATATGGATGAGATAATGAGAGAAAGTGATAAAGAGGAAAGAGGGCTAGTCGTTGGATATAAAAACATGCAAAGGGTGGTTATAACGACTGGAGCATTTGCAGATGATGTGATGTTAGTGGCGGAAAATGAAAGGAGTTTGCAGAGAAAATTGAACAAATGGAATGAAGTGCTTAAAAAATACGAGATGGAGATGTGCAAGGAAAAGACAAAAGTAATGGTAATAGGAGAGAAACGGAAGTTAGAAATTAAGATAGAAGAGACGAGAATAGAACAGGTCGATTGTTGTAAGTACCTAGGAGTGCAGATCAGTAGCGGTGGTAAACAGGAAAATGAAATTACGGAGCGGGTGAATAAAGCATTGAATGCATATTATAGAATAAATAGAGTAATAGTGGAGAACAAGGAAATCTCAAGGGAAACAAAAATAAATGTATACAAGACCATAATAAGACCGATTTTAACATTCGGATGTGAAACGTGGAAAATGGAGCAAAAAGACATAAGTAGGGTACAAGCTGTGGAAATGAAAGTCTTGAGAAGAGTAAAAGGGGTAACAAAAAGAGATAAAATAAGAAGCAGCGCAATAAGAGAAGAGTTGGAGATAGAACCAGTGGTGGAGTTCATCCACAGAAGGCAGTTGGGATGGTGGGGACATCTGGTAAGAATGAGTGAAGAGAGGCAAGTAAAGAGAGTCTGGCAGGCGAGGGAGGGAAGAAAAGCGAAACGGGGAAGACCAGAAATTACATGGGATGAGGGAATTGAAAAAGCAATAAGAGAAAGAGGAATGAGGCTGAATGACGCAAGAAGAACTGCTTGCAACAGGAAGGAGTGGGAGAGGTGCATAGGAAGTGAGGAATAGGAGGATAACGAGAAGAGCTCAAGCCGACACCAGTTGATGGTATAAGGCATATAGACATATATATATATATCATTGCACTGTATTTTAAAAATTGAAGCTTCTGTAATGCATTTGACTGTAAACTTAACTAAATAACTTTTTTACTTATTTTTTTATATTAACTTTGTACGTAGGCCACTGATGATCAAACTTCAGTAGCTCCTTTTAACCAATTAACATCGTTGGATCGTGTTCGTTTAGGTGGTGATAATTTAGAGTCTATAACGATGTTTGTGGTCAGATTAATTTTTTCTTTATTTTATTTGTATTATGTCATATATACTTTTTTAACATATCATTTATATTATTTTTATTTTACAAACAATTTTGTTAACTACATACAATGTATTACTGTAGCGATAATTGGCCAACAGTGCATACTGTCCCAACTAACAAAGTTGTTATATAATTTTTTTAAATGTGTGCCGTTTTACTTTATTAATATAGTATTATTACTCCAAGAAACGATTTTATTGTATAAGCATCGTCGTTATTACTAAAAAGTCATTAACAGCTAAATTTATAATTCAGTGGTAAGAACGTTTTTACAATAAAATTACTGAACTATTTAATTGAAGGTCTTGCCAATGTTCCATAAACGCTTATATAACAAATCTAACTCTAAATTCGCTCACTCAGTACCAAATAGTTTTGGTTTTTGAAATTTTGGAACGTTTTTATAATCATTAAATCTCATAAAGGCTTAAGTGGATTATAATAAAACAATGGTATTAGTATTTTCGTTAAAACTACGTTGATATCGAGAGTATATTGTACCTACCTGAAGCTGTAAAATAATAATTATATTGAAGCTTATTGATCTGCTATATTAAAGCGATTGTAAAATAATAATAGAATATAATTATGATCACTGAAATAGAAGCTATTTTAAAATAAAATTATTAATATATTTATAATTTTTGCAGTGAAGTGTTCAGTAAAGTTCAAATACACACACAAAAAAAAACGGGTTAAATCTTATACGTGTTCATTTTCGCCAAATGTTCGATAACCGCAAAATTAAGTACTGTACTACTTGTACGTAGTATCAGCATCTCAGCAAAATGAACAGATTACAAATTGTAGAAGAAAACAACTCTGCAAATGTCAAAAGCGAAACTAAAGTACAATACTGTATTTAGAACCATCTCAATATCATTTGTCACTAATAACATCTCTGTAGCTTTGTTGTATAATAGAATCAAATATAACTAATTTGCTCTATTAGTTATAACTGCCATGAGCCATATTGATACTTATTGCGACTGCATCATTGCTGCCGCCACTAAAAACTAAATAGATGAAACTTATGAAATAACATTTTATAGCATTGTGCAGCGACAATAAATCTATAAATTATTACCTGAGATGCATGTCTGAACAATATAAGTAGAAAAAGAAGAATTTAATAATTTCTGTAATCCGTCAAAAATTCATGATCTAATGAAAATATGAAGAAAATTCATATATTCATAAATCAGTGGGTCTTGAAAATTTTACATTACAAATAATATATATTTTATCGCACAACTTGCTTCGCATTGAAATTATACCTGCTAACGAGTGAAATAGACTAACCATGTTAGTTAACAATGGACTTTCTATGGTTGGTAGGGGATGAAAAACTGAACGGAAAATGCCTAAACAACCCTATCTTCAATAGTTGCCGAGATTATCAGTATTTTCTGATTTCTTCAAATGTTCGTGAACTGCAGTGTAACTGACTTACATGCAATACTGGGTCCTGAAAAGTAGAATAAAAATTGACACTGAACTCATTAACGAGTTCAATGTCACACGTAGTATAAATTTTCTCCGATTCGTGTGAGAGACAATGGCGGCATTTTAATAATTTAAATTTAAAGCGAATTTTAAAGTTTAAATTTTTACAGATTTTCAATTTTTAATATTAAGATTTGGTCATTAATCAATTTGGGTATTTAGAATTAATTTGGAATTTGACCTAGAACATTTTAGAGGGCGTTGAAAGATTAGCTTTCTTAGTTATTAAACTAATTCATTATTTACTATGCCATATTAAGCATTGAAAGTTAGTGTTACTTAATCTTATTGCGTAACATTCCCCAAGATAAAATTTCAATGTCTAATAACATAATTTAATTTCTTTTTCTAACCAAACAAAAATAAAATCATAATTGCGACGGCACTGTCTCACTTGCTTGGCCGACTCGATTCGCCGATCGTGCTAGCTATTCAATTGCCAATACAAAATGTAATTACCTCTTTAATGTTTACTCTTAGAAGAAAAAAACAACTTCGCATTTTTTTAGTAATATTGATCTCATTTTTATAGTAATAATTTACGGAGAAAGTGTTGGTTTTGAGTATGAGGTTTAGTAGACCTTATAATTGACCTTTTTCTCTTGCTTTATTATTTTCAGCTCTCATTATAACATGATCGCATTTAATTCCAAGAAACAATTATTGATAATTCGCTAGTGCAATGTTTTTATGTTTTTAAAGAAGGGCTAATGCCAGTCAAGCTAACGCAATGTTATTTAATAAGTAGATAAGTACCAGACACACGTTAGCTGGTACTTTATGCCAATTGATTAATTAGTAATTACATTACAATACGAGGTACAATTTGATTTAAAAATTAAGTATTTAATCAAAAGCAAAAAAATTGTAATTTTTTCAATTCATAGGTTAAATTCATGTCTTCACGGCATTCAAACAAAAATTATTAAAAATGAAATTAACTTTTATTTAACAGTTATATGAATTAATTTCGTATTCAAAACAAAAATCACGGTAATAAAAATAATTATTTCTAATTTATTGCTAAAATGAGGTCACCATTTCTTAAAGGCGAAGCCAAACTTTTTGTTTTCTCTGAATAACGATAACATTTTCTATTGGAAATTATTATTGTTATTTGAATCACAGTAGGCGAAGCCGGCTTTGGAGCAACCAGCGTCGTCGCAATTATTACTTTAGATAAAAAGCGAAATTAAATTACATTATTAAATCGAAATTTTGTTTTATGGAATGTTAAATGCTTAGTATTAATAGTTACTACTGGTTTTCAATGTTTAATCTAACACATTCAAAAATTAGCTGAATAACTTAAAATGCAAGGTTGCATTAAATGCTGCATTTAATTCCCCAGATAAAAATTTATTTATGACCCGATTGTAATATTAAAATATTGACAATACATAAACATTTAGACTTCAAATTCGCCTAAATTATTAAAACTCCGAAACTGTCTCAAAGGGAATGGAGAAATTTTATATTACTTATGACATTGTACTCGTTAATGAGTTTAATGTTTGTTCTACTTTTCAATGCCCAGTATTGCATAGGTCAGTTACAATGCGATTCACGAACAGTTTTGAAGAAATCAGACAATGCTGATTATCTCGGAAACTATTGAAGATAGATCCACTTTTTATTAACAATTTTCGGTTTGTCTTTTAATGACCTATACGTAGTATGAATTTCCTGCAACTCAAAGTTTACACCCTGTATAAGTAAAAAAAAAAATATAATTTCTATAATCACTTAAAGATTCAAAATCTAATGGAAATATGCAATAAATCAGTGGGGCTTGGAAATTTTGCATTACAAAATACATATATTTTATCGCAAAATTTGCTTCGCATTGAAATTATATCTGATAACAAGTGAAATTGACTAACATAATAATATAGCTTATACATATACACTGAAACTTCCTAACTCGAATCACTAAGGGATTGAAAAAAAAGTCATTAAAAATTCGACCTGGAGAAAAAATTACAAAAAATTTAAAATATAAAGCTGATTGCTTTGATATGTATTTCCACTAACTTATTATTGCATTAGTTGCGTAATTTTATAAATGAATTAACCAGCAACACTTTTAAATGTCATTTGATTGCCGTATATTACTTACAAACATAGAACATACATAAAGCATTGAAGTGTACGTATATTTATTTATATGTACGTATTATATATTTGAAAGCCTATACAAAAATGCTTTTTATTTATAAAAGTCGGTTATTTCTGTTTGTTTTAAAATATTATCCAATCTTTCTTTCTCTGTAAAGTGTTCCACAATATTTAGAGAGAGGTGAGTTGTATCTAGAACATTTTCTTTACACGAAACAAAATTCCTTAAAATTTGAATAGCAGAACATGCTTGATCTATTGTTGGAATGGTAACAGTTATTGCTTCATCCTCATTTTCTTCATCTGAAGAATTTGGAACAATGGTTTTTGTCTGATGTTTGTCGTTTAATGATAAAATTATTTTAGTTTAACGTTAACTAACGTTTTGTATCAGCAACTAAATTTGATATAACACTCTTCAAAATATCTTTATTTGTTGGAAAGTCGGCTGTACACAGTTCATCATAGTAACATATTCTTCAATTGCAATGTCACTGACGTCCATTACAGTTTTGAATGAGGTCCATAATTGTTTCAAATCAGACAATGGAAGATTGTCCTCTTCATCCCAGTTATTAGTATCCATTGTCAACTAATCTTTAGCAAAACCAGATTTCTTAAAATATTTACTGATTGTGTCTATTTCTACGTCCAGATGCCATGTTTTATTTAAATCCCTTATTGCGTCGAGTAGTGGAATAGTTGTAGGAATAGCGTCTTCCATATTGGCTAGAACCTTCATAACTAGCTTCTTTCTGTAATAATGTTTCAGATTCTTTATGATTCCTTGGCCCATAGGTTGTAAAACGGAAGTGAGATCTGCTTTGAAAATATCACTTCCATTGTATTGCTTAATTAAATCTGGTAGATTTTCCTTTAAAATCTGACTTTATTGTAAGTCTATTGAAGCACTTTGTCCACATATGGATAATTGGACGATATTATGCCTCTTTTTAAATTTGTCTAACCATCCCACACTAGCTGCAAATTCTTCATTTCCCAGAGCAATGGCAAATTATTTAGCTTTTTCTCTAATTAATGTTCCTGAGAGAGGAAGGTTTTTGTTACGAGCGGTAGATACTCACTTAATCATTGCTTCATCGATGTCATTATTTGTACAAGAAGTAAACCTTTTCCGTTTTGCATCAACAAGAAAGTCATTACTTTTTTTTACTAGCGTGTCCTTTTGTTTTAAAATAGCTGATAAAGTATTACCATTAATACCAAACTGCTTAGCGATATCTTTTTTTTCTTTTCATCTTTTTGTACCTCAGCTATCAAGTTCAATTTTTCTTTGATTGTTGAACACTTCAATTTGCGTTTTAACATTTTCACTAACTTTAAACTAACGCTTTTATAAAAGTATGTGAATAGGTAAACTTCGCGATTATAGATATTTTAGGTTAAGAAAGTAGGTATTTCCTATAGAATAAGTTTTCCTTTAAACTTATACTATGGTATTTCCCCGAAAATTCGAGTTACAGCTGATTTGTGTCATAAGTATTAGTTCGAGTATTAGAAATATTTCTCTTACAGAAATTCGACTTAAACAGATAGAATTACATAGCTAGAGCGTAAAAAGAATGTGTTCTAATAAAATATCAAACCTACAAAGAACTTCGAGTTAAAAAAGTTCGAGTTAGGGAAGTTTCACTCTACGTAATATTATAAAAACATGTCAAATTTATCACTTCCATAGATATACAAAGTATATAGTCACATAGGAAGTAAAAATCGCTTCGGAAGCAAAATTGTTTTTCGGAAAATTAAAACGGATAGTATTCCGAACGAACTATATTATATTCTATAGTAGCTTCACGCTGAGATTGATTTATAGTGAATGCCACATATAAGTATAAGCGTTGTATAAATGTTTTCAGAGCTTTTCTGTAGTAGCTCTAATAAACTTTATAGAATGGATATCGAACTGAATTTTTGTATAATGTGCACCCATTTCGGTGATATAGCAGTTGCAAGAACATGTTCAAATTATTCTTATCAAACATGAAGCTCTGTAAATTTTATTGAGAGAACGTTCTAACAACTCTTAGTGGACTGTTAGTTGGGAAGAGAATGAAGTTAATTAAATGTTACGTATGATTTTACACAGATAAAACAGTTTTTCTATCAAATACAAAATATAAATCCAGTAAATAATAAAAAAAGATGTAGAGTTCTACATCTCTTAGATGTAGAATCCAGAACTTGCGGTTCTGGTGGTAGATTTGATGTTGGATGTTGTGGTGGTACTTTCGTAGTTCAATAATGTGAACTGTCTTAGAAATAAAATATATATATGATTAGGAGAAAAATTGTACTGTTACAAATTTATGTTTCATTCCGGTGATTTCATTCATTAAACCCTTCGAAACTTTGCATGAATTTATTGTCCATTTCATTTTTCAAAGTAATAGAATTTTGCATTAATTTATTCTCCAATTTCATTTTTTAAACTAGTTTCAATTTTCGAAAATGGTGTTTAAAACACAAATTTCTCTGGATCCTCACCTTCGTTAATTAATGCTTCTTTAAGCCGTTCAATCAACATGCATTTGTTTTCGGTGGTATCCAAGTCTCTTTCCTCCAACTCTCTTCGTAAGTCTACCACTTTCAAATCGTTAATGTTCATATTTGAAGCCATTTTTTTAATATACACGCAGGCACCTGACACCAATTATAATGTTCTTCACTGGGAGTTCGGATGGGTGTACAAAAATGTAATAATTACAGTTCGAATTAAAAAGTTATTTATTTAATTAAAAAGAAATTGTTTAAAAGAAACACAAAACAATTAACACAATTAATAAACACTATTCGAACAATATGAGAAAGACTATTTATTTACAGATTTACTCAGCGGATTTTTATATTATTTCTTATTCATATGACGCGTATCTATGTAATAGATAAACTGATATCGAAAGCGAAAATTGAGGTGTTTATATATAAAATGCACATCCTAGAATGTTCTCAGTGGTTTTAATTAATCCATGGCCTACTGACCTAAATAATCTATTCCCTCAAGGCAGTTCTAGACAATTTGACTTATAAAAAATACATGTCATTCAGATTACTCTAGGGTGTACTAGTGGTGGCTATTACTTCCGTAAGTAAACATCGTTTCAATAATAATAATTTCCAATACATAATATTATTCTAAGAAAAATGAAAAGTTTGTTTCTCCTTTGAGAAGTGGTGACCTTAATATCTTATTCTGTCTGAACACTTAATTTTATTCCTGGTTAACTGGATTGGGGAATTAACGAACCAGTATCTCTTGTACTAAATTGTACTACCCCTTGTACTAAATTAACAAATGTCCGTTCACAAGGAATTGGTTGGTCTGGAAACCGTTCTCGATATAATCTTTTTGCAGCAGCTGCATTTCCACGGATTTCTTAATAAATCATCAGCATATTGAACCTCTCTGTTGTAGTATAATTTGCTATAATTGTTTAGAAAATATTTCCTAACACTTTCAAAAAAGTTACAGTCAAATCAAAGTTACACACTCCAAATTTAATGTTTAACTAACCTAATTTTACGTTTTCACTGGAGTGATTCTTTCCAATTTGTACAATCTGAAGAAATTTATCAATAACCTGCTAGTAGAACTTTTTTATGTTTTATGGTTTATTTTTAAAGAATGACCAAAGCGAAGTTAATGTAGCGTTATTAAACAAGTTGACATCGCTGAATACAGCATAGTTACAAAACCCAGTACCAAGTGTAAAATTGTAGAACTGCTTCATGTCACGGGCTTGTTTATTAACTGACTCATAATGTTGTACCTACGATACGATGTATAATTTGACTTCGAAATTAAATTAGTACACCGTCGGTCGATTAAAATGGAAAAAATATTTTTCTCATATAGATATTTTTTTATGATAATTAAATCTAAATTAATCTAAATTATTGTTATAAGATGTTCTAAGAGTAAACATTCAATTACCAACTAGCAATTTAACGTTCGCTAAGAGTTGATAGAACGTTCTTAATAAAATTTATAGAGCTACATAGGTGATAAAAACGATTTGAACATGTTCTTACAGCTGCTATATAACCGAAATGGGCTCAGATTATACAGCAATTCAGTTCGACATTTATTTTATAAAGTTGATCAGAGCTACACCAGAACAGTTCTGAAATGCTTAAACAAATATGTAGCCTACACTATAAAACAATCTCAGGGTGAAGCTGCTATAGAATAATTTTATTCGGAATACGACAATGTAGTTTTGTTTTTATTTTCAGAAAAACAATTTTGTTTCCGAAACGTGTTTAGTACTTTTTATGTGAGTATATATTTTCTACATCTATGGCAGTTATAAATTTGATATGTTTGTATCATATTATGTATATGTATAAGGTATATTATTATGTTAGAGTTGATTTCACTCGTTATCAGGTATAATTTTAATTTTAATTAAATATTAAATATTATTTAATATTTATTAAATAAATATAATAATAATTTATTTTACAGCTTCAGGTAGATACAATATACTCTCGGTATCAACGTGTGTCCACGAAGATAGTTTAACAAATGTTTCATTATAAATCACTTAAGTCTTTAAAAAATGGTTTTAAAAACGTTCGAAAACTTTGAATTAATGCATCATTACCAAATAGTAAAAAACCTATTTGGTACGGAATGAGCGAATTTAGACTTAGTTTTGCTATATAAGCGTTTATAAAATATTGGCAAGACCTTTAATAGAATAGTTCTATAATTTTATTGTAAGCACGTTTTTACCACTAAATTATAAAACCTTTTAGCTATTAATGGCTTTTTAGTAACAACCACAATGCTTATACAATAAAATCGTTTCTCAGGGTGATATAGCATTAGTAAAGCAAAATTGCACACATTTAAAAAAATTATGCAGCAACTTTGCTAGTTGGATATATTTTGTATTGGAAAAGGAATACGCTAGTATACTGATATGGTACGGCGACTGGATTTGACCAAGCGAGTGGGACAAATCTTTTTTTTTTGAATTTTTTAAATTTCCGAATTTTATGAATCTAATTTTAATCTTTGTTCTCTTGACAAAGTATCTACACTAGCTATCGCATAAATTGAAACCGTGTTTGGGGCCGCAAAATGCAAACATCTTTTCGTAGATTGGGAATAATTTCAAAAGATTTTCAGAAATTATCACCGAGAATCATACTATGAGGTAATTCTGGTAAAACATCTAAAACTGTTGTCCTATGTTCTAATGTTACCGAGGCGCAAATTGATCCAATTCTAATACAAGATTCACTATTCCGTCTATTACAAATATTTACTATTTGTGAATTTATTCGCAGAAACAACTTGAGTGGGAACACGATTATTGACTGGCCGTCCGCAATTGCTGTAGGATACTCTACGGTTACAGCGAAAATTACTGGTCTTTCCACAATTAAAACAAACAATTTTGATTTTTCATCACTGTCTGATTCAATGAATACGGATTAATTGGTCGATTATTATTATTTACATCACTAGGACGATTATTAACAAAATTGGTACAATTTCGAGTATTATTAAAATTAATCTTAATATTATTACGGTTATTATGTAAAACATTATTATTAATTGAATTTCTAGTACTTCATTTTGAATTATGAGGTGCTCGATGAAAATTATAATTTTGACTAAATAGAGAAGTACCATTTACATTTTGACGCGGATTTTGATTACGTAAAGGATGATCATTATAAACGTTTTCTGAAACTATTCGATTAGGGTTATTTACAATGTTTCTTTGATTATTATATTATAACGCAGATTCCTGAATATGAAGATTATCGAATCCAACAGCTACTGATGCAAAACCAATCTCAACTAAATTATCGCGTTCTTGTGGAAGTGGCCGATAACCATCTAAACGACACTTTTTTACTTCTAACTTTAACGCTTCTTTCTCTAACTCGTCAAGTGTGGTAACATCACCTAATTATGCACTATGAATTGGCGCTAAATTTCGAACAATAATTTGCAATTGATCTTCAGCTGAAATAGTACCATAACAGCGAAACAAAGCATGCATGGATGTTAAATAATTTGTTATGCTCTCATGGCTGTCTTATGTTCTATCTAAAATTTCTCTAAATAACTTAAGGTCGATAATCAGGTGGTTTGAAATTTAATTTAAGTAATTTTGCCAATTTATTCCAATTGGAACATCGATCGCGATTGGCTCTAAACCAACTTAATTCTCTATCCCTTAATAAATTTATGGCAGATTCAAATAGTTGTTGTTGCGAAATATGCCTAGCAGTTTGAAGGTCCGAAACGCTTCCTAAAAATGCATGTACCGACAATTAGTGAATGTCCCCAGTTAATATTAAATACCATTTGTGCACAAATACATACAACGAGTTAGAGATGGTGAAGGTGCTGAAGGCATTACGTCAGAATAATGATGTTGATCTACCACCAACGAAGTATCGGAAACTGGATTTCTTGCAATCCATGAAAATAAAGCAACTGTTGCGGGAGTAACAGCTTCTAATCCAAGGGGCACAAAACATCAATTAAAAGCGGATCTTTTTGTTTTTTATGGGTGGTTGAAGTCTGAGAACACTTTAAGCGATGGCAAAGCTGTTGTAATGTAGCTCGACATTTGGCTGAATGTCTTTGATCGTAGTAACCGT
The DNA here is from genome assembly GCA_949748235.1 of Platypus cylindrus. NCBI lineage: Eukaryota > Metazoa > Arthropoda > Insecta > Coleoptera > Curculionidae > Platypus > Platypus cylindrus. Next base: position 18,555,936 of record OX456489.1, on the reverse strand, counting down.
TAATTTTTCAATATTAGGTAAAATTGCTACTAGGGTATCTGATATAAATTCTAATTCGGTCACTACATCTATAGTGACATCAAGACCTATCAAGATTTATGCAAACCTTCTAATCTTATCAGTGTTCGTACTGAAGACCTGATTTCGGCTTCACTCTGTCCCTAATCAATTTCTAAACTGCCTGAACATGTTTCAGGAGTTTATTACTCAGATAATCCTAATTACACAAATCCATTTTAAAATTTAAATTAATATTTGAATCAAAAGGAATAATTAATAATACCAGAAAAAAAAACAGTATATCAAAAATACAACAATATTATTTAAAAAAAAAAAAAATTATTATTAACATTAGAAAAACAAGGCAAAATATTAGCAAGAAAAAAATAATCAAAAACTAGCACGCAAAAAAATTGCTTAAAACAGGCTATTATCGTATAGAAGTAATACTGGCTATTATTAATCGTTTACGATAGATGGTTAAAAGTATCAAAAATTCTAGACAAATAAAACGGACAATAACGAAACTTTTCAAACAATGAAAATTGTTTCATCTTCTGATTTGTTTTGATCTCTGACATCATCTTCCACAATCTATCTCTTCTTACTTTATCAAATGCTTTTTTTAAATCTAGAAAACCCATGTATACATTTTTTTTTCTTTTACTTGTTTTTTCCACTATCTGCTTAATCGTAAATATATGGTCTTGAATGCTTCTGCCTTCCCTAAATCCTGACTGGGATTCGTCCAGAGTTTTCTCTATATTAATTTTTATTCTCTCGTTTATCATCATTTCCAACACTTTCATGTTTGTATTTAATAGAGTAATTCTTCTGTAATTATTACAATCTTTCTTATCTCTTTTCTTAAAGATTGGTACTATCAGTGCATGCTGCCATTCTTTCGGTATTATTTGCTCTTTCCATACTTTGTTATATATGTCCAGCATTACCTGCCTTCCCTCTTCCCCCATATATTTTATCATTTCGGTCGTTATTGTGTCACTTCCTGGTGCTTTTCCATTCTTCAGTTGTTTTATGGTCTTTTCCAATTCCTCCATATTAAATTCCTCTTCCTCGTCTTTGCATTCCTTTCTCTCTGTATTGTCTGCTTCTCTTGTATCGTTCCTCTTTATATTGTCTGACAGCAGCTCTTCAAAGTATTGCTTCCATCTTTCCATTATTTCGTCTTCCTGCTTTAATAGTTCTCCTTTGTTATTTATATATGTAGCACTGTTGGTTTTTCCTTTTCTTAATGTTCTTAGTCTACTATAGAATTTTTTTTTCCTTCTGCAGCTTCGTTTTCTAATTTATTGCCGAATTCTGCCCATTCATTTCTTTTCGCCTCTAATACTAATTGCTTCACTATTTTCCTTTCCTCCTTGTAACACTGATACGTTTCTCTAGTTTTTTTTTTGTAGATATTCCTTCCATTTTTTCTTTTTTAGTCTCACTCTTCTCTTGATCTCTTCTGTCCACCATGCCGTTTGTTTTATTTTCTTATTTCTTTTTATTTTTCCACACACTTCCGAGCTTGTTTGTAGTATCATCTTTTTGAATTCCTCCCAACTATCTTCCAAACTTAATGTCTTCCATTTCTCATTTCTGCTCTCGATCATCCTCTTCATTTTTTCTCTATATTGCTTTGCCACCTCTCCGTCTTTTAGTCTATACGCTTTTATTTTCTCATATTCTATCATATCTTCTTTTCTCTCTCTGTTGTCTGATTTTAGTGGTTTCTTTATTTTTGATATAACCATATAATGATCACTTCATACTTCCGGTCCCCTTGACACTTTTACATCTACTATATTCTTTCTATTTTCATTTCCTGCTACTATGTAGTCTATTATTGATTTTTCATTTTTGCTGCTCATCTCTCTAGTATACTTGTGTATATCCTTGTGCTTATAATAAGTATTTGCTATAAACATATTGTTGATTCGACAAAACTCTATCAATCTTTTTCCGTTATCATTTAGCATTGATTCCCCATTCTGGCCCAATATTCTACTCTCTCCTGGTTTTCCCTTTCCCACTCTACTATTAAAATCTCCTGCAATATATATTTCGCCTTTTGCTCTTTCTACCGTCTCTGTTAACATTTCCCAGAATTTCTCTTTGTTCTCCTTTTTGTCGCCTTCATTTGGTCCATATACACTTATTATCGTTTTAATGCTCTTATTATCGTCCTTCATATTTATTGTCAAAATCCTCTCTGAGCACGCCTCCCATTCTTCTGTATTGTGTGCCCATTCCTTTTTGATTATACATGCGACTCCCTCAGCTGCTCTTTTCTCTATTTCCACTCCAATATTAAATATATAAATAATAAAAAAAGCAATAAATTATATAATTAATATTTTGAAATCATTGAATACAAAATTGTCTAGCCACAAATCGAGTTAAGCAACTTAGCAAATTTCAGCATCATGTAATATATTGTATATGATATTTGTTCAGATCGCTTGGGGAAATTTTTTACTTGTGGGACATAATGACTAACAACTTTTACTGTGCATATTATATTCTATTAAGTTTTGTTATTTTTATTTGAGATTAATAACTTACAGGGACACAGGAAATTTTATTCAAAGAATTAGCTGGCGTAACTAGTCTAAGACATTTACCATCACAACTTAAAGAAATGGCAAGATTAATCGATAAAATGTTGACTACAGAATTTGAAAGATTTGCTGCTGCTGACTTGCATCGACCTTTGGATTCTGGTGACGGTAAGATATGCTGCGATAGTGTCTCATAAGTAATTTTAATGGATTTTACGTTAACATTGTGACGTAAAGAATGTGGTATATACAGGGTGTTTCAGTTCTAAACACCAATATTTACACCACCTATATGTGACATTATATGATGATCATCCTGAAAGTTTGAAGGAATTTGCACTAGTAATAACTGAGATATGGTAATTTTTACATATTTCAATTTTTCAATGCGGTCGTGTGAACAAGGCCGGTCATGGTATAACTGACTTTGACCTAAAGAATGAAGGCATTTAAATGCTACACACATTCAGGCTCACGCATATGTGTTCGTTTTTTTTATATGTGGTTCGACTTCGCGATCCAATAGGCTAATGAACTATTTTTGGAGACCTGTGAAAGAGACGCTAGAATAATAAAAAAAGGAGCATACATACTTTTTTGTGCCTCAACATTTGGGTATGAGAGTATTTGAATTAGATTTTTAGAGAGAATCGAATTGAGGCATATTTCGTATTAAGATATTATTTTAATGTTTATTATTAAGTAAAGTTTAAGTTATTAAGTAAAGTTCAACCATACAAAATAAAGCAAGAAAAAGAAGGAAACAGAAAAAAAATAAGGAAAAGAAAAATAAGATGCAAAGAGAACATGGTCATAGTTCGTAGAATAGGATAGGAAGTCTTTATCTTGTAGTATCAAATTTTGTATTTTATTAGTTTATCTTTTTCAATAAGTGTGACGAATTAGCATCTTTGCCAAATAATAGATGTAGTAATTTATGAGTTTAGGAAGGACGCTCATACAGTGGTCCAAACATTTCTGATATAAATAAATATACTGAAAAAAAGTGACAACCCGGTATATAATTTGAGTACTAAGATTACAAGATATACCAACCTGAGATCTAATTAAAAAAAAGTTGGCGCATGGCGTCACGGTTATACCCTTTTTTCCGTTGAGAAAGCGTTAGCCATATTTAAATAAAAAAAAATTTTATATATCTTTTTTATATATTTGTCACATATAATACAAACACATGTATAAATATATATTACTGAAGCAATGAATAAATTTAAAAAAATATTATTAATTATTTAGACGTAAACAAACTGCAAGCTTTATTAAAATAAAAAACATAAATAACAAAATTGACGTCAGATTAGAGACTATAACCACGATTTCAATTATCAAAATAAGCGAAATACAAAGGCGTCGTTCACTGACGTCACAACCAAATTTACAAAGCTGCGTGTTGGCTTATCTTGTTAGTCTTAGAATCATCTAAGAGTAGTGCAAATAGGGAGGCCTTCATTTTTGTATTCCAGAAATAATACTAAAAAAGATATAGTTCTATTCTGATGTTACTGAAGTCAACATTTCGAAATCAATTCTTTTTTACAACTGTACGTAAGTATTTTAGTTTTAAAAAAGTGTGTTTTTTAATTTTCTACATATTTTATTCTGTGATGGTAATTTTTGATTATTAGTGTTTGAATTACATGTATTATTTTTAATTAGAATTCGTATTAAGTTTTTAGTATTATTTAGTTTTCGTGAATGCCGTACTTCCAATTAGTTTTTTATGCTTTATTTACAGCCCTGGTAAACTTGTCGGTTATAGGCAGAGTCCTTGTTTAGCGCACCCGTATGTTAGACAAGGACGCTACGAGTGGAGGCAGAGAAAAGCTTGGCCAATCGAAAATTGTCGAAGGGCACGACTCGAGCAAATGTCAAGCCAGCCACTCTTTTTTCTCTACACGAAGTCTTTGGTGCTTTGCCTACGGCAAGCTGGTGATACCGAATAATTGGTGAAAAATCAACTTTAAACGATAATCACTTACGAAATTTTTCTTATCCATATAATTGGATGTAATTTTAATTTCACAAATTCCATTATTAAGGTCTATTGTGTCTAATGAAAAATTAGAAATTCACGCCGATTACGTTGTTTGGTGTATTTTTTATTTGAATGCTTAATTACTAAATACTTATTTATCTTTTAAGGTTCCTTTTAAAAATGATTTGATGTTTCAATAATTAATACATTTTAATTCTTATGGTGCAATATAGTTTATTTATTGCCAGATTGTTAAAGGAAAAAAGGGAGACACATGGTGAACGGTGCCGTACTGGCCTTAATGGAAATTTAGGGTTTATTAGGATGGGAGTAAAAGAACTGCGTCATTGGTAAATATCAGGCAACTGTGGTCGGTATTTTAATCTCAAAAAAATGTCAAACAAATCGCATCACTATTAAAATAAGTTAGAAATTTTTGCAAGATATGCGTCAATAATACGCTATCACGAGTAAATTAAAAATTTTGGTCTAATCGGCGTGAATTTCTAATTTAATTTTCATTAGACACAAACACCTTAATAATGCAATTTGTGAAAAAAAAAATTTGCATGGATAAGAAATAACGTATAAAAATAAAAGAAATGAATTATCTTTTAAAGCTGATAATTTTTACCATTTATTTGGTGTTATCAGCTTGCCTTAGACAAAGACACGACGCTTGTTCGTATAGTGCACTTCGACAATCTTCGATTGGATTAACTTCTTTCTGTCCCCGCACGTAGTGTCTTTGTCTAACGCAGGCAGGTGCGTTAGACACACTACATTCCTTATATTAAATAAATCGTAAAAAACTAATTGTCTTTCATTAATACTAATTTAATTTAAATTTAATATATATATATATATGTATCTTGAAGCCTTTCTACCCTCGAATGGTGTAGGCTTGTTAGTCTTTATCTTTTCTTTTTTCCTTTTTTTTTCTTTTTTTTGTCTATGCTTCTACGTTTTCGCTTCCCGTCCCTGCGTCGCAAAACTTTCTCCATTCCTTCCTGTTGTTTGCCATCCTGCTAGCTTCACTCATCGTTATTCCTCTTCTTTGCAAAATTTTTCCTATCATTTCATTCCAAGTAGTTTCAGGTCTTCCCCTTTTTCTTTTCTGTCCAGGTCTAGCTTCCCATACCCTTCTCACTTGTCTTTCTTGTCCCATTCTTTTCAGATGGCCCCACCATCCCAACTGCCTCTTCTCTATGTATTCGTGTATCGCCTCCATTCCCAGTTCTTTTCTTATTTCTTCGTTCCTGATTCTTTCTCTCTTTGTCACTCCCTTTACTCTCCTCATGTATTTCATTTCTACCGCTTGAACTTTACTTATTTCCTTTTTATCTATTATCCATGTCTCACATCCAAATGTCAGTATTGGTCTTATTATTGTTTTATATACGTTTATTTTTGTTTTCCTTGTTATTTCTTTTTTTCCCACAATCATATTGCTGATACTGTAAAACACTCTCATTGCTTTTTCTACCCGACTGTTAATTTCTTCTTCTTGCTTTCCTGAACTAGATATTTCTACTCCTAGATATTTCCATTTCGTCACTTGCTCCAATTTTACCTTATCTACCATGATTTTTATCTCCTGTTGTTCCCCAATTACCATTACTTTTGTTTTCTCTTTGCACATTTCCATTCCGTTCTCTCTAAGTGTTTCATTCCATATATTTATGTTTGCCTGCAGCTCTTTTTCATTAGATGCTACCACCATTATATCGTCTGCGAATGCTCCACTCTTTACTTCAACTCTCTCCATATAATTCCATCCCACTTCAAGTCCTCTAGTTCTTTCTTTCGCCTTTCTTATTATTCTGTCCATGTAGATATTAAATAATGTTGGACTTAGTCCTCCTCCCTGCCTTAGTCCGTCTTTCGTTTTAAATTTTTCCGATTGTTTGTTATTGACTATTACGCTATTTGAGTTTTCTTCATATATTTTTTTTATTAATCTTATCATTATCGTGCTTATCTCTTTCTCTGCCATCATCCTCCACAATCTATCTCTTCCTACTTTGTCGAAAGCTTTTTTCAGATCTAAAAATCCCATATATACTTTTTCCTTCTTTCTGCTTGCTTTTTCGATTATCTGTTTTATCATGAATATATTGTCTTGAATGCTCCTTCCTTCCCTAAATCCTGACTGTGATTCATCCAGTGTTTTGTCGATTTTATTTCTTAATCTCTCATTGATCATTATTTCCAGCACTTTCATATTGGTGTTTATTAGTGTAATCCCTCTATAGTTATTACAGTCCTTCCTGTCCCCTTTCTTGTATATTGGCACTATCATTGCATGCTGCCATTCTCTTGGTATTCTTTGTTCTTTCCATATTTTTTTATACACCTCAATCATTATTTTCCTTCCCTCTTCCCCCATATATTTTACCATTTCTGTTGTTACTGTGTCGCTTCCTGGCGCTTTCCCATTCTTTAATAGCTTTATGGCCTTTTCCATTTCTTCCATATTAAACTCTTCCTCATCGTCCCTGCCTTCAGCTCTGCCTACATTGGCTACCTCTCCTATATCAGTCCTCTCTCTCTTTTCTGACAGCAGCTCTTCAAAATATTGCTTCCATCTTTCCATTATTTCCTTTTCCTGCTTTAATAGTTCTCCTCCTTTATTCTTTATATATGTCGCGCAGTTGGCCTTTCCTTTTCTTACTGTTTTCAGTCTGCTGTAGAATATTTTTTTCCCCTCTGCCGCTTCGTTTTCTAATTTCTTGCCAAATTCTGCCCATTCATTTCTTTTCGCCTCTAATACTAATGTGTTCACTATTTTCCTTTCTTCCTTGTAGCACTGATACGTTTCTCTCGTTTTTTTTTGTAGATATTCCTTCCATTTTTCTTTTTTTATTCTCACTCTTCTCTTGATCTCTTCTGTCCACCATGCCGTTTGTTTTATTTTCTTATTTCTTTTTATTTTCCACACACTTCCGAGCTTGCTTGTAGTATTATCTTTTTGAGTTTCTGCCAGCTCTCTTCCAAACTTAATGTCTTCCATTTCTCATTTCTACTCTCAATCATCCTCTTCATTATTTCTCTATATTTCTTTGCCACCTCTCCGTCTTTTAGTCTATACGCTTTTATTTTCTCATATTCTGTCTTATCTTCTTTTCTCTCTCTGTTGTCTGCTTTTAATGGTTTCTTTATCTTTGTTATTACCATATAATGATCACTTCCCACTTCCGGTCCTCTTGACACTTTTACATCTACTATTTTCTTTCTATTATCATTTCTTGCTACTATGTAGTCTATTATCGATTTTTCCTTTCTGCTGTTCATCTCTCTAGTATACTTGTGTATATCTTTGTGCTTATAGTAAGTATTTGCTATAAACATATTATTGATTCGGCAAAACTCTATCAATCTTTTTCCATTATCATTTCGTATTGTCTCCCCATTCTGGCCCAATATTCTACTCTCTCCTGGTTTTCCCTTTCCCACTCTACTATTGAAATCTCCTGCAATGTATATTTCGCCTTTTGCTCTTTCTACCGCCTCTGTTAACATTTCCCAGAATTTCTCTTTGTTCTCCTTTTTGTCATCTTCATTTGGTCCATACACACTTATTATTGTTATAATGCTTTCGTTATCGTCCTTCATATTTATTGTCAATATCCTTTCTGAACATGCCTCCCATTTTTCTATATTGTGTGCCCATTCTTTTTTTATCATACATGCGACTCCCTCAGCTGCTCTTTTCTCTGTTTCCACTCCGCTATATATAAATACACTTCCTTTCATCATTTTTTGCAGTCCTCTTCCTTTTTTTTTCGTTTCCGTTATTGTAAGTATGTCTATCTTATTTTCCAGGAACTCATCTTCCAGTTCTATTTCTTTCCCTTTATGCTTCGTATGTTCCATGTTGCCAATCTCCATATTTCTACCTTTTTCCTTCTCATTGTTTTCTGCTCCTTTCCCCACTTCTTCTTCAGTTTTTTGTTTGTTTCTGCTTTTCTTCCCAGCTTCCATAATCTATCCTATTTCTATATTGTTCCTCCTTTCTTTTGTATATTTGGCACTTTTGGCTAGTTGCCATGTGCTCTAGGTCTTTATCTTTAATTCTTGTACAGTTGGCGCATTTTATTTCATTTTTCCCACAATCTTTCCCTTCGTGTCCTTCTTGTCCACATCTGTAGCATACCTCCGTTCTTGTACAGTACTTGGCTACATGCCCATAGCAGCAGCATTTGTAGCATATCGCGATCCTTATATATTCCTCTACCTGTTTTACAGTAATATCTATCAGTACTTTTCCTTTTTTAACCACGTACTTGAATATCTCATTGTCAGCTTCTACTACCCAGTCCTCTACATATTGTTCACTGTTCCCGAAGGCCTTTTTTTTAACTGCTCTTAATACTGTCTTCACCTCTCTAGTCCCCACCATTTTTCTTATTTCTTCATTTTCCCTTATTATTTCATTTATTATTTTTTCTTCAGTATACCCTTGCTCAACTTTTTTTATTATAAACATCGGCTTTGTTTCTTTCATTTTCCTCACTGTTATTCCTTGTACTTCCTCCAGTTTCTTCCGTATCTGCTCCTGTTGTAGCTCATTTCTACACTTCATCACTACCAATCCACTTTTGTATTTTTTTATTTCCTTTATACCTTCTGCCCCTACTTCTTCTATCGTAAGTTTTTCACGTATTTTTCCATTACCTTCTCACCTTCTACCGCTTTAACTGTTATTTCCCTTATTTTTTCCGGTGTTTTCCATCCCTTTATATTTTTTGTATCATTTTCTATTTTCTTTTCTGCGATAGCCGCATATGTCTTTTTGCTCATATCTTGTGTTCTTGTAGCTCCCCCTATCAATTCCGTTAATTTTGCTTCCAATTTGTCCATTCTGGTTTCAAATTGTCTCTCTATTTTTTCCAGCCTTTGCTCTACCTTATCTGTTTTCTCTGTTTTTTGTTTTTTTTCTGCATTCTCCATGCTTTCATATACAGTAGCAGTCATTTTACCTAATATTTTTTCCATGTTTTGTATTCCTTTTTCGCTTTCTTTCCGTGTTATTCCTTCTTGTCTTTTATACCCCTCTTTAAATATCCAAACCTCCCTTTGCATCAATGTGATCTGTTTCAATATTTCTTCCGACACTCCGCCTGTCTTTTCTCCAGTATCTTCTCCTATCTTCATTCTTTTTTCCCATTTATCCTCCACCTCACTCATCACCATTCCTCTGTACGATGTATTTACACCTTCCTCATCTTCCTCCTCCGTTGAAGTTCTCCTTTTTCTGTCCTCCACCTTCCCCACTGGTGGCGTTCTTTTCACTTTCGTCGCCCTTTTAAAGGGATTTTTATCCTCCATAATACAATTCCTATTATTATTTTTTAATAAAAAAAAAAAAAAAGAAAAAAAAAAAAGACAATAAAAAAATAAAAAATAAAACTTTATTGTTCTCCGAACCGAACCACTGTTCACAAACAATCAATACTTTGCTTATCTACGTATCGACTTTCGATTTAAGCATAAACAAGCACCCGACCACTTTCGCTGTCCGAACTAGACCAATTTAAATTTAATAATTATTATTAATTATAACGCGTAAACAAATCTGTTTTTAGTTTTTATGAAATACACAGATTTGCATGACTTTTTAACATCATCTGAATTTATTTAATGAGACGAAATGATTAAATAGCTTTAATTAAATTACATATCACATCTTATAAGTTGCGCACATCCCAATAAGTGTTTAAAATTATCGCCGCAACCTGCAATACACATCTCAGCCTGTCGTATCCACGAATGTACACATGCACGTGTAAGTGCTGATCCCCATTCAGTTTTTATCGTTTCTGTCGCCCATAAGATCTTTTCTCGTAGGTCACTAACGCTAGTGATTTCGCCAGATAATACACTACCATCTTTAAGTGGCCCCTCAATTAAAAATCACATGGATTCAGATCCGGTAATCTTGGTGGCCATGCGACAGGACCTCCATGACCTATCCACCTTTGGGGAAATCTAGCGTCTAAATACTGCTGGACATTGCCGCTGAAATGTGCTGGCGCACCATCATGTGCAGAACACATACATACGTTTATTGGTAATGGGGTAACTTCCAATAAATTAGGCAAGTCATTTTCTGAAATGGACAAATAACTTACTCCATTTAATCTTGGCGGTAGAAAAAACGACTCAATTAAAGTGCCGTTTACAATACCAGCCCAGACATTCAAAGAAAATGTATTCTGAAAATTTGATCGGCGTACTACGTGACGGTTTTCAATAGCCCACGTATAACTATTGTGGAAATTCATCACTCCTGCACTAGTAAAAGAAGATTCGTCTCATGTTAAAGTATTCCTGCCGAAGTCATTATTGGCCATCATTTGCTTTCTAAACCATCTACAAAAAGTAACTCTTTGTGCATGGTCTGTTGCAATGAATGCTTGAACATTTTTTCTATGATACGGGTGCAACTGATTTCTAGTCAGCACCCTTCAAACTGTGGTGGAAGATATGTGCAAGGCTCTTGCTATGGTACGAACACTGACAGATGAATCTGCTTCGATTCGCCTTAGAACTTTTTTTTCGACGTTGACATCAACTGATTCGAACCAGCATTCCGTCTCCGAACCCCTTGCAACGCACTCGAATCTCTAGTTCTCTGAATCAAATTAACAATTGTTCGGGGCCTAGGATTACGCCTGTTCGGGAACCGTTGTGCATATGTACGGGATATTCTTAGGGCACTCTGACTGCATTCTTCGTGTATTAACATCATGTCCACTAGTTTAAAATGCTTAAATCTAGGCATTGGTTTAAATTTTAAAAAAATCGAACCACTAGTCCGAAATTACTCAATAATAAAACTAATTGAAATCACGGTATTCACGAAAACTAAATGAGACTAATAAACGTAATACGAATTCTAATCAAAAATAATAAATGTAATTCAAATACTAACAATAAAAAAGCAAAATCAAAGAATAAAATATGAAGAAAATTAAGAACGCACTTTTTTAGAAATAAAATGTGTAGGTAAAGTTGCCATAAAAAATTGATTTCGAAATGTTAACTTCAGTAACATCAGATTAAAACTGTAGTAGTATTTCTGGAATACAAAAATGAATGCCTGTCCATTTGCACTACACTTTGCAATTCAAATCATGTACCTGCTTGTCACTTTTTGTCAACATACTTATTTATAATGATTCATATGAGTAATGGGAAACTGCATGGGCGTCCTTGCTACACTAATAAATTACTACATTACTTGGTAAGACGCTAGTTCGTCATAGTTATTGAAAAAGATGAACTAATAAAATACAAAATGTAATACTACATAAAGACCTCCAATGGTATTCTACCAACTATGGCTATGTTTTTTTCGCATTAGATTTTTCTTTCTTTTTTGTTTCTTTTTCTTCTTTTTTTGTATACTTTATTGATATATCAAATAAGAATTCATCTGTTTTACAAAAATATTGGTTTAGTTTGCATTCCTTAGCAAGTATCCAAAAGTAATAAATGCCATTAGTATGTGGACTAAATGATATACCACTTAAAATACCATAAGCGTGTCTGATAATTGACGACTGAGTTTTTCTCGAATGCAGACGGTAATATTATTATTATCATTATTAACACAAAAAATCCTATAATTCCTATTTAAAATCCTATTCCTTCTGATGGAGAAATATTCTTTTGGTAAGTTCATTATTCTAGAAATATCGTCGACTAAAGTCGCATCTTTAATATCGAATAAATAATAAGTATTAAACAATAAGAGCAATTAAATATTAATTCTAAGACTTTAATTTTTACAACCATATCCCAACATGCCTCAGCAGAAACATCGGCTTCCGAAACGTTGCGGCTAATGAATCGAAAAAAAATAAAAAAATAATAATAAAATTTCTGTAATGCACAGAATGTGCATAATAATAAACATCTTTTCGTGAAAAATATGTAACTAGTATATAAGTATGAAAAAGTATAACAGTATGTTACTAGTTTCATCGTTTAAAAAGGGTTTTAACTATGTAAAACATGTAACGTAATGATTTAAAGGTGTTTTAACGTTTTTACGAAAAGCAAAAATTGCTAGCAATTTTAGATTTCAGTTATGGAGATGTACACTAGTTTTGAAGACTCATTAAGTCCAAGGGGATGAAATTTACTTAATAATCATTTAATTATTTAATTAAAATTTGATCATTTACTTAATAATAAATATTAAAAATATCTTCACACGAAATATGCTTGAATTCGATTTTCCTAGAAATCTAGTTGAAATACCCTTTTTATAAACCCGATTGTTGAAGCACATAAAAAATATACATTCTCTTTTTCTTTTCGTTTTCTGACTGATGAACTGATGAACGTCTCTTTCATCAGTCTTCAAAAATAAATCATTATCTTAGTTAACCGCGAAGTCGAACCACATACCAAAAAAAAGGAACACAAGTGCGTGAGGCTGAATGTGTGTCAATTTAATGTAAATTCCTTCAAACCTGCATGACGAGCCTAATATAATGTCACCTATACGAGGTGTAAATATTTGTCATTTGAACTGAAACACCCTGTAGATTTATTAAAACTTAAAGAAAAAATTAGAAATGAGAATTTAATATTTGACAAAGCAGATAAAGGCAATTGTTGAGTTATAATTAATAAATATAATCATGTTAATAAAGTGTTAGAATTCTTAAGCCCAAGCGAATGTGTACGAATTAAAAGTGATCTTACCACACGCACACATGAAATTCTTTAATAAATTAAAAATATTATTATATGAAACGAGTGACACATTGGAACATTTTAATATAAAGAAAAATTGCATCATGTGAACCCAATTACTATATGGTAGCTCTAATTGATTAGTCAATATCTTTACAAAATAATCATAAAATTCGGGTGGATTCTGAATGGTCTTAATCATATCTTTTACTTCTAATAGTTGATTATTCGTTACCATGATTTTTTCTTTTACCAATAAATTTAAAAGCACACTTTAAAAATAATGCTGACGTTACTGCCACCACGCAATAGAGTATCGACAGGATTGAATCGAGTTTCTGTATTGATGAAACAGATGAAATAAATATTGGGATCGGGAATCGGTCTAAACTCTCCAACTCGCTATCTTTAAACTCAGAATTTTTGTTTAGAATTCGAATTTTGTTGAATTGTTTGGATACAAACAAATACTAAAGGTTGTAACAATGTTGTAAACAAATGCAATTGAAAACAATACTAATAACTTTATAATATTAAAAGCAACTATAAATTTAATATTTTGTAGTAGAATATTTTAACATTACTATGAGCATACGACTTAAATAGATGGCGCAGATACCACCATCATCGCTACCAGCAAAATCATAACCCCTCTAATAAGAAATTTAATATTTAAATTTTCAAATACTGGGTCTTGAAAAGTAGAATAAACATTGAACTCATTAACGACCTCAATGTCACACATAGTATAAATTTTTTTTATTTCCTGTGAGAGACAATGGCGGCATTTTAATAATTTATGCGAATTTAAAGTCCCAATTTTTACGTAGTTTCAATCTTTTAATATTAAAATTCGGTCATAAATAAATTTTCATCTTTGGAATCAAATGCATTATTAAATGCAGTCGTTGATCTAGAAAATTTTTGACACTATGGAACGATGAATTTTAAGTTATTCAACTAATTTTTTAATGTGTTAGTGTAAGCATTGAAAACGAGTAGCACTAATAAGTAATTAGTACTAAAAGTAATACTACACGTTTAACATTCCATAAAACAAAATTTCGATTTAATAATTTCGGTTTTTATTGAAAGAAAGGAATAATTGCGACGACGTGGCTTGGTAGCTAGCCGACTGTAATACAAACAATAATAATAGTAATAATTTCCAATCTAGGAGTGAAGATCAGTAGCGGTGGTAAACAGGAAAATGAAATTACGGAGCGGGTGAATAAAGCAATGAATGCATATTATAGAATAAATAGAGTAATAGTGGAGAACAAGGAAATCAAAAGGAAAACAAAAATAAATGTGTATAAGACCATAATAAGACCGATTTTAACATTCGGATGTGAAACGTGGAAAATGGAGCAAAAAGACATAAGTAGGGTACAAGCTGTGGAAATGAAAGTCTTGAGGAGAGTAAAAGGGGTAACAAAAAGAGACAAAATAAGAAGCAGTGCAATAAGAGAGGAGTTGGAGATAGAACCAGTGGTGGAGTTTATACACAGAAGGCAGTTGGGATGGTGGGGACATCTGGTAAGAATGAGTGAAGAGAGGCAAGTAAAGAGAGTCTGGCAGGCAAGGGAGGGAAGAAGAGCGAAACGGGGAAGACCAGAAATTACATGGGATGAGGGAATTGAAAAAGTAATAAGGGAAAGAGGAATGAGGATGAATGACGCAAGAAGAATTGCTTGCAATAGGAAGGAGTGGGAGAGATGCATAGGAAGTGAGGTATAGGAGGATAACGAGAAGAGCTCAAGCCGACACCAGTTGATGGTATAAGGCATCTAGACATATATAATAATTTCCAATACAAAATGTTATCGTTATTCAGAGAAAAAAAGCGGTAACTTCATTTTAGGAATAAATTAGATTTAATTATTTTTATTATACTGATGTTTGTTTTGAATATGAAGTTTAAATTTATTTTTAATAATTTTTATTTGAATGCCGTGAAGTAAACGTTTCCATGAATAATACAATTGTTTTGTTGCTAACAAAAACTACGTGATATGTTTTCTTTATTAAAAATGCGTTTCAGTCGTGTATGCAGCAATATCTACTTATTTAATAACATTGCGTTAGCTTGACTGGCATTAGTTATTCTTCAAAAAACAGCAAACATAAAAACATTGTACTAGCGGATTAGCAATAATTATATCTTGGAATATGGGTTCATGTTATAGTGAGAGCTAAAAATAATAAAGAAAGAGAAAACAGATAATTAGAAACAATCTACTAGCAGAAGCAATGGAATGGTAGTGGTGGTGAAAACCATTTAGTTCGACAGAACTAAAGAGAGAGAGAGAGAGAGAGATGGAATACTATGTAAATGAGTAAGACAAATATACAGAAATCTCTTTGGGAAATATTTTTTTGAGTTCTGTATGTATGTGTTTGTGTGAGTGTATGTGTGTGCATACCTAGCCACCGGATGGCTAATCAGCCGTCTGCCAGCAACCGGAAAATTACGCGACATGTTTTCGCTTCTTCATAACGGCTTATTTATTTAACAGAATTATTCAAATCCTTGTAGAAAAAATATAATATATAATAAACATGAGTAAGTAATAGTAGGGAATAATATGGTTAATAATAATAAGTACAACTACGTACTACGCAAACTATACCTTATAATCTGTACTAAAAATAATGGTGCATCATTGAACACATGGAACAATAGTTAAGAGGTGGATGGTATTTGTATTATTTAAGATTTTTCCTTTTATCTAAACAGCTTGTTATATTTGTAACATAGGCTGGCATAAAAAAAATAAGTAAAGCAACTACGCATTCACTATTTGATCTGCTACTTTTGTATTTTGTCTTTTTGTTTAATTATTCCACCTATAAATTACTGTGGAGAATACTTGTCTTCATTATGGGGGATTTCCATACAGCGGCTTTTCTCTCATTAAGCACATTCCATGTATCAATATTTTACGGTTTTATATAATAATTAACAAAATTTTATTATGGGTCTCGAAGTTCAATGGAGTTTTCATGTTCACAAACGTAAAATATTGATACATACGATGTGTTTAGTAGGAAAATGGCCACGACAAGTAGTTATAATATGGTTAGATGAAATATAATTTAAATAATTACATATCAAATAATATGTTAATATTATTTGGACTGTTCATTTATGTATACTAAATACATATAAAATAAATAATTAGACTATTTATTTTAATTAAATAAGGAATACTATAATTATTTATTTTATTATGCCGCAGAACTCACTTGCTAGTCCGAAGCTGGAAAAGATAGAATCTGGCTTCCGAAGAACTCGCTTGCTAGCCAGAAGAGGGAAAGGAAAGGGGTTTTGTTTGATTGGTTAGGCAGGGTGGCCTAGACCTTGCTTTTGGCCCGGTCTTGTTCCCCTTACCTTCGGAGGTGTAGGAGGTGTGGTTCCGTCGACGGGGGGACTTTTCTACAGAAACATCCCTTTATATGCCCTTTTGGATCGCGTAATTCTGAAGGCTTGTAGTGGAGGATGCTAGATGCGCATAGGGGTGGTATAGTATGTTACTATTATACTAATTTGACTTTAGACGTTTTATGACGGCATTCAAATAAAAAAAAATTAATTAAAAAAATTAAAATTTTACTTCATATTCAAAGCAATAGTCGGTTTAGAAAAATAATTATCCTTAATTTATTACTAAAATGCGGTCACCCATTTGGCGTGACCCCCCAAAATGAGATAGTTTCAAGAATCCTAACTTGCCCCACTCTAGTTGATATCGTCAAATGTAACGATCTGTCGACTTGTGCCTGTATCTTCGAATCTATGGGTCACGGAAAAGTCGGCGTTTTTGCCTTTTTTTTCGAAAATACCGTAGATACAGTGGTTTCAAGGCCTCATTCTATGAAATATCGTGAAACGTATTTATTTGTCGACTTGTTTTGCCTGTATCTATGAAACTATAGGTCGTATGACGGAAAAGTAGGCATTTGTGGAAAGATCGCGCACAAAAAAAGCAGATGGAGTGATTTCAAGTTTCGAACCTGCGCAATTCTTGGAAATACAGTGAAATGTAAGGATTTGTTTTACTTGTATATCTGAAGCTATAGGTCGTATCACGGAAAAGTCAGCATTTTTGGAAATATCGCGAGAAAATATTGTAGATGCAAAGATTTCAGGCGTTCTAACCTGCCTAAATCTAGAAGATCGTTTTCAAAAGGACCGCGAATCTTTTTTTTCGCTGTATAACGATAACATTATGTATTGGAACATAATGTTACGCTAAACTGCGGCCTGTAGCAGTAGCTGCCACGCAGCGTTGCGCCAGTTATGCATTTTTTTAAACAAAGCCTGAAAGTTGCATTGTTAAATTGAAATTTTGATTTAATGTTAAATGTTTTATAGCAATAATCAGTTAATACGCAGTTTCATTGCTTAATATGACACATTAAGGAATCAGTTGAGTTACAACTGGTGACGCCCGTCGGTCGGATAATCTATTTCCATGGATTATATTTTTCCATCCATATATTTCCCATATATCGACTTCTTGTTTGAGCGCCCTTTTTTGATTTCGGATGCTTGTCGGCGGGATTACAGCTCCAAATGGAAGTTGGGAGAAACGCCAGGACGAGTAGCTTTTAGACATTAACATTAACATCAAATCGAACAACAAACATTCATATGATATGCGCCTGGGATATCATATGAATATATGATATATCATATGATATCATATCATATATCATAACCCCTAGCGCATTAGTCATTTGCTTGTATTTGTCGTTACCGCAGCCCTAACATATCGATGATAAAGCATCAGCACGTTTTATATTGCTGCGGCTCCGCCCCACCAAAAGGCATACGAACTTTACAATACAAACTATACTAGCACTGCGAACCACTACTAAGTTCACACCCTAACCATCACCGCACTCCATTAGCGAAGAACGATGTTCGGTCTATCAAAGAATATAGTGATCCTCACTCGAATACTACCATAGGTGTTAAATCCCTGATTTTAACTAACTAGCTTGTTGCTGTTAAGCTGTACTTTTCCAACAATCACTCTCTGTTCATCCCATTGTCCCGGTTTTTGTTGCTGCACCCCCTGCTGCAAACAACCCACTTCTCCCTTTATCAACTATGAGCAGAATCTGCCTCTACTCGTCGATGATTTTACTAATTTTCCCACTGTGTCCAACTCAGATACATTTTTAAATATCCACTCTTAGCCGGTTCAGGAGAACTGTTGACGAGCTACGCCACTAGGAGGCGGTGGGAGGAAAATCTGCGTCCCCTCGCAGCTCAGTAGCTTTTAGACAGTGGAGAAAATAGTATAGGGTTCAGGAAAGAGTGAAAGTAAAGCCAGAAGAAATTATAAAACGTTATGTTATAAAATAAAATACAACTCAGGTAACCAAAAAAAATAAACTTCGATATTTCTGGTAGCTGGATCTAGTCAAAAAAAACACAAGCCTACCAGAAGTGCTCGTTATGACGATTGAATAGCCCACAATTGGTAGATTTATATGCATCAGTAAAAATTATGAATTTTCTTCCAATTGGGTTAAAATAAATCGGCAAAATTCCATTTCTTTTTCACTGTCTCCTGGATGGAGAACTTGTGTAATATGTATTTTATATGGTCGATATTTCTCATTTTTAAGCACTCGCCACACTTCTTGAAAAGAAATGTTAAGTTCATCAGCAATAGCCCTGGTCGAACTCCTAGGATTTATTCGGATCTAATAAAATAATTATTGTGATGTAAACATTTTCTGTAATCATTGTTATAATTGTACTCTTTACAATATTCCCATTTTATTTTCATTTGATCTTTGAACATACGTATTTCTGGGCTTACAAAAAGATCCATAGTTGCCTAAATTCCTATGTAATGTTAAGAAATACGTAACATTTGCTTGGTTTCTTTCTGGATACTGTTGTAAATACGTTTCTGCTGAAATTATCACGTTTCCATTTGAATTGTAATAAATTTGCAGCATATCACGTTTTTCTTTATTTGTAAAAGGCATTTAAAAAAAATTATATTTACTTTATTTATCAAACCACTTGTTTCTAGCTTGTTATAGTTATAAAGACATTGTTTCCCAGGCACTCTTCGATACAATTTTATTTTCTTGATATTCACTTGTAATTTCATGATGAGTTATAAGATATATCGTTGTATTCAGAAAAAAAATGATTTGGAACATCCTGCTTTAACTGCAATAATCCATTGTGGGAATTGCTATTCAGAAAAATATTCAATTCTAAAAATGCTTAATTTATACAATATTATAATAATAGTTATTAAAATAAATGTCAAAAATTTTCTAGATCAACGGCTGCATTTAATAATGCATTTAATCCCACAGATGAAAATTTATTTATGATCAAATTTCAATATTAAAAGATACGTAAAAATGTAGACTTTAAAATTCGCCTACATTATTAAAACGCCACTGTCTCACAGTAAATAGAGAAATTTAATACTACATGTGACATTGAACTCGGTACTGAGTTCATACCGAACCATTACCTTTTCAAGGCCCAGTATTGCGTAGGTCAGTTACACTGCAGTTTACGAACGTTTTTGAAGAAATCAGAGAATGCTAATTATTTCGAAAACTATTGAAGACTGACTCCCCCTTGTTTAGAAATTTTCCGTTCAGTTTTTCATCGCGTATCATCTATTGAAATAAAAAATAAAGGTGGCAAAACACTGTGTATTAACTAATTCACAATAACTGATTAACACCGACACAGCAACAACTTGCTTTAACGTCATACAGTCTAATAATTAAATAATCTGTATAAAATAAACAACAAAAAAATAAAATTAAGAAAAAACTGAAACGTGACCCATGACATATTTATTTAGAACACTCTGCATCTGGCCCTAAACACGTCAGCCATGGTTGTTTTTTTATAATTTGATTCTTTTTAATTTGTATGTTCTTGACTGTTAATTTTAACGCATGACTTGCCTCAACACACTTGATGTACGCATATCAACGAGTGTCAGGGCGTTAAAATTCAATTAATATCAACTGTAAGTAATTAAGCAGCACTGTGATATCTAATGGAAATGATTTTCTAATGGAAAATGGAAAAGCCACTGTTTTAAAAATAAGTATAGTAAAAGGCGTAAAGAAACTAAATAGAAAAGAAAAACAACAATTGATTTTGAATAAGTTCCACATGCTACCAACAGGCGGACATGCTGGGATAAAGAGAATGTATAATCACATCAAGAAATGTTATACTTGGGGCAGTATGAGATATGAAGTAGAAGAATATGTAAAGAAGATGACTGCCAGAGGTATAAATACACAAAAATAAGTATAAAGCCAAAGACCATAACTACGACAGCAACATCAGCATTTCAGAAACTGGTTCTTTTAAAACAAGACAGCGAAGGAAATAAAATTATCTTAACGTTAAAAATGTAAAAAATAAAAACCGTAAACTCTATGGCATATCAGCACTATACGAGAGGCTCGTTGGAAAATTCGCATAAGTCATTAGGTCTTTCTGGTCGTTCCAGTTTTTCTGCCGTTTTCATTTTTCGCGTAATTCATCAGAGTCGCCGTATAACACTTACGGGATGGATGATTTCAAGGTTCAAATTATCCACGCAGAAGAGTTGACTTAGTAAAGATTTAATTGCAATATCTAACACTACACTATTTGCACTAACATCTTTCATTCTAGGTACGCCGGACGGACGATGGATGGACGCTCTATCGCGACGAAGAAGAGGGTTCCGGATCGGCCGGAACTTTTCGAGTACCTTGTGGTATCCTTAATCTTCCTGTCTTCTCTGTTGGTGGCTCCATTGGTATTTATACCATCTAACTATCATAACTCTAGGGTCGCTAGCCCACAGTTGGGTTGGCGTACCGTCCCGTTCCCGCTAGGGTATCGAAGTTTGGCATAATTTCTTTGACTTGTGCCCTCGTTATACATAATTTGAAGAACGACCGAGTTTTATAAGTACTAACGACATTATAAACGTGTCGTACAGACTAATTCAACGCATGATTGATAACAACAACACTTAAAATTAAAGACTTAACCTATTTATACATTTCTCACATCTCGTACTCTTAATACAGCGTACGTGCCATCCTAATTTACCTCGGTATCGCATGTATCCTAACTCGGTTATGGCTACTACCCTTGTTCTAATTTCGTGCTGGAGGGTGCATTCCTAGTTACTTTGTATTATTATTCTTACCGCACGTCTTTCGTTTGGTTTCGCTACATATTATTCACATCGTTGCTTCGATGCACGGATTTGCCTATAACAATGTGCTTGTTCTATAAAGAACGCCACGCGTTGTCGTTTATTATAGTTAAAAATAAATATTTATTTATTAATATTATAAACATATTAATAAACATAAAATACACTTTATGTTTGCAGTTAATCCATTTACACATTTTAATTACAATACTGTTTTTTAATAATTATGATTACTATAATTAATTAAACAATTTAAGTTATGTTTTCAAAATAAAAAACATATTAACGCCGGTTGCCTGTCTACCCTGAGTTCCTTGTTGGCACTCGATGTTCTACTGCCTTACCCTGTGATGTCATGTATTGTTCATGAAAGAACATAATGCATTCCTTTTATG
Source organism: Platypus cylindrus (assembly GCA_949748235.1). NCBI lineage: Eukaryota > Metazoa > Arthropoda > Insecta > Coleoptera > Curculionidae > Platypus > Platypus cylindrus. The sequence goes on along the minus strand of OX456489.1, from coordinate 18,534,038 downwards.
TCATTAATCTTATTTTGAATTATCGTTATATTGATTATGGTAATTATTGTCCTTATATACTTATAACTTATCGTTATATTGATAGTGTTAACTATCTGATTTGCTAATATTACAATATTTATATGCTATTAACCTTTGGTTAATAACTTGGACATTGTTTAGGTTAAGCAACTTAGCAACTACTCTAGAAATGTAACATAATCTAATTATGCTATTTATTGAATCACAGTATATAAAATACCATGCACACATTGTAATAAAGTTTATATTGGCGAACTAGTCAATATTTTGAATATTGAAGAAGAAATTTAATTTTGACAATTCAAAAAAAATTATAAAAAAGAGAATTAATTTTGATATTTCGCAAGCATTATGACAAAGGGTGCTTTAATATTTATGTATATAGTACTGATATCCAAAATCTAGCTTATGTTAAATTTTCTTTATTGATGTTTCTTTTAATTATTTCAATTTCTTTTATCGACCGTATTTTTTTAATTTACCACTCTTTCAAAATTATTCTTTGAATTTTTTCGGGATTCGGTCAGGTTTTCTTTTAAGTAAAACTCTTTTTATTGCTCGATATTTCGACTGTCTTTACAGTCTTCTTCAAGAGACTAAAACAACTCATTTATTAGTATTAAAATCATACCATAAAAATAATTAACTTAAAAAATAATCTTAAAAATGAACATTAAAAACACAAAGGAATTTCCATGTTTTTTAAGAAACTTACATGAGTGAGCTAAACAATTTTTAGTCATACATTGATGACTACTAATATGATCGAATAAGAGAATAATCTACCGATCTTGACACACATCTTAACTTACAACTTACAATCAAAACAACTTCATTAACAATTATTATTCTTAAAATTTACGTTCAGATCACAACAGTCTAAAAGCACTCGTATTGTCTACCTACATATTGATAAAGTTTTTTGTCTTTCTCTCCTACTATTTATTTTAGCTTCGTAAATACATTTTTCTAATTCGGTGCCGAAAAGTGCACTTTTCGGCACCCGTTTTAGTCGATTTGAGTGCCGAAAAGTAGAAGTTTTTCGCACGCAATTTAATGACGTATAATAACGTAATTTCGTAGTTTTATTTATTAGATTATATTAAAATTCATCTTCTAAATTCCCTTATTACCACAAAACCTACTTTCAGCAAAAACAAAGCAATTTCTGGATTAAATGGCAGACATAATTAATTTTTTAAATTAATTATTTGTTGATTAAAATTACCTCATTAGAAAAAATAGCGTTGAATACGCGTATGAAAAACCGATTTTCCGTGCTCACTAATGAAACACTTACTGCTTCGCAGCTCGTGTTTCAAACTCGTTCGCACCAAAAAACAAGCGGTTTTTCACACTTTTATTCAAATATACTATTTTATTATATCTATAAATAATATCCCACGTCTCTATGTATCTAATCTATATATAACTATATCCTACGTATCTAAGTTCTTACGTCCCATGTATACGTATCATTACTAACTAGTCTGCAATAGTTCATTCAAAATTACACTAAGATGTTCAGTGTCTGTTTTGAAATTAATTGCATGTTTTTCTTTTTTAATTAGTATTGACTCCATCATTAGTCCTTTTTTGTAATTATTTACTGTCTGTAAAATCTTCACGTTATCATAATCAAAATTGTGATTAGTTTTTAAATGGTATTCTAGTGTCGCAACAAGAACAAGCAACTTTTGTGCTTGTTCTTATGTCACTTTTGAGTTTGGATATTCTAGTTTTTACTCATAGTCCCGTCTGTCCAATATAGCATGCATTACATGTGTTGCACGGTATTTTATATATTACCTGGCTTCTTTTTCCCAGTCGGTGTTTTGTGCTTTGGTATTGTAATCAATAACTGTATGTTAAAATTGTTATATTTCGCGATATTAATACTTGTATATAATTTTGTCACCTTAATTAGCTTGTCAGTCAACCCGGGAATATAAGTTAATGTAGCATATCTTTTATCTTCATCTACGTTTATAGTTTTTTATCATTAGTTAACATTAGATGCTAAACCAAAAATTATTTTGTTTAGTAATGGACCTGGATAATTATTGTTCTCCAGTTGATCGTATAATTTCTTTAGATTTTTTTCACTAATTGTGGTTCTACTATTTTACTAATTCTATTGTTCATTGCTAATATGTTAATTTTCCGATTACTAGGGTGACCGAAGAGATTATTAATGTACCGACTTGATGACGTTGGTTTTTGATACCAATCTAATATAATTTTTTTTTATCTCTAATCACCCATGCATCCAGGAACGGGACACATTGTTCTCCTCCTCCACCGTAAAGTGTAAATGCTGATGATAACGTATCAACAGTTGCTTGTATCCCATCAAATTGAACCGCTGTTATCAGGTCGTCTACGTACTTATATATAAATGGAAGATTGAAATCTAATTTAGGTATGACCTCATTCAGCAATGTATCCTACTTCCCAATCTATCTCAATGTCCCGTATTTTGTTGTTGCTCCCCCTGCTGCAAACAACCCAACCTCCCTGGTTGAGTTGGTTCTCCCTTTATCAACTACAAGCAGAATCTGCCTCTGCTCGTCGATGACTCGACTCTTTTCCCATGTCTACTCAGATATATTTTTAAATACTCACTCTTAGCCGGTTCACGGGGAACCGTTGACGAGCCACGCCACTAGGAGGCGGTGGGAGGAAAATCTGCGTCCCCTCGCAGCTCCCTGACGAGCTACATTATATCAACTCGGAACGGCAAATTTGTGCATATGATATGCGCCTAGGCTGGAACCCCTAGCGCAGTATCATATGCTTATATTTGCCGTTTACGACAGCATCAACATATCGATGATGAAACAACAACACGTTTTAAATTGCTGCAGCACCGCCCCGCCGTTAGGCATTCAGACCGAACAAACTCACTATTCTAGCATTATGAATCACTACTAAGTTCACACCCTAACCATCACCGCACTCCATTAGCGGAGAACGATTTTCGGTTCTGTCAAAATTCTCAGTGATTCTCACTCGATCAGTTACCACAGGTGTTAATTCCCTGATTTTAACCAACTAGCTTGTTAAGCTGTACTTTTAACTCGATCACTTCCCTTTATATCTCAATGTGTCGTATTTTGTTGCTGCACTCCCTGCTGCAAACAACCCTACCTTTTCCCTTTATCAACTAAAAACAATCTGCCTCTGCTCGTCGATGATTTACTCTTTTCCCAATGTCCACTCAGATATATTTAGCTGACGAGCTACATCAGATATCAACTCGAAACAACTAATTTGTGCATATGATATGCGCCTAGGATGGAACCCCTGCCTCAGTATCATTTGCTTATATTCGCCGTTACCGCAGCATCAACATATCGATAACAGCATGTTTTAGATTGCTGCGGCACCGCCCCACCGTTAGGCTTTCGGACCGAACAAACTCACTATAACCAACTCAACCTCCCTGGTTGAGTTGGTTCTCCCATTATCAACTACAAGCAGAATCTGCCTCTGCTCGTCGATGATTTACTCTTTTCCCATGTCTACTCAGATACATTTTTAAATACCCACTCTTAGCCGGTTCAGGAGAACCGTTGACGAGCTACGCCACTAGGAGGCGGTGGGAGAAAAATCTGCGTCCCCTCGCAGCTCACTGACGAGCTAGAGGCAACTTTTTTAAAGGTCAGCTAACAGTTATTTTATTGCCCTTTTTTACATTGTCTTCTGTTATTTTTATCCACGAAACTTTTGATTCTTGCGGATAGTTATCGGTGGTTAGGGAGTGTATCGGAAGCCCAACGCGATGGCTTGGGCTTCTTCCTCCATTGAACTGTATTTTTTCACAGCTGCCGTAAAAATTCACTATATTCCGTATATTGGATTTTCCACTTAAACGTCTCCTTGTGCCAACGATTAGGTATCTCTTCTAAAACTAATCGGCCACGATTTTAAACACGTGAATGCCCGATCTTGATTAAGTAGAATCGAATATTTCTACTATTGCGTACGTACAATATTATGGTAAATTTCCCCCCAAAAAAAAATGTTTAAAAAAAAATTACACAGAATCCAATATACTTTTCCGAAGTGACTTTTACTTCTTTCCCGTTGAGTAATTCTCTTCTGACTGATCGGTCACGATTTTAATATTTTCCACGTGAATATCCGATTTCGGTTACACCAAAATAGAGTACTCCCATGGTTCACTCGTTCCCGCTTGCGTAATGCAAACTTTCCTGTATCAATACGCTATCACGTTATACAAAAAAATATATTACTGTATCTTGACTTGCACAAACGTTCTCGACGAAACTCTCCAGAGCAACTCCACTAAAACTGATCGTACACGAATTTAAATATCCTTAAGTGATTATCCGACCTTGATTTAGAATGTAAGGAGCGCACTCTCGTCTTTCCTTTCGCGCATGCGCAGTACGAAATGCGCATTCGCGTTATTTTATATTGACACACACAAAGAACTGTCGAAAACGCCGGAAACATAACTATTTACAGTTAAAACTCGATTTACACCCATCAGACGTCAACATTACTATTACCACGTGATTGTACTACATCGATGTTTCCGAAAACGAGTATAATGATGCGTTTTAATGTTCGCGTATGCGCAGCAAATTTACTAAAAATGCGGTATTAGCGGATGTTATTACATCATTGACTTCCCGAGGAACCCGTTTTTACGTTACCGGCGTATTTCGATAAAACGGTTTCTTGTTTACGTTGTGTATACGTGCATTTGATGATATTACGATGATGTTCTTTCTTTCACCGGCTAGCTTCGGTCTCCTTCGGCTTTTTTTTTAACGGCAGTAAAGTTTTTGTATTTACGGTCTATAGTTGGATTTTCTTAACGGTGCCTATTCGGATTTTGACGGTCCCTACTCGAAATAAGTAGAAATACATAAACTTAAAAACTTACTCTCTACCACTGGACCTCAGCATAATTACCCTATACTAACGGCAGCAGGCACCACAAGATAAACACAGAAACGGAATATTTCGCGGCTACCGGTGTGGGCGTGGCATACGCCCCCCGACCTACACAATCCAACAAAACATGTTACTCTGGCTGGAGAACTCGCATACTAGCCAGAAACTGGAGAAAGAATAATCTGGTTGCCGGAGAACTCGCATGCTAACCAGAAGTAAGGAAAGGTTTGAATCTGACTGCCGGAGAATTCACTTGCTAGTCCGAAGTTGGAAAGGATAGAATCTGGCTAGCCAGAAAAGGGAAAAGAAACGGTTTTGTTTGGATTGGGCGGGCAGAGCAGCTTAGGCCCCGCCTCCATCCCGGTTCCGATCTCCTTACCTTTTTGAGGTGTTGAAGGAGTAGTCCCGACGGTCAGGACTGTCTGTTTTCCACAGGAACAGCCCTTTATATACCCTTTTAATTCGCGTAATTCGGAAGGCGCGCAGTGGGAAATGCTACATGCGCATGGCGGTGGTTTTTGCTACAGTACGTATTCGGTTAACAGCTTATAGTTCGATAATAATCAATTTTATAGTCGATAATAACTTGTCTAAGTGATGCAATTAAACGAGTTTCGGTAAAGCCGACCTGCCTGATTGCAATGGCATTGTCTTCGGAAATAATCATAGATAATATTTTGTTTTTATTTCATGAAAATCGGTTGGCGCAACACTTAGAAAATGACATTTTACATTAAGAAAAAGAGAATAAATCTATTTTATTATAATCTATACATTAATTTCGGAGCCGATGCTAGGCCAAAAATGTATCACAGAACATAAACTAAATATTTGATACTACGGTCATTCATTGGCTTAATTAATATTAATAAAATAATCAATACAATATGATTGCTATTGAAAAAGCGGTCTTATACGTAAAGTGCCCGAAAAGTGGAAGGTCAAGGTAGTTTTCTTAAATAAACAAATTCTTTCTTGTGAACAGTGGCCATAGATGACTCTACTTCCCTTCCCAGCGAAACTAAATTATTAAAACATTCTCAATATTAGTAACTTCGTTACAACGAATTAGCGTTTTTACTGAGTAATAGATGTAGTAATTTATGAGTTTAGGAAGGACACCCATACAGTTTCCCAAACATTTCTGATATAAATCATAGTATAAATAAATATGCCTATAAATAGTGACAAGCAAGTACATACTTTGAGTTCAAGGGTAGTGCAAATGGTGAGGCATGGGTTAGGCAACACTAATGACAATAATGTAATAAAATGTTAATATTAGCATTTATTACAATCAAGTTTATTACTTGGTTTTCGAGTATCCATTTTGTGACTCTTTTAATAGACTGGATATTGAAAATGCCATCCCATATTACGATAACATGCTCTGAATGTCTAAAATCATGTCTAACTTGTTCTTCGAGCAGGTTATGATGATTTACTTCATTTGGGTAATACTAAAATGAAATGATTGTGTGAAATGAATGATTATTTTTCTTTTTTTTTTAAGTGAGTTTTCTGAAAGTTCTGCTTTTAAGTACCATATTGCATAATATACATTGGATTTCTTAATTTTTACAGTTAATATTTTTCAGGTGTTATAGAACAAGATCGTTTAGTAAGTCTGGTAGCTGGTCTTCTGAAACAAAACCATTTTAGTTTCTTGGATATATACAGGCATGAAGCTCTAACAGCTGTACAAGCATTATTAAAACAATTACTTGTTGAAGAATTAGCCGACGCTGAAGACGAACTACGTGAGTTAACTGGTTCAGGTGAGATGGCACCATTAATGGATTCAGTTCATTGGCTGAAAATTTTAAAGTTAGCAAATAAAGCTCTTGGTTAGTTGGGTTGAGTACAGACATGTGCAACGTATGGCCCTCAGGCCAGATTCGGCCCCCGATGTAAAGTTTCCAACCTATACAACGTTAAATTTTACGAAATTATTTTGAAGATATTTTAACTTGCGTGAAATATAAATTATACACATATGGCTGCGCTTCTTTACTTTTGTTCGTATGAATTATTATTATTTTTATAATTCTCCGTGATTTTTTCTAACTATATATAACTATAAAGTTTAAAGGAAGATTGAAAGGATACATGTCGAAGTAGCGTTTTGAGAGGTCATATGGTTTTTCTAGGTTTCAGAGCACATACTGGGAAAGTCAGCCTAATCAAAGATACAGTTATATTTTAAGAATCTCTTTTAAACAAAACTGTTTTTGCGAAAATACATGAATAAATAATACATATGTATACAGGGTGTCCGTTCGAGCGCAAGCATGGGGATCTCAGTTAATATTAGAGATACAGAGTTAGTTAAATTTGGGCAAAGTTGCATATTTTAATGCTGATTAATTATATTAATCTGATAATTATCTGAAAGAAAATTTGATATATCTGTAATAGTTGTTGAAATATTTTGAAAAAACGGGAAAACGCAATTTTGATTTTTCTCATTTTCAAAAAGTTATTATATTACACTTTTTTATTTTTTTTTAAAATTTAATTTGCACATTATACAAGCACTTTTTTACGTAGATTCTAAATTTATAATGAACATTTTCAATGCATAAGCGATTTCCATGTTATAGCAGTTAACTTTAGTTTTTCTTATGGTCACCACATTGTTTTTTTTTCTGAATAGAACGATGTATCACATCATATAACTCATCATGAAAATACGGGAATCTCAAGAAAAGAAAATTTTATCGAAGAGTGCTTTGGAAACGGTTGAAACAGTATAAAACATTTATGGAAAATATTTTTTTATTATCACATAGACATACACACACTAATGCGCACACACACATACATTCATATAAACTAAATGCTACAATAAATACATAAACTATAATTAAAAACTCTAACATAATAATACCGATTAATTACAGATAACAATGTAACAAAAGAAACACAAATTCTAGTCGATAATAGATAGCAATGCAATAATAACAAAAATAAAAAACCACAAATAAATAATAAACAACTACAATAAATGTTTAAATGACTGCCCTTCCACTTGTAAGCACAACTGAACTGTTTTTTGAATATTATTAATTGCTCGTAAAATATCCCTTCTTTTGATTTTCGTCTGAATGATATTATGTATATTATTTTTGTAATCTGTAAAAATTACATTATGTAAAAAATCTGAGTTTTCTTTCAATTGGGTTAAAATAAATCGGCAAAATTCCGGAAGAAATTATAAAACCTTATGTTATAAAATAAAATACAACTCTGGTAACCAAAAAAAATAAACTTCGATATTTCTGGTAGCTGGATCGTAGCGTAGTTCTTCAAGCGTAGTTTCTTCAAGATTTCAGCATTACTACTTTCTAGTTCTAAAATTTTTTGCGCCAATTGTACATTATAATTTTCTTTTTCTAAACATGCTGCCCGGCGCTGACCTAGTTGTTGTTTCAAATTTTCAAGGTTCAATTGCAACTCTACAATTGTTTCTTCATTAATTGTCCTATTGACTAATTGTATTTTCAAAGAGGAAATGCTCTGTTTCAATTCATCATTTTCCTGAATTACATCCGAGTAACTATTCTCCATTTCTTGTATTCATTTTCTTTTTCTTTCAATTCTATTAGAATATTTTCATCTTTTTCGACACCTCCTGCATGAACTTTTTCCAAAATTTTCTTCTCTACGCTAGGTAGGCCTTATCCCCCACATTTTCGTAAATATTCAAGTTGTGTTTCGTAACTTTTCTTTTGTTCTGCGATTGTTGAAATTAGACTTGAGTCTGCTGCTAACAATTTTTCGCATTCTCTTTGAATTTGTGATAAATCGCGATTTAAATTGTTAATAATAACCTCCGATTGTTTATTTTCATTTCTTAAATTTTCTGCATTTTTTTCCAAGCTTCTTCTGTTTCTGCTGCATTATCATTTAATGATGCTATTTCTTTATATAGACTGTTCATTTTTACTTCATATTGATTAATTGACACAATGTCGTACAAACTAATTCAACACATGATTGATAACAACACTTAAAACTAAAGACTAATCTTATTTATACATTTCTTACATCTCCTACTCTTAGTACAGCATACGTGCCATTCTAATTTACTCGATACATACTTACGCATGTACCCTAACTCGGTTATGGCCAGTACTCTTGTTCTAGTTATTGCGTACTTGCTGCACGTCTTTCGTTTGGTTTTGCTACATATTGTTCACATCCTTGCTTAGATGCACAGAGTTGCCTATACCGTATTACACATTCCACTATATACTATATACTATTACACATTTTAATTATAATATTGTTGTTTAATAATTACAATTATTATAATTAATTAAACAATTTAAGTTATGTTTTCAAAGTAAAAAACATATTAGCGCCGGTTGCCTGTCTACCCTGAGTTCCTTGTTTGCACCCTATGTCCTGCTGCCCTACCCTGTGACGTCATGTATTATTCATGAATGAACAAAAATATTATTTGAATGTTTATTATTAAGTATATAATTACTTTCCTTTTAACTTAACGTGTCTTTAAAACTTGAGCACGTTTCCATAGCGTGGAATTTTATGTATTTCCATAGAACACATAAAATTGCTAATTACGTAGTAAAATAGGATTTTATTATTATGCAAACTCTGTTATCATAGAATTTTTATTTTTAATTTTCTTTTCTTTACAATGAATTAACGGCAATTTTACCAAAGTCGTTATTACTTCAGACATACAAAATAAAGCAACAGAAAAAAAGAAAGAAGGAAATGAAAAATAAGATGCAAAAAAAACATAGCCATAGTGCGTAAAATAGGATTGGAGATCTTTATCTTGTATTACATTTTGTAGTTTATTAGTTTATCTTTATCAATAACTTTTTCGAATTAGCATTTTTACTGAGTAATAGATGTAGTAATTTATGAGTTTACAAAGGACACCCATACAGTTTCCCAAACATTTCTGATATTAACCATAGTGTAAATAGACATGCCGATAAAAAGTGACAAGCAAGTACATGATTTAAGTACCAGTTAGTGCAAATGGGGAGGCATTAATTTTTTGTATTCCAGAAATAGTACTAAAAAAAAGATAGTTCTGTTCTGATGTTAGTGAAGTTAACATTCCGAAATTAATACTTTGTCTCAACTATACCTAAGTATTTTACTTCCAAAATACTGTGCTTCTTAATCTTATACATATTTTAATCTTTGGTGTTAATTTTTTACTATTAGTGTTTGAATTATATTTATTATACTTAAGTAAAATTTAAGTTAAATCATTTTTTTATCTATTGGTTCTTGAATAGGAGATTGACTATTTAATAGACGTCTATGCTCTACTACCTAAAATGTAGAACGTTGAAGGATGTTAAAAATAACATAGAAAATACACAGAGAAAGCTGCCAATAAGATCACGTAGTACTTAAATTATGTTTTCTTTAGTACTCTCAATCGTCTGGTGACTACTTACGATGTAACTATGACAGAAGTGTTTCTTATGTAATAATTGAAAGTTAGTTTAGCGACGAATTTCTTAATATTATTAATTCTTACTACTTTTTTTAATTATTACTATTATTATTATTATTGGAACGTATTAATAACTAATTACCTATTTGCCAAGGGCCGTTTTCCATTGATTTCAAAAGTCGAATCTGACGTAACCGCAAATAGTTCTTGTATTTTATTATTATTATTATTAACTCGGAGTGTAAAATGGTAAACAACAAAAATTCTTTATCTGAATTCCCCTCCCAAAAAAAAGCGATATTAAAAACGACTTTCAATTTTCTTCTCATGTTCCCTCTCATTCACGCCTATTGAATTTCTTAAAAAAAAAACATAAATAATAATTATGTTGAAACACCTGTGTTCGGTATATTTTCATTGCTTTCTTCTATTTAGGTCAAAGTTAACGATACCATGACTTACCCCTTTTTTAGGATCGGAGTCAAAATTTGGGAATTAAATAATTGGTAATATTTTCGTTAGTTTTTGTGCAAATTCACTCAAATCTTCAGAATCATCTTATTATGATGTCACCTATATCTAATTTAATTTAATTTCGGTGAAGCTGAAACACCCTGTATATATCTAATAAAATAAAAAACTTTCACTAAAACTTTGTCGTAATCGATCAACGAAATGAAATATAAATAAATAAACTGAACCAACATGTAATTGAGGTGGGATAAGGAACTCAACGACAATAAAATTCAGTGTCAAAATCAGGATACATAAAAGTATACCTTAACAAGTCATAATCAGTGAAGTGAATCTAAATATAGTCAATGACAGTAAAACAAATGAAAACATCCAATCGAACTCAAAATACTCAAAAAAACTTATTTCGTGGTCTATCTTTTATCTACTGTCCGTTTCAAAAGTATTGAGCCCTCAGTTTAATCAGGCATAGAAAAAAAAGTTCTGAACAGAATCTTCCCATTTAGTCGTTTGCCTGTAATGTTTTCTGTGACATCGCAAAAAATCAAAGTAATCGATATTTTATTTTTTAAAATATTAGTCAAAATATAAAAAAATTCTCCAATTTTAGTATAAATTTAGATTTCATGAAATTCAAGATTTTTTTTCAACAAAACTGCTACATGGAAGTACTTGAAATTTTTACAGTAGTTAAAATGAATCTTCCTGATTCATTTCCTGTGTATGAGATGTATTTTTAAGTCAAATTATTCATTAGTTAATAAGTTATTGAGCATAAAAGCGCTTTTTGATATCTCGCTTAATCTGCAACATAATCAAGAAGATATTTTCACACATAGTAGTTGATGCATAAAAGACAACATTTCTGGAAAATCAATATAATAAATCAATTTTCCGTTACACAAACAATTTCTGGTACATTACGAGAAAGGAACTGTTTCACGACGTGATCCTTACCAGGACGATGACTTAATTCAAAATTATAAGGTTGGATGGAGCCTTAATGTTCAACGCGCTAAACATCCTTGTGGATCTTTTAACTTATGAAGCCATAATAAAGAATTATGATCTGTAATAGCTTAGAAATCCGTATGTTCTAAATAATGCCGTAATTTCTCGACACTCCAAATAACTGCTAAATATGCTTTTTCCGTGACTGTAAATTTACATTCGGAATTTGTTAATGATCGAGATAAATATCCTATGACTTTTTCTCCTTCGTCAAATTTTTGAGTTAAAACAGCCCCAATACCATAAGCGGCCGCATCGGTTTGTAGTGTAAACGGTAAACTAAAATCAGGACAAGTCAAAATTAGCGCCGTAACAAGACATTCAAAAAAGTTTCAGTTGCTGATTCACATTGATCAGTCCACTCAAATTAAACTTTTTCTTTATTAACTTGGCAAGAGGCGCTATTAACGTTGAAAAATTTGGGATGAAACGACGATACCAAGATGCTATACCAACAAAACGTCTAATTTCGTTTGCGTTTTTAGGTGATGGAGTGTTTAAAATTGGCGATACTTTTTCTGGACCTGGAACAATTAAACCAGCGATATTAAGTCTATCAAAAACAGTATCTATTAATTTAATATGATCTTCAAAAGTTTGACCAATTAAAACGATATCTAATTTAAATTCAAGTTCTATTTGTCTCAAGGAGACGTTATTTTGTATAATTATTATTATAAAATATTCTCCAATCTACGTCTCAAAAAATTATATAATATATATTTAAATCAATATACATATAAAAAATCATAACATAACATGTATGTCGGTATAAACCATCATCAGATGTTATGATAAGAATATAAGTATAAAAAGAAATATTTATGCAAAATAATTCAAATTGACAAATTAGAAAATTATGACAATATACGAATTTAATGACTTTCGAACCAGCCTAAAATTTTTAATTATTGAAATTCAAGTTATTGAAAATTAATTAGGTTTCAAAATTTGAAATTATAATAATAATTATACAAAATAATGTCCCTTTGAGAAAAAATGGAACTTGAATTTAAATTATATTAACACAACTATAGTTGGTATCTTTTTTGAATTTAGTAATCTCTAATTTTTTCAGAAAATCTAGTTTTATGCTTTTTTTATATTGATGTAACAAGGGCATATCATCATGAATAGAAAATGTTTGATTGTTCGTAAAAATATGATGTGCGAAGGTCGTACTATTATCTAGGATAAATTTTGCTTAACAGTTTTTTTATATTTGTTAATATAATATTGATGTTCTTTCAATCTCTTCAATTTTTCTGCCAGTTTGCCTTACATAAATAGTCATACAATCATCAATATATTGTCATCAATTTATTTAAAGAGAATTTTCAAAAAGAAATAGATATTATAAAAAATTAAGCAATCAAAAACTATTTCTCATTGTATTCAATTAAAAAACTTTATAATAAATATATATATAATTATAAATTTTGTTACAATGTCTTGGACTATAAACTAGCATTAAATAATTTTTGTTTTACGTGTTTTGGAGAAATCTCTTATAAAATTTAAAAAATTTTGAGCATTATGATTTTCGAATAAATTTTAAAACAGATAAGGCTTTAGCTAAAAATTTGATAAAAACCAAAGATAAAATACATTTTTTATCTAAATCTAGAGTATATAGTTAAAAATGCCACGATTGTATGACTATTTATGTAGGACAAACTGGCAGAAAAATTGAAAAAAGATTGAAAGAACATCAATATTATATTAACAAATATAAAAAAACTGTTAATCAAAATTTATCCTTTTGGATCTTTGCACATCATATCTTCACGAATTATCATACATTTTCTATTCATGATGATGTGCACTTGTTACATCAATGTAAAAAAAGCATAAAACTAGATTGGTTGGAAAAATTAGAGGTAACTAAATTCAAAAAAATACCAACTATAGTTGCGGTAATATAATTTCAAATTTTTAAACCTATTTAATTTTCAATAATTTGAATTTCAATAATTAAAAAATTTTAGACTGGTTCGCAAAAGTCATTAAATTCATATATTGCCATAATTTTCTAAATTGTCAATTTGAATTATGTTTCATAAATATTTCTTTTTATAATTATTTTTATCATAATATCTGGTGATGGTTTATACCGAAACATGTGTAATATTATGATTTTTATATGTATATTGATTTAAATATATATTATATAATTTTTGAGACGTAGATTGGAGAAGATTTTATAATAAAGATTTGTTTGAATTATTAAACATGTTTGAAAATGAAATTAATGAAAAAATTAAGCCAATGTTTTATCAACTGAAGTCCAAGCTTTTATCATAAATGCAAGATTTGCTACAATAAATGATAATGCATTAATTGATTTTGGATTAAATATGACAATGGACTTTAAGCCTTTTATAAAATTAATGTCGTTCAATTTGAAGCATTTGAATGGGGAATACTGATGTTAAATATATATTGGATAATTGGTGAATGATGTCAACAAAACGTGCAGCTTGCAGTCTCCACTATTCCTAGGGACTCCACTGGGCCTCCAGAACCAGATTCAGGCACAAAATCCCTAATTTGGGCACCGTCTCTGGCAGTTATCTCTGTCACTCGACGACAATATCTGGAAGCAGATTACAGAATCCCCGTTTGTGTTTGCGACTCTTCGCGCGACGTAACCACTTCCAGGGTTCTGCCTGGGCTCGAAGTTAAGAAGACTTCCCGGCACTTAATAGAAAAACTCTCACACTGCGGCAAATTAAAATCAACCAATTCATTTGCTGATTTCTGCTATTCTCTCCAGCATTAAAAAATTCTCATCGATCATCATCGATTCGCACTCCGTGCCAAAAGGGTCGAAAGCGCGCAACGACGCCAGGGGCGTATTGAGGTTTCAATGTAATTAAATTAATAGAATTAAAAAATAAATAGAATAGAAATAGAAACTAGAGAGTTTCTATTTGCAAAAAAAACAAACTAACAACAAAATATTAAAAATGAATAAAGTTATTGTAGTGGCTATTTAAACCGTTACAGACTTATTTATCTAAGAAATAAACTAGTATTACAGACCACATTGAAGAAATAGAACACATATAATGTGATGCACCAAACTTTGGTGTCACGTGATTTTCGTATTTTCGATAATACCCATTTTTTACACGCTAACTGTCAAATATATCTTTGTCTGGTGCATAAGCCGTAAAAATACGTGCGCCGTAACTCGAAAACCAATAGATCACGTGAGGCCAAGGTTTGGTGAATCAAAGTGCATACAATTTTGATTCTTTAACGATATTAAACAGAACTTATATGAACTTAAATAAAAAAGATACATATAAAAGCAAAATATTAGAAATGTTACAAAATGATAACAAACCAAACCAACCACTGCAGCCGCAAGAAAGACTGGTTAGAGTAACTTGCTAGAGCAAATATATAAATAGAATGAAAATAGTGTAAATGAGCCAGCAAGAACTATCGCAAGCTACTTGCCAGTGGAAACAAAGCTTAAGGAAGCAACGATGATTTTCTATGTTTCACAGATACGGCGCATGTAACTTATGTTATATGCTGCGTATATATTTTGCACACTTTATAATAACACGTAACAAACGAGTTAACGAGTAAAATATATAGATAAACATTATCCAAAATTCGTGAGAAATTTGTATGCTGTTGAATTGAATTCGATTTGGAGTTGCTTCTTTTTTTGTCAGGAATTGGTGCACCCGAAAAATCATGTGTCACATAACTAACTAATTTTGCTAACAACTGGGCCGCTCTTAATTCAAGTCGTGAAATCGAAAGCCATTCAATAGGCGCTAGCTTGATTTTGGATAGATATAATTGGTGGTCTATCATGATCTCTCAAAGGAGGCTTACTATGTAACTGTTTAACTAAATGAAACAAAACCCCAAAATTTTGCTCCAATTTATTGGTTTCATTTAGATAAATAGTTGGTTTTAGATAAATAAATAGATAACTATTTATCTATAAATTTATAGATAAATAGTTGTACGAGTTCTTGGATACAGAAATGTGTATTAACGCAGAAGGTGACAACTTTGAAAATTTATTGTGAACTATTAATGCTTATTTTGTGATATAAAATTCTTCTTTTAACGTATCTTGTAAATACGAAGTAAGTACTTAGTTTTTTACGTATTGTGTGTGATTTTCTATTTTTAATCTATTGGGCAATTTTTCAATTTTTTTATGGGAAAATAGATTTTTGTTGAATTTTTAACCACTATTTCAATTCTAGTATTATGGGACAAATAATGAAGTCCCCATAATTTTTTTTTGCTTTACGCTATTAATACAAATTAATTTTAAGCTTGACTCCAAAAATCAGCCTTAGTCATAAATAATAATAACGTTTCTTTTATTTCAGCACGTCACTCTTTATGAGACTGCTTGCCATTTTCGTGCCGTAAGTATACTGAATGGGCGGTACTGGAAAAATTTTTTTGATCAGAATGTAAAATAAATGTGAATTTTATTTTTGCGATTTTAATTTTTTTTTAGCACAGAACGTTTTATTTATAGGTTACCTATACCTGATTTAATTGAATGACCGTCATTCTGAAACACCCTGTATAATTCCGCGTGCTATTTGATGTGATCGGCTTCGTGATCCGAGCCAGGGTCTGTCTGGTTTTAGCTAAGTTGCACATGCCTGTATTAAATCATTATTGCTGCAGTTAATTTTGTAATGCTTCAATATTATTTTGTAGTTACATTAATTCATAGAGTGAAAGCTGTTCATGATGTCATAAAAGAGACAGCCCTTATATGTGCTGGTTTAGATCGAGTATCTGACTCAGCACTACCAGGAACTGAATATTCAGTTACACGACAGACTCACGGTATAGTTGCTCAGAAGTTGCATGATTTACTAGTATCTGTATGCGATTATTGCAATGAAAGGTTGGCGGCTTTAGTAAGCAAGCAAAATCATGAAGAAAATATCACATCTGATGAAGTAGCTGATCTGGCAATTATTGAAAGAGATTTCACCAATTTTTGTGAATCAATTTGTAACAAACAGAGCGGAGCGCTGAGAGCTGCACTTAAAGTACAGGCGGGAAATTATATAATTAAATTTAACAATCAGCGACAAAATAAACTAATGCTAGTATTAGATGCTGAAAGGTAAGTAAGCAGAGGTATAAAGGGCCACTGCTTTAGATTATCAATTTTTGTTTCAGATGGAAATCTGCTGATGTACCTACAGAAATACAACAACTAGTCGATATTATCTCATCGGGTGATATATTAAAATCACTGCCTAAATTATTGAGTCCAAAAAAAGCCACTGAGAAAGTGTCTCCCAAATTAATAGTTAAAGCACAGGAGTATGTAGTGATAGGAACAGCATTAATATTGATTCGTTTAGTATATGAATATTGTATTTGTGCATTTGACTTACAACTTATGTCTCCGATCATAGGAAAAAATTTATCGGATTTACTGAAGTCATTTAATTCCAATTCATGTAGATTGATATTGGGTGCCCAAGCATTGCGGACTGCCGGTTTAAAAACAATTACGAGTACTAATTTGGCGTTAGCGTCTAGATCCTTAGAATTAGTATTATGGATGATACCTCATATTCGGAAGCATTTCCAAACGTTAATAAGAGAAAATGTCAATTATTTCGATAGTGTGGAAAAAGATATTGGAAGTCATGTACAGCAGTTGGAATCGAAAATTTTATCAATAATGAAAACATTATTAGGAGATCAATTAAATGAATGGGAAGCAAAACCACCAGTCCCAAGTGTACAATTTCGAAATATTTCGAGACATTTAATCAAATTACATGAAGCTGTGAATGCAGTGTTGCGTGAGGAGCAAGTGAGACTTTTTTTCTATTTTTACGTATTGCAAGTGAAAAGAAAAGGACTAGGGATGTCAATTTGTTTTTATAATTATCGTAGTGTTGGACGTTGCCTTATCGATGATATGATGATTACACAGGGTGTCCCAATGCTACTCTTTACAAGGTGATTTAGCATTAATGACAAATAATTACACCTCGTATAAGTGACATTATATTATAATGCTACTGAAGATTTGAACGGATTCAAACGGATAATAAATAAAGTATGGCCGTTTTTCATATTTCAATTTTTCAGTACAGCTCTATTAACAAGGCAGGTTATTATTAAAGCCACTATATACTAATAATGTAACGTCATTTATTTGCCATATAAGTTAGAAAGAGAAGAAGAGAAAGATATAAATGGAGGAATATTTTGCACCAAAATTGAGGTTGTTTTATTGGTTGCATAACAACATTGTCATTAAAAGCTGTTCACAATTATCTTGAATCTTAAATAATCATCGTCTAATTGAGTAATTTTTTCAAAAAGTAAATAATAATATTTGAAAAGATAGGACAAATGGCAAAAATTTGTTTTGTTGATATCCTGGAATTGTGGTATTTTATGACTATTTTGTTTTAACCATATACAGTTCTGGTGTTTGCGTAAAGACAGTTTATAAAAAAATATTGTTTTTTCCAAGACATTTCAAATTTGCCGCTGTATTTGCACCAAAAAGGCGGCTAATTAGCGTTTCCTTGGAACGCCAAATGAACATAAAAGAATGAAAGTAATTAGATACGACACAAATACAGGCTTACGCACATGTGTTCGTTTTTTTTTTTTTTTGATGTTTGTTGATTGCTTTCGGGATTCAATAAGCTAATCAGCTAATATAGGTGTTACATTTAATTTTCGGAGTTCAATAAGTTAATAAGCTATTAAGAGTATTACATTAATTACTCTCGCAAGTCTCATTTTTTTAACCTATCTCGTTGACTCTTTGAATATTTTATTTATATAGCCGCACCCAACTTTCCGCCCTTTGCTTCAGTATCCAAGAATCCTCTCCATATGTTACGATTGTCATTTATATGGTTTAACAATGTTGATCTTAGCTTCTGTAGATATTTCTTTCATGCTTATGAAATCCCTATTAATTTTTTGATATAACTGTTCAGTTTTTCCTACCTTATTATTTATCTCCTTTTCTTTCCCCCTAGTCCTAGAGGGAGGCTACTCCCCTATCACAGCTCTTCCTTGGTTACAAACGTTATCTGTCCCAAGTTCTTACTAATTATACTATTTTCGGTTTTTTATTTACAAGAAGACCTCTCCATAATGGTCACCCAAAATGTCAGCCTAAAGGGCTGTTCTGTGGAGGTAACCGACATCAGAAGGGTTGCAAAATTTAGGCACAAAAATTGCTATGAAACACTTTTATTTACCTCAGTAATAAATAAAATTAAAACAGTAACAATAGCTGGTAAAAAAAAATTTTTGGTTGCTCATTATAGAATGATCGTATAATAGTATTCAACATAGTAAAGCATACCTATAATATAAGTAAATGGTAGTCAATACATTTATGTTTTTTTTTTTTAAATACGAATCAATAAAAGTTTGTTTTACAGATTTTAATTTATGTTTGAACATAAATAATAATTTGTTGAACAAATGTTTACATATAATTTTTTTTGATAAATATGAATGTTCTATGTCCAGCAAAGCCTATCATTCGCTCAAATTAGTATTAACGTTGAAGGGCCGTAATTGGATCTTTTCATGAAATCCAATATTTACGAGTTAAAATCAATCTATAAGAAAAAGTATATGCTAATAAAATGAAACATTTTAATATTGTGATTTCAATAGTTAACTAAACATAACAATACTGTGGCAATTATTTCAATAATGGTTGACATGCCGACCGTTAGTAAGAGGAAATTTGACATAGGTTAGAAGGGTACAGCAGGTAGTGACCGTGGCCGTAATGAAGAGGTGACGGTTTTTGAGAGGTTCTAAATAGCAGAAAACCATGTATTCGGTAAAAACAAAAAGTGACCGATTATGGAGGTGACAGTTAAGGGAGGTTTTACTTCATATATTGAATAGTAATTCATTAGCAAACACGTAAATAAATAGGTTTCTAGTTTTTATGACAAATTCAGGTCTACATGACTCTTTAACATTAATTTAAATTTATCTTCACGAAAGGGTTCAGACAGAGTACTAGGTTGTACCAGGTCTTTTACTTTATCTATGTTTTACGTAACTTCGTTACAATGTCATTAAGAATAATAAAAATAGTAGAACTATAAATAGTAGAAAAAAATATAGGTTGTATAATAGCTCATTTACTTGTCAGGTATACGTTGTTAAAATATATGTCAAAGAGAAACACCCTGTACAATCATACTAACACCAATTCTTGGTTTATAAAATAAGGTATATGATGAAATTTATATTTAAGTAATTACTAATTATTTAAGTTAATTATTTTTATAAATAACTACACTAGGCACCATACGTGAAACAACAAGGTGCTGAGTGGCGATTTATAAAGTAGCTCGAGTTGACTGAATTACAAGCTACAATATTCTACAATCACGTATGGTTCGCGCCCACGTTCTTGATGCTAGCATGGGGACAAGAGTAGGGAATATAAAGTTTGCATATAAGCTAGATTAAGGGCAGTAATAAGTAGAGTATTAGGACTGATGGGTGTATTAGGACCATTAGGAGTATTAAGAGTTTTAATTATTGTTAGTACGTGTGACGGTTTAATAAACACTCGAATTCCGAAAGCAGTTCTTTTACTCCATTTCGAACAAACTTAACATAATATCAATATTATGTTAACAAATATAAAAGAGATCTTAATCGAAATTTATCTCTAAATAATAGTGTAACGATGTTTACTTACATAAATAATAGTCACCACTGGTGCACCCTAGAATGATCTCAATTTATCAAAGATAAAGTAGAGCAAAAGTTAGAACAAATAGAGAAACAATTTAAAAACAGAATGAATGAATTAGAAACGAAAATATTAGAATTGACAGTGGGAGGTACAATAAATCAAGAAAGAAGCAAAACGACATATGTGGCGGTGACTGAAAGAAAAAAAGAAAATGGTACAAAAAAGATACAGGGATTGAAAACACCAGAAAAAATAAGAGAAAACCTTACGATAGAAGAAGTAGGTGAAGAAGATATAAAGGAAATAAACTAGAAGATGAGTGCCTGGAAAATAAGATAGGCATAACGGAAATATAACAATAACGGAAACGAAAAAAAAAGTGGGAGGATTACAAAAAATGATGAAAGGAAGTGTATTTATATATAGCGGAGTGGAAAGAGAGAAAAGAGCAGCTGAGCGAGTCGCATGTATGATAAAAAAAATGGGCACACAATATAGAAGAATGGGAGGCGTGTTCAGAGAGGATATTGACAATAAATATGAAGGATGATAATGAGAGCGTTAAAACGATAATAAGTGTGTATGGACCAAATGAAGACGACAAAAAGAAATTCTGGGAAATGTTAACGGGGACGGTAGAAAGAGCAAAAGGCAAAATATACATTGCAGGAGATTTTAATAGTAGAGTGGGAAAGGGAAAAACAAGAGAGAGCAGAATATTGGGCCAGAATGGGGAGACAATACTAAATGATAACGGAAAAAGATTGATAGAGTTTTGTCGAATCAACAATATGTTAATAGCAAATACTTATTATAAGCACAAGGATATACACAAGTATACTAGAGAGATGAGCAACAAAAATGAAAAATCAATAATAGACTATATAATAGCAGGAAATGAAAATAGAAGGATCATAGTAGATGTAAAAGTATCAAGAGGACCGGAAGTGGGAAGTGATCATTATATGATTATATCAAAAATAAAGAAACCACTAAAATCAGACAACAGAGAGAGAAAAGAAGATAAGATAGAATATGAGAAAATAAAAGCGTATAGGCTAAAAGACGGAGAAGTGGCATAGCAATATAGAGAAAAAATGGAAGAGTATGATCGAGAACAGAAATGAGAAATGGAAGGCATCAAGTTTGGAAGAGAGTTGGGAGGAATTCAAAAAGATGATACTACAAATAAGTTCGGAAGTGTGTGGAAAAATAAAAAGAAATAAGAAAATAAAACAAACGGCATGGTGGACAGAAGAGTGTACCCACTGTACCACACTTTCCCTCTTGAGGGAAAAATCGATTTGCCTATAACAAAGATGTTTTTTTTTATGTTTCTCCAGCAACACTTCGAATGTTAACATTTCGCCTGCATTAATCTCTACGCTTGATAATGCATCTGCTACGACATTTTCTTTCCCTTTCAGGTATTTTACCATGAAACGGTACTCTTCTAGTAGTGGACAAAACTTTATTAATGTACTAGACGAGTTAGTCATGCCAAATAAATATACAATGCATATTTTATTGCAATGTACTTATTAATGGAAATTCATGTGTAATTATTTTATTATTGCTTACACTTAAATTTAATTTTGCTGATCCGTGCGACAATTTTGACTCAGATAATCCATTTACTTTACGTTATTGTTTTTTACCTTGTAAAAAACAGCCGTAGCTTTCTATATTCTCGACGTATTTCTTAAAATCTTCTATACTTTCTTTCATTTTGACAGTTGCTACCGGATCATAGGTGCTTTACATATTACATTCTTCCTTAGCTAGCTCTAATTTTTTCCTTAATATCTCTATATCTTCTGACTTATCATCTACATAGCCTTTCTTACCTCGTGTTTCATATGGGTCTTTGTTATTGTCGTTAATAGAGCTTTGCTTCTTTCGCCATTTCTAGGATCGGCTGAATCTTTTTCTACATTATTTCACGACTTTTCGCCAGTTCACTTTTTATTTCTTGTCTCACTTTTTTTTGTATAAGCCACACTAACCACATCCCTATTAATTGCAATTACAATTGCTATCAAAATCACCACTATTTTTATCCACTTCTTTAATGATAAGCTATGTCTGTTTTGTCACTATGACTAATATTACTACCGTTTCCCGACTGCGCAATTATTACCTCTTCTTAGTTATTATTTGTGTTTCCCATTATTTTCCACGTTTCTCTTACTTTTCCTAATGTTACAACCATTTAACGTCTGCTCTGGCACATTGTCGCCATGTAATGTTACGCCAGTGTCACCACAAAAAGTCGGCTTTACGTTATCAGGGTCGCCGTCTAACACTGTTACGAGAGGAATCAAATCAATGTTCAAATTATTAACGCAAAAGAGTTAGTTTAGTAAGGATTTATTTACATACTTAACACTACACTATTTACGCTAACATCTTATATTCTAGGGACGACGGTTCTGCATCGCGACGGCAGAGATGGTTGCGAATCGTCCGGGACTTCTCTTAAAATTAATACATTTAATACATGTACTTAAATACATTAAACTACCAATTGCCTGGTGATATGGGATATTCTTATCACACGGCGTAATCTCTGTACCACAATCTAATGGTGCTTCCAAGCGTGTGGACTTGGATTTGCAGTTATACATATTAAATCTTTTTAATACATGATCTTATCATGTATTAAAAAGTAAATTTACTTATCTAAAATTATTGCATTATTAACCTGGTTATATTAATTTCTAAACATTTCTTGGCCTCACCTAAATCTTTTAATTTGAAATTCTTTTCAAGTAGGACTTTTAAGTAGCTAACTTCATCATTATTATTTGAAAAAATGATAATATCATCTACGCACAATCCAATAATAATAATCATCATATTTATGATATGATTATTATAATATAATGTAGAACTCAATATAATCATATTTGAGTTCTAAAGTGTTCACTCCACGTACTCAGGATATCAATACAAATAACTTTTCTTAATAAATTGTTTCCAAAAAATCAACTTTAATTATTTCACAATATTGGGCAACACTTAGAAGCTACTAGAAACAGCTTGATATCCACTGTACTCTACGGCGGCTCGAAGCAGCCCTGAGAGACGTCGATGAAATAACACCTGCAATGACTCGTCCACACAGCAAATGAAGGAAAGTCGCATTTGTTTATTTTAATTTTTTTATTTAGCTTGAAATTAGAATAAAGAAAATTTTATCAGAGAAATTTAACATTGTTTATCAAGTTTTAAGAATATGTTTCAAAAACACTTTTAAGTGGTTTTGCAATATATAAAACAAATGTACGTTTTATGTTGTATTTTATATATTTTATATTGAATAATACAAATTGAATTACAAAAGAAATTTGCATATTACAAATTCAAAAAATTCAATAAAACTTGTGAAAGTTATGTAATGTAACACAGAAAAATTTTATGGCGTAAAATATGTCAAAATCTGTTTTGAAGTTTATTTAATTTTTTTTTTCAAATTTCAACTTTGTTGGCACAATTTTGTTCTATTTAATAGAACTTTCAATTATTTTGTTTTTAAAACCAACGAAAACTATTAAACTATAAAAACAATTAACTACCTCTAGTTAAAAAAAAATATTTTTCGTAATATTGCTAGCATATGATAGCAAATTACAATTACACAAACAGTTCTTCAATGTTACCTTTAGTAGGGCACAGCAGATAACGGCAATGACTGCATACCACTAATATTTGGTGTAATTACTAAGATAAATTAGTAATCAACTTCAACTTACCAGGCAAGATGGTATGGCTTACCACCCTGCTGCTGCACGCACTTAATCATTCCTATCCTAACATAAAGAACTCTCTACAGCACTAGACCATAAATACTACTTTAAACAATACAAATCACCTTATTTATCGTACTTATATCCTTATGATATAAGTACAATATTCAGAGTAGTAATAAGCTACAGAGTACATCCTATCAATTCATTATTAATTTATTAGTTATTTACTGATTGTGTATAATATCATTACCAGTCTTTTCAATTTTATGCTGAGCCCGATTTGCAAAAGATTCGTGAACTTTTGAACATTGTTCTGCAAGCTTTTTCACGAATTATTTTTTTAAAGATATTAAAATTAAAAATTGTATACCAGATATTTCCTGCAACCCCGTAAATAAAAATCTAAGGAATTCAAATTAGAGGATCTAGCTGGTCACGCAATAGGTCTTCTACGGCCTATCCACCTAGTTGGACAATTTTCATTCGAAACCGATGTAACATGAGAATAAAAATGAGGTGGATCTGCGACATTGAGAGACCATGTATAACGTAATTCTAATGGGGCATCTTCTATTAGTTCACACAAATTGTTTCTTAAAAATTCCAAATACGCTTCTTCAGTTAAACGGGAAGGTAAAACAAAGGGAACGATCAAATAATTCCGCACATTGCGGGCCCATACAGTAATTTTAACTGTCTTTAGAATCTACTGCTTGCTGTTCCGAAGAATAGACACGTTGTCTGTGATTCGGATAGTGTTAATGTTTCTGAAATACACGTTAAACTATGTAATTAGAAACTTGGACATGTCGCTTAATATCCCGGTTACTGGCAGACGGCTGATTAGCCATCTGGTGGCTAGGTATGCACACCCATACACCCACACACACACATACATACAGAACTCAAAAAAATATTTCCCAAACAGTTTTCCGTATGCCTTGCTCATGTGCATAGTATTTCATATCTCTCACAAATTTGTGATAAAACTAATTGTGCTATCACACTTGATATTGATGCTCCCATTGCACATCTATCTATTTGTGTAAAAAATTTAGTTTTATATGTGAAATATGTTGAGCATAATGTTGTTTATATTGCTTTTGTAAATTCTATTATTGGAATATGTTTGATGTATCCATAAACATTGGAATGTTTATTTATTAATAATCTTACTAGGTTCATTGGTAACTTTGTGTAAATTGATATTACATCTAATGATATTATTATGTAATTGTGTGGTATATTAATGGTTTTTATTTTATTTTTGAAGTCAAAAGAATTTTTTAGGTAATAATCGTTTTCGTATAATATATTTTGTAGTACGTTTTTTTGAGCGTTTACATAGTTGTTCAAATGGTGATTGATTACATTCTACTACGTGTCTTAATGGAATATTTGGTTTTGGGAGTTGTGGAATGCCATATATTTTCGATGGTTAATTAATTAAAAAAATCAATAAATCGAAGTGCTCTTATACGTAGACCGTAATAATAAACACCTTTTTAACGATGTAACTAGCAATTCTAGGTCTTCGCTATGGAAGGGTACTTAAGTTTTAAGGACTCATTAAGCTAATGGAGAAGATATCGTTCACTTCATGATAAATGTTAAAACAATATTCTTATACGCAATATGCCTCAATTCGTTTCTCTTACAAATTCAATTAAAATACTCCTGATAAACTGAAATGTAAAAGCACATCAAAAATATCAATTTTTATTTTATTACTAACATCTTTTTCATACGTCACAAAAAATAGTTAATTATTTTATTGAACCGCGAAGTCTAACTACCTGCAAAAAAAACGAGGCACATTGGCATGAGCCTGAATGCGTGGCGCATTTAATGGCGTTTATTCTTTTAGGTCAGTGTCAGTGATACCATTTCAGTTATTATTGATTCGAATTCCTTCAAACTTTTAGGATTATTGATCATTATCAAATAGTGTCACTTATACGAAGTTTAATTATTTGTCATTAGTACTGAGACACTCTGTATAATATTCTTCGAAAAATTCTGGTACGCCTTTACGTTCTTCAGTGTCGAATGTGTCAAAAGTAGAGAAGGTAATTTGCTAAGATAAGGTCATTTAGGAGACAATATGTCGAAAGCTGGAAATTGAGTTCTAGTACAGCATTAGAGGCACAGTGTTGCCAGCGTTGTTTTTAATAGTCCTAATACTATTTTTATATTTTTACTTTTTGTTTCAGGTTAATGATATTTATCAAGAAATTCACAAAAGTTTCAAGATACAGCTTAACACCCAAATACTTAAAATGAATATAGAAAATAATGGAGGACCCCAACATGGTATAGTTACTAGTGAAATAATGTTCTACTTACAAACTATTAACGCTTTAAATGTTATGCCACAGAAATGTGTTAATAATAACGATATGAGTGATATATGGAATAAATAGTGTATAATAAATTTTTTATGTTTTTACTTTTTTAAAGGGTAAAGTTACTATTTTGAATTCCTTTTTCTCCCTTCTCACTGCCAATTGCCCTACAAAATAAACATATTTTACTATATCTAAATTTAAATAACGTGGTTTTACTGAACAACGCTTTTTGTTTAAGTTACACCTTGGATGTATTGAATCTTTTTGGATGGATGGAACTATTGGGGTTCAGAATACCCATAACATTTTCGACAAGCTATTGACAACTCTCGCCTCTGCAAACAATATTGTATGACCGGGTTCTCACGTGAAGGGGCGTGCACCTATTGCGTAAGTTTTTACTGTTTAAGTAAAGACTGTAATTACTAATTACTGTTAGTTACTTGCCTAATAATTTTGATGTGATGCAAATTATTTAAATTGCCTGAAATATCAACCCATTTATGAAAGATAGAACTTGGTAGCGGATTATACCAATTTAGATTTTCTTTTTAGAGCGCTTGCATAATTATCTTTGTCTATTATGACGTACGGGCTGATTAATCCCAAGTGTTCGAAAATGATTGAAATATGAGAAAGTAGATAGCGCTTGGAAATGATTTTTGAATAGGGCTTGCTTAAGCGGTCACGGAGTTTTAAGAATAAACTCGAGGAGGCGGGTGCTGGCGGCGGTGGTATACTCTGTGTTGCTGTATCCACTGCCGTCGTGGAGGGGGGCGCTGGCTTACCAGGGCAACTGGACTGCCCTAGAAAGGGTGGGAAGAAGGTGTGCGTTGCTGGTATGTGGAGCGTATCTGGGGCTGTGGCTGTTGTACTGCCAATGAGGCTGTTGGTTAAAGAGAGATTGAGAATTTATGATGAGGGAAAGGAGCAAAGGACCAGAATTATGATCGAAACCAGGGAGGAATGGGGAACGCAGTGGGAAGCATGCATGGGGTGGGCCACGAGGTTTGTGGTCGATGTGGTGTGGTGGATGAGTCGCGGGTGGGGGGTATAGGATTATTACGTGACGCAAGCAATCACGGGGCATGGTTGCTTTTCTGGATACCTTGCCGGAATAGGACGACAGGAAGATCCTGGCTGCTGGTACTGCGGAGAGTATGACAGCCCTGAGCTTACCATTTTCGTATGCCAGGAGTTCACGAGGTTTAGGGTCGAGGTGGAAAGGCGGGTAGGTCAGAGCGTGGCAAGAATGACAATGACAAGAAAAACGATAATGAAATTATTTCAATGGAAGTAAATATGTAAATAATAAATAAATAGATACATAAATATTTTGTTCGTAGAATGATACAATTCCAAAATCTGCACGAGATTCAGAAAGTACTATAAAATTTCAATATTTTTTAAAGTTCTGTATGTTTCATTATTGAGACAGAGATACTTTTGAGTGTTTGAAATTTAATTAAAATATGAAGAAATTCACAATGGGTATTAACATTTAGAGTTGCCTACCTATGGAAATTTCATGTTTAGCTTTTTAAGTTAATTTTTAGAAGTAGGTGAAGTTGAACCTAGTGCAAAATTATAATAAAAATAATATAATATAAGCGCCCACTGACAATGTGGGCGCTTTGATTATGAGTAGCGAGGAAGCTGCAGGGTGTGTGTTCGATATGCTCAGGGGAAACATGAGGGAAAAGTGTGAACATGAAAGGGTAAGAGAGGGAAAGGGGAGGTCATGGAAGGCGGCGGCCGGGTAGTGTGTAAATAGTGTACATAGACTTTTATTTTATTTGAGCATTTGTGGCCTTTGTAACGCACGGTGCAGTGGTCCATTTGCTGGTATGCCGTGTGGTGTAAATATATTTATTGGTGCTGTACGTGTGTTAGTATATGTAGGCGTTTTTGCTGTCTGGTTTATTGCCAGAATTGTGTGTATGATTTGTGCTGTTAAACTTTTAACTGGCTTTTTGCTGGTATGTGTGGTGGATGTGTCAGTGTGTCTGCGTTGAGATCTGTGTTCAAACTCCACGCAGAGCTTGTTTTAACTGGCCCTTTTGCTGGTATGTGGTGTGCATGTAAGTATTTATTTATTGACTGGTGTGTGTGATAGGTGTAGGTGCTTTTGCCTGCTGGCCTAGTGCCGAGAACTGTATGACTGTTCTGTGTGGGATGCGCCCGGTTAGATGTCTGCGGGCAGACTTCACTGACCTTTTTGCTGGTATGTGTTGTAATGTCCTTTCCTATTCGTGAGTGTAGGATTGCTTCAACAACATGGGGAGAAGCAGAAGGTGGTTTTAGTGGGTATGAGACGGGGACTTTCAAGCCCCATCTATTCTGCGCAGTTGGTGCGGTCGGGGGGGTCCCCGTCTGAGTCCCACAGTACCATGGGTAACGGGTGCGCGCCATTAGTTTTCGTAAACCAATTTTCCCTTCTGAAGGGGATCATTGGCCACACGATCATTTGGAATGCGCGTTGATTTGGGTTTATTAATACTTGGCGGTACGTTTAACTGATATCGCTGGATAGTATGATACTATCCAGCGATATTCTTCATCTTAAACCTGATTAAAATAGGAAATAAATCGTAATGAATTGATGGACCGACCATTCGCATATTGTTTAATGACACACCATTAGATGTCGGAGCAGAAGCATTGAATACAGTTGAAGCACTAGACTCTTGCAGCAAAGCGTGATGCGGCATGTAATACTGAATGGGCGATTTATTTTCATTACTAATTTAAGTCATGCGACCCAAGTTGTCATATCGTAAATATATCTGCTGGAAGTGGCGATAAACAGGAGCCCATAGGTAAATCATCGCTTTGTCGGTAATATTTGTGGTCGACTTGAAAAAAAAATTGTTGTAATGCTATGTTTAGGAGTTTTAATATATCTTATTTTATAGGTTCTGGTACTTTTGTTCTGCTCAGCATTGTACTAGATCATAGCATTGTTCTGAGATATCCGAATTTTTCTATTTGATAACAAATGTTACCGCCAAAGAGATGGTGTACCAATGGGCTCTTGTTAATCGCCACTTCTAGCAGATATTTTTAAGAATGAAGTGGAAAAAGGTGTTGTGGATGGAGCATATTCCCAATGCATAACATCGTACGGGGGATATGTGGATGATAACCTCATCATCTGGACAGGAAATTGAGATAGACTTCGTAAGTCTAGAATACTCCATGACAACATCAAATTTACAATAGAAATAGAGAAAAATGAAAGCAGTACCATTTTTAAAAATTTTAAAATTAAAATTATTAAATTTAAAAATTAAAAGAAATACAGATATACTTAGCTGTGAATTCCATATGAAAGCAACAGCTACAGATAATGTAACCCAATAGCAATCAGCAGCTTCAATGGCACATAAAACGGTGGCATTCCATTGCATGTTCTACAGACTTTTTAACATACCTCTATTCAACACAGCTTTTAAGAAAGAACTTCATATCATTAGAACGAGTGCAGCAAACAACCATTTCCCACCACAAGTAATTGAATCCACTTATGAAAGATTCGCCATTAGATCTTTCAATATAATTAAATGGACTAATACAGAAAACAACTATACTAGCATGGCATATTATAGAACATTCTTTTACTTGATAAATGAACATTTTAAACAACCAAACATCACATAAAAATGCAAAAATCTATATACACCAAAGATATTAGTGTAACGACGGATCAGTGAAATGATTTATATTAAGAACTAGGGTATAATTCCGACTTTGTCCGGGATGATTTCCCGGGCTGGATACTATGAGTATTCGAACTTATCACAGATTAGCACAGCGAAAATAACCGTAAAAATGTTTTCATTATAATAACTGCATGTAATATATCAAAGGCTTATGAAGGACTATACCTTCGCCTAATACTCTGTAATCTAGATAATAGTAATTTTCATAGTGGCACCAAGTACTCGATTTCAATCGGCTTCAGTTATATGCTGGAATTCTCTAAAAGGCAGAACTCACACCAAACCAACCCATAATTACCAGTAACCTTAAGGGAATTTTACAATTTTAACGTAAAATGAAAAAAATAGAATATTGGCAACGTCGCAATATTTTTTTTTAATTTTTAATTTCTTATCTTAATCCCACTAATCATAAATGAATTTTACAATTTTAACGTAAAATTAGAAAAGTAGAAGATTGACAACGTCGCAACTTTTTTATTTAAATTTCTAATTTCTTTTCTTATGCCCACTAATCATAAATGAATTTTACATTTTAACGTAAAATTAGAAAAATTGAAAATTGGCAACGTCGCATCATTTTATTTCGTTAAGTTCGGAATTTCTTATCTAATTACTGCTAAACATATAGTATTATATATTATTATATAACAATATATATATTATATAATTATATATATATAATATTATCCAATATTATTATATAATATTGGAATAAGAAAAATTAATTTTTTCTTTTTAAATTCAGAATTTCTAATCTCATTCCCACTGATCATACATGAATTTTGCATGATTTTAGCGCAAAATTCATTAAAAAAAAAAAACGATTTTCTATTTTAAGAGACGGGCCATTTTATTATTTCAGTGATTTTTTCTCGATTTGCAGCAATGCAAATTGCAAAAAAAATGCAACACAGAAAAACATTGTTCGGAATAATGAATTATGAATAGAAATAATAATTTCATTTTAAAATTAAAGTTTTTTAAACTTGTAGCGATTCTTTAATAATTTTCGATTAAAAATTATTAAGATACTTATTATCTTCAATATTTGCTCGGGCGCCACCGTTTGATTTGTATTTTGCCTCACGGCGTCTCACAACTCCAAAAGAGAAGTGAAGTAAAGAATGTCTTCTCTAGTAGCTTTTGTGGAGATGGGTTATCTAGAGTTCAGATGTACTGAATAGCAAAGAAAAATCAGCCGAGTGAAAAAGATATATATTTTAATAATAAGTCGTTTTCAGTAAAAAATACTTTTCAAGAATAAGCAAATAAATAACCTGTCAACAATGATAATAATATGCTTTACCCTACCTTCATTTTTTATACTGCCATTATTATTATTTTATTTACTACCTTATAATTATGTCAGTATTGGTCTTATTTTTGTTTTTCTTGTTATTTCTTTTTTCCCCACAATCGTATTGCTGATACTGTAAAACACTTTCATTGCTTTTCCCATTCGGCTGTTAATTTCTTCTTCTTGCTTTCCTGAACTAGTTATTTCTACTCCCAAATATTTCCATTTCGTCACTTGCTCCAATTTTACTTTATTTACCATGATTTTTATTTCATGTTGTTCCCCGATCACCATTACTTTTATTTTCTCTTTACACATCTCCATTCCGTTCTCTCTAAGTGTTTCATTCCATTTATTTATGCTGGCCTGCAACTCTTTTTCGTTAGATGCTATCACCATTATATCGTCCGCAAATGCTCCAATCTTTACTTCAACTCTCTCCATATAATTCCATCCCACGTCAAGTCCTCTAGCCCTTTCTTTCGCTTTCCTTATTATTTTGTCCATGTAAATATCAAATAATGTTGGACTTAGTCCTCCTCCCTGTCTTAGTCCGTCTTTCGTTTTAAATTGTTTTGATTGTCTGTTTTTGACTATCACGCTATTTGAGTTTTCTTCATATATTTTTTTTATTAAGCTAATCATTTTCCTGCTTATCTCTTTCTCTGCCATCATCTTCCTATCTCTTCTTACTTTATCAAATGCTTTTTTTAAATCTAAAAAACCCATGTATACATTTTTTTTCCTTTTACTTGTTTTTTCCACTATCTGCTTAATCGTAAATAGCTCTTCAAAGTATTGCTTCCATCTTTCCATTATTTCATCTTCCTGCTGTAATATTTTTCATTCTTTGTTATTTATATATGTAGCACTGTTGGTCTTTCCTTTTCTTATTGTTCTTAGTCCACTATAGAATATTTTTTTTCCCTCTGCTTCGTTTTCTTATTTATTGCCGAATTTTGCCCATTCATTTCTTTTCGCCTCTAATACTAATTGCTTCACTATTTTCCTTTCCTCCTTGTAACACTGATACGTTTCTCTATTTTTTTTTTGTAAATATTCCTTTCAGTTTTTCTTTTTAGATCTCACTCTTCTCTTGGTCTCCTCTGTCCACCATGCCGTTTGTTTTATTTTCTTATTTCTTTTTATTTTTCCACACACTTCCGAACTTATTTGTAGTATCATCTTTTTGAATTCCTCCCAACTCTCTTCCAAACTTGATGCCTTCCATTTCTCATTTCTGCTCTCGATCATCCTCTTCATTTTTTCTCTATATTGCTATGCCACTTCTCCGTCTTTTAGCCTATACGCTTTTATTTTCTCATATTCTATCTTATCTTCTTTTCTCTCTCTGTTGTCTGACTTTAGTGGTTTCTTTATTTTTGATATAATCATATAATGATCACTTCCCACTTCCGGCCCTCTTGATACTTTTACATCTACTATGTTCTTTCTATTTTCATTTCTTGCTACTATATAGTCTATTATTGATTTTTCATTTTTGCTGCTCATCTCTCTAGTATACTTGTGTATATCCTTGTGCTTATAATAAGTATTTGCTATAAACATATTGTTGATTCGGCAAAACTCTATCAATCTTTTTCCGTTATCATTTAGTATTGTCTCCCCATTCTGTCCCAATATTCTGCTCTCTCCTGTTTTTCCCTTTCCCACTCTACTATTAAAATCTCCTGCAATGTATATTTTGTTTTTTGCTCTTTCTACCGTCTCTTTTAACATTTCCCAGAATTTCTCTTTGTTCTCCTTTTTGTCCATACACACATTTGGTCCATACACACTTATTATCGTTTTAATGCTCTCATTATCGTCTTTCACATTTATTGTCAATATCCTCTCTGAACAGGCCTCCCATTCTTCTATATTGTGTGCCCATTTTTTTATCGTACATGCGACTCCCTCAGCTGCTCTTTTCTCTTTCCACTCCGCTATATATAAATACACTTCCTTTCATCATTTTTTGTAATCCTCGTACTTTTTTTTTTCGTTTCCGTTATTGTAAGTATGTCTATCTTATTTTCCAGGAACTAATCTTCTAGTTCTATTTCTTTTATTTTTATGCTTCGTATATTCCATGTTGCTAATCTCCATATTTCTTAATTTTTTCTTCTCATTGTTTACTGCTCCTTTCCCCAATTCTTTTTCAGTTTTTTATTTGTTTCTTCTCTTCTTCCCAGCTTCCATAATCTATCCTATTTCGATATTGTTCCTCCTTTCGTTTATATATTTGGCACTTTTTGCTGATGGCCATTTGCTCTATATCTTTACCTTTAATTCTTGTGCAGTTGGCGCATTTTATCTCATTTTGGATGTGAGACATGGATAACAGATAAAAAGGAAATAAGTAAAGTCCAAGCATAGAAATGAAATACATGAGGAGAGTAGAGGGAGTGACAAAGAGAGAAAGAATCAAGAATGAAGAAATAAGAAAAGAATTAGGAATAGAGGCGATACACAAATGCATAGAGAAGAGGCAGTTGGGATGGTGGGGTCATCTGAAAAGAATAGGACAGGAAAGACAAGTGAGAAGGGTATGGAATGCTAGACCTGGGCAGAAAAGAAAAAGGGGAAGACCTGAGACTACCTGGGATGACATAATAGAAAAGATATTACAAAGAAGAAGAATAACGATGAGTGAAGCTAGTAGGATGGCAAACAACAGGAAAGAATGGAGAAAGTTTAGCGACGCAGTGACGTGAAGCAAAAACGTATAAGGCTAGAGAAAGAAAGAAAGAAAAAGAAGAAAAAAGAAAAAAAAAAGATAAAGATTAACAAGCCTACACCAGAAATAGTAGACAGGCTTTACGATATATATATATATATTTTCTGGATCGATTTGGACGTTTTCAGTAATTCTACTAAATACATTCGAAAAGCATGAGTAAAATTACAAGATTCACTACCAAACTACTGATATGCAATAATGAGTATTAAGATTTCGGAAGCGGGTCTGGAGAAGCGGTAGAAGTGGATATTCCAGATAATTGAATTCTGTTTCTGCCAGAGCGAGTAACTGAAACTTTTAAGAGAAATTTGCGCCATCTTTTGCCGGGTTAGTTCAACATTATTTTTAAAGAATTAATTGCAGTTAATAATTTAAATTCAACTCCGGTCTTTGAAGTAGCTCCCAGTCAATTCAAGTGCTACAAAACGTTAAAAAAATGAAATTATCTTTATGAATTTTCTTTCTAAGCTCAATAATTACTTGTACAGATTTCCAAATGTCCAGCCTTCTAATGCTTGTAGAATTATAAGTTTTTTTTTAAATGAATAATTGAAAATTTAACCACTAAAAATTAAAAACTCGGTTATACAATTGCTTATTTCTTAATTCGTAAGCAGAATTTGAAAGAACTGACATGAAAGAAATTGATGGGAAGAAACAAAAGATTGATCAATTATACTAACAAAAGCTAAAAGTAACTAATAAATAATAAAAAAATTATAAATAGACGATTTAAATATGCACAAAAATTGATTGATCAATTGTTATCAATTTGAAAATTGATCAATTATACTAAAAAAAGCTAAAAGTAACTAACTAAAATTTAAATTATAAAATAAGTACTATGTAACATTATTTCTTTAAGACCGAGCAATAATAATAATACACTATACTATCAATTATAACATCTATTTTCTACAAAGTAAAAGTAAATACCACCAAACCATAAGGCATTGTGAGCTTCGTATATCGGCTTTTGATATTCGTACGGTAGCAAGTAGTAAACTGCTATGGGGTGAACAATACGGAAAACAATAATTAATTAATTAGTGAAATCGGTCAATCGTCGTCGGTGATGGGTTTGTGCTTTTAGGATCTCGGTTTATTATGACCATACCTTAAAAAGGCAATTTGCACTAAAGATGAAACGAAATTATTACAAAGATCTAATGTCATCTACATAATACCTTGTAATAACTACGACCGATGTTACATAGGGCAGACAGGAAGATATTTTTGTGATAAGATCAACAAACATAGAAGAGATGAGTCCAAATGTTTTGATGATATAAAACCGGCATTAGTACGTCAAAGTTATCGAGCATACATTTGACTTTGACAACACAAAAATAGTTGATATTCAGAAACACTTAAACATAAGATAAATTTCAGAAATTATTAACATACTAAAGAGCATCGTCAGTGGTTGTTGTGGGGTGAAGAGGAAGAAGCTGTTTGGCTGCCCGGTAAGCCCTCTGGAATGCATCCTAGGGGTGACTAAGGGCTGGGGAGCGAAGTGGGGGAAGTTACAGCCCTCATCGAAGAGGCGTGGTCGAAATACCACAGGTTGAGCAAAACTTATCGCACGGTGAGAGTGCGGGGAATTGGGTGAAATAAATTGGGGGTGCAATAGATAGTTTGGAGGAGAGCGCGGCTGTGCTGAACACAACCAGAGTTAGGTTGGATGGGTTAGGGGACAAGAACAATTTGTTTTACAACACCAATTAACATGATAAATCATGTTTGGAACTGCTGCTGCACCGAGCCGCCATTAGGCTTTCGGCAAGTTTTCTTCACTAGCCCTCGTGACTACTACCAAGGGACCTCCTCCACCTCTAGCTTTCGTTGGAGAGCTGGAGGTGGTGTTTATTCTTCATCATTACAGTTACATACCATACTAACATCACTTAATTTAAACCTACCTAAGTAATACTTAAAGTTAGCATTTCCACTAACTACTTGTACAGCTTTAAAGTTTAGTGGCGATCTATTTCTTCCAACATATTTACACCACTTATACAACTCTCTTCCTTTTTCATTATCAACGCATTCACTTTGTCATTCTTCCATTATCCACAACTTTCTTTCCTTTATTCTTACATTATTTTCGTCTTTAAGTGGTATTCATTCCCACTTATTTTCTTAATTCATTGGCATATTTTGTCAATCCTTTATTTTCCTTTAAATGACCGTTTTGCCATTTTGTATCTATATTTATATCTGAATCTTTCAATTTTTCTATTAACATTTGTATTTCTCTTCTTACTGCATCTTCTGCCCACTTATTCTCTACTTTTTCTACCATACTTCTGTTGTCATTATATATGGTTATATAATTTTTCCACCTCAATTTTTCAATAGAGTTTAATACCCATATCATGCCTAATCTTTCAGCTATACTTGAACTGTATTTTCCTTCCACTTTAACTCATTCCCTATTACATTGCCCTCCAACATCCTTATATGTTAATGCTAGGTAAGCTACTTTATCTTCTGTAACACCAGCATCCAATCATATATTTCTATCATCATTATTTTCTTTGTTTTCCTCTAATCCCGCATACACTGGATGTGCTGTTCTTCCTATGTGTGTTACCACTTCATTTGTTTTCTTAAATTTCCATCTAGCATATGCTTCTACACTAAATGACGGAGCTCCAGCTAGTATATTCAACGCATCATTAGACACTGTAGAATAACTCTTCACAATTGTTTCAGTCCAAATTCTTTGAGTTGCAAACAATTGTTTCTTCATTCTACTGTCTAACGCTACTTCACCCCAGATTTCAGATCCGTATAATACGGCTGGTTGTACCACTCTTTAATATATTTTACATATTCGATTAAAACAGAAATGGTAAAATATATGGGGGAAAATGGAAGGCAAGTAATGCTTGATATATACAGAAAAATATGGACAGAGCAAAGAATACCAAAAGAATGGCAGCATGCGATGATAGTGCCAATCTTCAAGAAAGGGGACAGGAAGGACTGTAATAACTACAGGGGAATTACATTGCTAAATACCAATATGAAAGTGCTGGAAATTATTGTAAATGAGAGATTAAGAGGTAAAATCGAGAAAACACTGGACGAATCCCAGTCAGGATTTAGGGAAGGAAGGAGTATTCAAGATAATATATTCACGATTAAACAGATAATGGAAAAAACAAGTAGAGGGAAAAAGAATGTATACATGGGTTTTTTGGATCTGAAAAAAGCATTCGACAAAGTAGGAAGAGATAGATTGTGGAGGATGATGGCAGAGAAAGAGATAAGCACGAAAATGATAAGCTTAATAAAAAAAATATATGAAGAAAACTCAAATAGCGTGATAGTCAAAAATAAACAATCAAAAAAATTTAAAACGAAAGACGGACTAAGACAGGGAGGAGGACTAAGTCCAACATTATTTAATATTTACATGGACAAAATAATAAGGAAAGCGAAAGAAAGAACTAGAGGACTTGAAGTGGGATGGAATTATATGGAGAGAGTTGAAGTAAAGAGTGGAGCATTCGCAGACGATATAATGGTGGTAGCATCTAATGAAAAAGAGCTGCAGGCAAACATAAATATATGGAATGAAACACTTAGAGAGAACGGAATAGAAATGTGTAAAGAGAAAACAAAACTAATGATAATTGGGGAACAACAGGAGATAAAAATCATGGTAGATAAGGTAAAATTGGAGCAAGTGACGAAATGGAAATATCTAGGAGTAGAAATATCTAGTTCAGGAAAGCAAGAAGAAGAAATTAACAGTCGGGTAGAAAAAGCAATGAAAGTGTTTTACAGTATCAGCAATATGATTGTGGGGAAAAAAGAAATAACAAGGAAAACAAAAATAAACGTATACAAAACAATAATAAGACCAATACTGACATTTGGATGTGAGACATGGATAACAGATAAAAAGGAAATAATTAAAGTTCAAGCGGTGGAAATGAAATACATGAGGAGAGTAAAGGGAATGACAAAGAGAGAAAGAATCAAAAATGAAGAAATAAGAAAAGAACTAGGAATAGAGGCGATACACGAATACATAGAGAAGA
This sequence comes from Platypus cylindrus, assembly GCA_949748235.1. Lineage (NCBI taxonomy): Eukaryota > Metazoa > Arthropoda > Insecta > Coleoptera > Curculionidae > Platypus > Platypus cylindrus. The sequence goes on along the minus strand of OX456489.1, from coordinate 18,495,506 downwards.
GGCAGTTGGGATGGTGGGGTCACTTGAAAAGAATGGGACAAGAAAGACAAGTGAGAAGAGTATAGGAAGCTAGACCTGGACAGAAAAGAAAAAGGGGAAGACCTGAAACTACTTGGAATGACATAATAGAAAAGATATTGCAAAGAAGAGGGATAACGATGAGTGAAGCTAGTAGGATGGCAAACAACAGGAGAGAATGGAGAAAGTTTTGCGACGCAGTGACACGAAGCGAAAACGCGGGGGCCTAGAGGAAGAGGGAAAAAAAAGGTAAAGACTAACAAGCCTACACCAGGAATGGTAGACAGGCTTTAAGATACATATATATATATATATATATTCTATTAAAACCATATTTCCTAGTTCGTTCCATTCCTAGTAACCACAAGATAGATCTTTGAGGAACTCCTCTATTTATAACTATACTGTTGTTTTTCTTTCCTAACCAAATTCTTCTATTTAACATTAAATTCACAGCTATTTTTCTCAAATTATCTGGAATTTCACATTTCTCTAATCTTTCTTCCACAGTAATTACCCAGGCCGTATTAAAAGCATTCTTCAAATCCAATGCTATCACCAATGAGTGTAACTTATTTTCTGTATTCTGTTTTAGTTCTTTAACAATCTTTTCTACTGCCATTACTGTTCCTCTTCTACTTCTACATCCATATTGCCAATCATTATATAAACCTCTTTTCTGCATTGCATACTGCATTCTTATGGTAAGTAATGAATCCAATAGCCTACCCAATGGCAGGAATAAGCTTATACGTCTATATCCTTTATCCTTCCTTGGAAATCACACTACTGCAGCATATTTCCATATCTTGGAAATATACCTTCACTATACCACTTATTATACAACCTAATGATCCTAGCACATATACATTTAAATATATATATTAAAGCTTTATTAGGTATTCCAACTTTCTCTATCGCCTTCTTTTTCGCCATTTTTCCAACTCATTCTTCTACTTCTTTTCTACTAAACATTTCGTCGTCATTGTTGTAACATCTTCTACGTCTATTATTTATTCGAATTTCATCTTCATTAATTTTATCATTATTGCTAATGACAAAACATTCTTTAACTAATTCTTTCTCTTCCTCTTCTGCATCTATTATTATACTTCCATCACTTCTTTTCTTTACATTTCTGTTCTCCCATTTTTTCTCAACCTTCATTATTTTCCATAACCTATTCCAAGGTTGTTCTTCTTGTATCTTGTATATCTTTTTTAATACTTTTTTCTTTTGCATCTCTTATAAATTTTTTATATTTTATTCTTAGTTTTAAATATTCTTTTTATGCGGAAAGTAGTGTAACGGTTTAAATCGCCCATTAGGAAAATCCTGTTTGTTGGGTTGATAATAATTAATAATTTAATTATTTTCAACAAATTATCGCAATCCAAATGATGTTAAATGTAATGCTACTGATGTTGGAGCATCGGTAGTAAAGGCGCAAAATTATTACTAATAAAAAAATTAAGGTTAATTCAAAAGTGTATATTTAAAGTAACAGTCAAAATAATTACAGTACAAGATAAAAAAACAAAAGAAATAAAATCTGACACATTCGTAGCTGTTAGCTAATCTGGGAACCAGCTAATTGTAGCAGCGCTGGGTTGGATCAAAGACTGGGTGTCTCGTGGGTTCAATTGAGAACAGTATTTAAAAATGATGTTATTAGGGCTCCATCCAGCCTTTATAATTATCATGTCCGGCAGGAGGGACTCTTCCGTTTAAAGCGTAGAAACCCTGCTACAATGCAGGTTCCAGAAATAATACAAATAAATGAATATTAAATATAAAAACAAGTAGAACATATAAAAAAAAAAGATACTCGATTGTGGTTAGTTGTGTGTATATGACGATATCCAGGTAGAGTGACAATAAATATATATCAAAATAACGTTATATATAAAAAAAAGGATAGAAATACTTGGTTGTCTGATACTTGGTGGTGGTACTATTTTCCTAGTATATTTGTCTTATGAATCCACCTATTATGAGAATTATCAAAACCAAGCCATTTTACATATATCATGTTGTCTTTTTTCTTTAACACTTTCTCAACTAAATAGATATCTGGTTGTTTTGTCTTCTGCAATTCATAACTATAGAAAGATCCCTTTATTGGCTGTTTATTTAAATCTTCCAACAAATACGTCACAGGATTTGTGTAATTGATTTTGATAATTTTAAATAGTTCGGTGGTCCAGTTAGGTGTGTACCCTTTATCGAAAACCTGCTTTTCTTTACTGATGCGTACCATATCGCCAACATTTAATTTCGATCCTGGAAAGATTTTCATATGGTTATAGATTGTATCCAACAACTTTTTCTCAATTGTCTCACCAACAACATCACATGGCTTCATTTTAATTGTACTATGTACTAAGACAGGGAGGAGGACTGAGTCCAACATTATTTAACATATATATGGATGAGATAATGAGAGAAAGTGGTAAAGAGGTAAGAGGAGTAGTCGTTGGATATAAACACATGCAAATGGTGGTTATAACGACTGGAGCATTTGCAAATGATGTGATGTTAGTGGCGGAGAATGAAAAGAGTTTGCAGAGAAAATTAAGCAAATGGAACGAAGTGCTAAAAAAATACGAGATGGAGATGTGCAAGGAAAAGACAAAGGTAATGGTAATAGGAGAGAAACAGAAGTTAGAAATTAAGATAAAAGAGACGCGAATAGAGCAGGTCGATTGTTGTAAGTACCTAGGAGTGCAGATCAGCAGCGGCGGTAAACAGGAAAATGAAATTACGAGGCGGGTGAATAAAGCAATGAATGCATACTATAGAATCAATAGATTAATAGTGGAGAACAAGGAATTCACAAGGAAAACAAAAATAAATGTATACAAGACCATAATAAGACCGATTTTAACATTCGGATGTGAAACGTGGAAAATGGAACAAAAAGCCATAAGTAGGGTACAAGCTGTGGAAATAAAATTCTTGAGAAGAGTAAAAAGGGTAACGAAAAGAGATAAAATAAGGAGTAGAGTAATAAGAGAACCAGTGATGGAGTTCATTCACAGAAGGCAGTTGGGATGGTGGGGACATCTGGTAAGAATGAGTGAAGAGAGGCAAGTAAAGAGAGTCTGGCAGGCAAGGGAGGGAAGAAGCGCGAAACGGGGAAGACCAGAAATTACATGGGATGGGGGAATTGAAAAAGCAATAAGAGAAAGAGGAATGAAGCTGAATGACGCAAGAAGAATTGCTAGCAACAGGAAGGAGTGGGAGAGATGCATAGGAAGTGAGGAATAGGAGGATAACGAGAAAAGCTCAAGCCGACACCTGTTTATTGTAGAAGGCTTATAGACATATATATATATATATATATATATAGATTGTATCTAGCAACTTTTTCTGAATTGTTTCACCAACAACATCACATGGCTTCATTTTAATTGTACTATGTTTTGCTTCATTATAATTTTTGACAATAACTGGTAAAATTGAAATCCACTTGTACGTTCCATTTAAACTGAATTATTTATACAGTCGTTCTTTTACAGTATTATAATTACAGTAACGAATTGTTCGTTCAGCAGTGGCTGCTTTCATTCGCGAATATGTTGAATAGTAATTAATTTTGTATTGTTTAAGCAAATCTTGAAAATGACGGTTGTAGAATTCTTTCCCTTGATCAGTTTGTAGGTAGTTAATATTCTAAAAAACGCTTCCACCAACGAATCACCAGATTTCTTTTTTAACGTTTCGGCCGAAATATATTTAGATAAACAATCAATAACAACCAGAAAATATTTAAACTGATTTTTTTCTTTTGCATATATATCCATTTGAGCAAGATCTGCTTGCCATAAATCGTCCAACCCTTTAATAATTGTATGTCTCCTCTGAAAATTCCATCTTATTGGTTTATGTTGTTCATTAACTACTTGATTTTTTTCATTCGATGCCATTTAGTGCTTTATCACTTTAAATATTAAATAACAGGTGTCTAGAATCTTTGCAAACTACCTTCAGTCTAGACGTATTGTTCCTGGTTGTTTATCAGCTTTGGAATAATTAAGATTTTCTATCGTGTCGCGATTATTAAATACATTCATCTGAACCTTATCTAATATTTTAATTATATCTTCAATAGTGCTATTAGATTCAGCTCTACTGCTATCAAATAATGCCGATAATTCTATAATTTTTGTCTCAAAAGTATTGATTAAATCATTAATTCTATTAGATATATCTATTAATCGCTATCTATTATTTTCTTCACTTTTAGCCACATCTTGCTGTAGCATTAATTTTAGCTTAATTAGCTTTTAATTTTTCAATAATTGACGCAATCTCATTACTATGAGAAGGATTACTTGTTGCGATGCGAATAGCAATTGTTCATTGCTATGAACAATTTCATTGATTCATTAATGAACTAGTTCATTAACCTCATCCCAATAAACATATTCTATTGGCTTGGAATTATAAACCATATTATAATTTCCACCTTGCTTTATCAACAATTGACGAATAATACGATATTTCTGATTCCAACTATTCTGCCTTGAGAAGAGTATCCCTTTCTGTATAGATTAGTGGCATCTAATATGCGATCAAATTCCTCGAGATCTTTACCAGTATAATTTTTAGGAGCTTTATAAAATAATAAATTATAAAGTCGCTTGCTACCTGTATATAGTTCTCTACCTATTATTATATGGCTAGTAGTTTTATCAAATTCAATGTTATTAGGACCCAAGGTCCATGTATTACTGATAGCGTTATATCTTGGAGAATGAGTAATGTCAATATTAAGAGAATGCTGAAAATAGTCCTTTATAGGTTCTTGAGAAACTTGTGGATATTTATCTGATTGTGGTGTATCTGCATTAGTAATTGTATCGTCGCTTTCATCTACTTCATCATCCTCCTCATCCAGCTCGTCTTTTTGTTCCATTTCTTTCGTCCTCCTCCTCCTCCTCTTCTACTTCTTCATCTATCTTGTCAATTTGATCTATTTCAGATATCTCTTTTTTTTCAATTTTCTTTACATTTTTCATTTCGTTTTCATTTATTTCAAACGTTTTAATTTTAACAACCACATTGTCTGATGCTAATTTTTTTAACTGATCAGTAACAGGTGTAAAAATTCGGTTCAATGTACCATCTTCATTAGAACGTCCCAATTTTAAGGCTAAATATTTTTTTCGGACATCATTAGCTAATTCTAAAATTTTACTTTTGCGGGCACTTTCCGGCTTACCTAGAAGCTTCATGATTATAAAAAGAACTGTTTTTTTGAAAATAAAACTATTCATGAACATTTATTATATATACATCAAAGCCACATCGATATCGACCATCATTTAATTCGAATTCTTTTACAATTACTAATGGTTTAAATTTATTACTATTCCAACATTGTTGACACATATTTTTGAAATAATTGTACGATATATCTGGTGTGACATGTTCATCAAAAATATGCTTTAAGTTAATGTCATCTGGTTTAAAAAGTACAATCACATTACAATTGTCTCTTATCAATTATTTAGGGATTTTGGAATAAGTTTGACATAAATATGCTACGTTTATGGAATTGTGTCGTCGCATTGAAAAATATGTCCTAATTTTATCCTGCTTATCACATGAAACATCGTCGAATATAAATATAGAGTTTTCTTTACCTTCATCAGGATCAATAACTAATTTATTATCTTTATATGGGAAATAATTTATTTCTTTAACTTGCTGCAAGACATTTTCCAATTATTTATACTTAGGCTGATAAAGAGATTTTGAATAAAGATAGATATTAGCCAATTTTAATCCATTTCGATCAAATAACAAAGCTAAGAGTGAATTTGTTTTGCCGCACCCGCTCGGATCACAGAAAATTCCGCGAAAATAATTTGGTAGTAATTCACTGTGTATATATGTTTTAGAAGTCGAATTTCCAATTCGACTTCTCGTCCAAATTCTCGATAGCAAGTTTAAGATCTTGTCTTACTAAACGCATTTTTGTAACTATTATGGAGATGAAAACGAATTGGCTATATGAATGAATTCATTTTGCTTATACGGTTTGGTAATATGAAACCTATTCACTGCAGAGGTGCGGGTATAGTAAATTCGTTAATAGACAAACTTCCCTTTGAAGTCTATCTGTCTCATTATCAGTGGTGCGGATCTGGCACGCGAATCCAGAAGCGCGTGGCACGTGGTGATCCTGGAATCAACACACTAGATGCAGCTTGCAAGCAGCACGACCTCGCATACAACTCAAGTTCTGCATTATCTGATAGACATAAGACGGACTAAGAATTAGAAGATCGTGCTTGGGAACGAGTGAAATCAAAAGATTCTAATTTTGGTGAAAAAGCTACATCTTGGTAAGTTGTAAATACAATGAAAGCTATAAGAAAAATGGGAATGGGACTTTCTTTCAAAACACACGTTATCGATCCTACATCGAAAGCGTTAAGAAAATATAAGAATCATAAAAATTTACGAAAATCAAGCTTAGAATTAGGATTAAAAGCAGCCCGATTGGTTATTAAAAAAGCAGGAGGCCGAAGAAATATCCGTTTGCCACGCGTTATTCCATTTGAGCATAAATCTGGAGGATTTTTACCAATGTTGCCTATTTTATCTGCCTTGACTTGAATACTGAAACTCGATTCAATCTTGTCGATTCTCTATTGTAGTATAGCAGTAACGACAACCTCATTTTTAAAGTGTGCTTTTAAATTTATTGGTAAAAGACGAAAACGTGGTAACGACTAATCAAGTTTTAGAATTAAAAGATATGATTAACAGCATCCACTCAAATTCCATGATTATTTTATAAAGATAATTATTATATTAGAGCTACCAGAAGAAATGGTGTCAGAATATTTGAAGCCTTGTTGGGGACATCGTAGAAATGAAGATTATGATGATGATTCCTATGTAATTGATGGCCCTCTACATACATATAGGATTAACTGTTCCATATGTGAAGAAATTATTTTAAATCGATATATTTGAATGTTTTTGTATTTATTATATTTTTATATCAGTTTATAATAGAAAATAATAAATTTATTACGGAATTAGTTATTTTAATTTATTACTTGCCTATTAATAACTACAAGTTATTTATTTTACCTACTTTTTTACCTTCGTCTATCAACATATCTGAACTTGTTTGAACTTAAAAAGTGTCAGCTTAGTTGGTAGCGTACATTGTATAGTGATGTTAAGTATAACAAACGACACAGACAGATCGTAATTCTCATTTATTTAAAACACACAAAGTTTAATTAAAAGTAATTTTACACATAAGTAATTTTAAACATAAAAAATGAAAAAGTCCATACATACATATTATATAGTTTAGTAATATGAAACCTATTCACTGCAGAGGTGCGGGTATGGTAAATTCGTTAACTGATAAGCTCCCCTTTGAGGCCCACCACCCTCAGTATCAGTGGTGCGGACCTGACACGTGAATCCAGAAGCGCCTGGCACGTGGTGATCTTGGAATCAACCCATTAGATGCAGCTTGCAAGCAGTACGACTTCGCATACAACTCAAGTACTGCATTATCTGATAGACATAAGGCGGATAAAGAATTAGAAGATCGTGCTTGGGAACGAGTGAAATCAAAGGATTCCAGTTTTGGTGAAAAATCTGCATCTTGGTTAGTTGTAAATCCAATGAAAGCTAAAAGAAAAATGGGAATGGGGCTTTCGTTCAAAACAGACGTTATCGATCCTACATCGAAAGCGTTAAGAAAATATAAGAATCATAAAAATTTACGAAAATCAAGCTTAGAAGGATTAAAACCAGCCCGCTTGGCTATTAAAAAAGCAGGGGGCCGAAAAAATATCCGTTTGCCACGTGTTATTCCATTTGAGCATAAATCTGGAGGAATTTACCAATGTTGCCTATTTTATCTGCTTTGGGAGCAATGGGTGCCCTTGCTGGAGGAGCGTCTACTGTAGCTAAAAATATAATAGATATAAAAAAGAAAGTAAATGGGAATAATGGCAACAATGTTGAAATTGGCAAGAAAGGTTCAGAATTGTTTTTACGTAAAAATTCTAGAGGATATGGATTATACTTAAAAAAAAATCAATGAATCTTCCTGACAGAGCTCTTTATGATTATGAAATATTAAATTGTATAAATAAACTGAAATTGCCATATTTTAGAGGTGTCTTTATGCGTGATACATTACCCAAATATATACGTTATAATGAAAGTGTGTTATAATGTATATTATTAATGTTGTAAAACAACAAGAGAATTTATGGCATTCTTTAAAAATAATAACAATGACGCCACGTCACAACAAAATGCGGGTCGTATTTCACTTAGAACGAGCAGTACTTAGAACTACTAAGTACTGCTACATTAACACGATTCTCTTTTTTTCTTTGGGTTCTTGAAAAAGAACACTTAGTATTTTATTATGATTTTCTACATTTGGTTCTTGAAAAAGAACGATTTACTTTCAGTACGATTTTCCAGAATTTGTTCTTGAAAAAGAACGATTTGTTTACAACACTAATATCTCTTCTTTGTTTTAAAACAGAACAATAGATTTCTATCCAAATCTTCTATTTCTATTTTTCTATTGTGTTCTTGAAAAAGAACGATTTTAATTTTAGCTCCATTGCTCATGTTGTTTCCGAAACAATGTTCAATTTGTTTTGAAAAGAACAGATTGGTTTGTAACCGTCGTCTAGGTGATGATGTGATGTCGCCAAACGCAGGACCAGCTACTGCGTTCGCTCGCTGGTATTGTCGTCTTTTTATGCTCCTTACCTCTCCTCTGCCGCGCAACCCGTTTCTAATCGTAAGCTCCACCCCGCGTCTGTTATCATGCTGAGTCAACTACATTGATTATTCTAACTCATTTTAAACAATGAATTGTCTGTTAATAATTGAAATAGATATGTAACACACGTAAAATCATGTTGCTGCTCTATCTACGATTTATTGGGCCAATTTTTGACCATTTATCCATATGATAATTCTAGTTTTCAAATGAATAAAATAACATACAACGACTAAATCTAACCAATGCTCTTGACCCATATAAATAATACCATTCAATTACGAACTCAAACAAACTGCAAACTATTACCAACAACATAACGGTTCAAGTTTTTAACCATATGAATTACTTTTCATATACACTACGTGAGTAAATCTGCATACATTTTAAATTTGCAAAGAAACAATACATCTGCTTTATAGTACAAGGTACATAAAATAACACATTTTTACCAGCACATAACACTAAGGTATTCGAAAATACAGTTTACTGCTTATTAACGTGACGTCAGAGGAGTAGCCAAAGAAATCCGTCTTGACTATATATGGCACTTGTTTTGCTGGCGATTTAAATTTCGCTGCTATATGTTGTTTTGGTTCTGTAATTACTAATAACTTTTTTTGTTACCTATATTTAAATATGTATTTACTTTTCACACAATTTTTGTTTGTATACAATATTTACGTTAATTACTATGCACTTTTTTATCGTTTCTGAACGATGAAGTCTACTTATTTTTATATAATTTTGATTGTATCTTTTTTATTGATTGATATTTTTGTTCAGTAGTGATATATATTATAGAATAAGATTTCCACATTCTGTTCTTATCAAACTTGCATCGAAAATTGTTCAAATTTATTAATTATAAGAATTTTCCAATCACCACTTCGAGTAAATTCACGCTTGAGAGAGGGCCCATCAATATACGTTTAATGGTGGTTCATTGCTCAGTGCGTCCTATTTATTATGTATATGGGAATGGAACATTCAAGAAGACAGTATATAGTTTTACAGTGACTAATTTAAAGTGTTTCTACACAAGTGTATCTCAACAATCATATCTTACAACCAATCACTCACGTGTCTCAAGCATAAGCTCTCCCTCTCTCGCGACAGTAAAGTTACTTACCTGTCCTCAAGTGATAAAATAAATCACTAGCTCACTCCATCGCGACAGTAATAGAAATCTACTGATCGGGAACCAGATTAGCACTGTAAAGTTTATATTCACGGCAAAAGACTTTCTCTCACTACATGAATCTGAGGTGGTTGTTTTGTATTTACATCAAAGTTGTATTATTTCAATCATTGTAAATAATCTCAACCAGTGTTGTAAATAAATGTACATAGTTCAAATTTGGTTTTTTCTGTTGGTGAATTCCAATTGAGTCAGCACCTATTTATTTCTCTTGTTCTGGCAAGAGCCATCACTATTAGCCGAGGCTAGAACAATTAATTTAGGTTTTAAGGCCAATAAAGGCACTCATTGGGTGGCGTATAAAAAGCAAAGTAATACTATCAATTATTTCGATAGTTTCGGTAATTTGAAACCACCAATAGAACTTGTAAAATATTTCGGTGAATCAAGTAATATAATCTACAATAGAAGCCGATTCCAAAAATTTAATTCTTATAATTGTGGTCATTTATGTATTGAGTTTCTATATAATAGCAAGCCATAGTACAGTCTAGTGTTAGTTATGTCTATAATATTCACATTAAAGGATCGTAAATCAACACTTTCCATAGATTTTCCTAATCCCATACAGCTAGATACAAATTTTCAATACGGATTGGCGTTGATTGGTTTCTTTTCGTACAACACTATACCGAACGTTGAAGAAAATACTAAATTTCACTATATAGATAAAAATAAACAAGTCAATTCAATTAATCTACCTGCTGGAGTATATGAGATTACAGATATTAATAATTACCTAAAGAAGCAATTGATACTTTTCAAGTTGAAAAGTGGAAATGAAAAAGAAGAAGATATTTTTTCCTAAAACCAAATAATAATACTTTAAAGTGTGAAATTTTTCATCGTGATTTTGATATAGACTTTAATACAGAAAATTCGCTAGCAGAAATACTAGAATTCTCACCAAAGATATTGCAAGCTGGAATAGTTCATTCATCTGATCATCCTATAAATATTGTAAAAGTCCGAACGATTCACGCGTATAGTAATATAACAAGTGGTGCATATTATAACAACAAACCGTCACATACGTTATACGAATTTTCCATCACGTCCAATCCTGGATTTTCTATAGATGAAATTCCACGAAACTTGGTTTATTTACCAGTGGTAGGGAAAGAGATATCTACCATTTCCCTAAAAAACTAGGTTAGAATTTTAATCTTGTAAATTTTCGAGCGGAAGAAATTATCGTTCGGTTAGAATTAAAAAAAGATGGTTTTAATAATTAATAGTGCTAGTAATAAGAATGTTAATAAATCGTATAAAAGGAGTATTAACAAGCAAACACATTCAGTTAAAAAACGCCGTTCAGCTAGAAAGTTGGGGGATAAATTATCAAAGTTAAACACAACTTTTTTGAAATCGATTGGATATGCCGTCAGATCAAATTTTAAACCTGTATAAATCTCCATTGAATGATGATTCTATAACACATATGGAATATCGAACATATCTTCCCAATATTATGTCATTTTCTAACAGTGATATAATTGAAATAACAATAAATAGAAATGATATTTGGCTATTAATGGCCGAATCTGCTTTGGTAATTAAAGGAAAATTGAAAAAGACAAAAGGAGATGGAATTGTCTGCCTAGCTAATAATGCAGGACCATTTTTATTTGATTCATTATCGTATGAATTGAATGGTGTAGAAATGGAGCATGTTAAAGATCTGGGAATTGTCTTATTCGTGGATACTTATGTTATACTGAAGAAGGTGCAAAACTTTTAATTATAGGAAGTTGGAAATTCCCAAATAGATTATCAACATATGCCAAAGAGGAATTCTTTATGCGAATACCACTATCTCATTTATTTGGTGTATTCAGCGATTATAAAACAATGATGTGTGGAAAACATACTTTACGTTTAGTACGTTCTCGTAATGATAACAATGCTATGTTAACAAGTGACAATACAATAATAAGAGAAATTCTAATTGACAATATTGAATTGAAAGTAAAACATATAACGCCCAATGATTATATAAAAATGGAATTATTAAAGTCGATAAAGCATGATCGACCAATTTTAATTCCATTCAGAAAATGGAGTTATCATGAATTACCTTCTCTGAATATGGGATCTACAAAAGGGATATGGAATGTGAAAACTACCACTAATGTAGAATGCCCTCGGTATGTCATTGTTGCTTTTCAGCAAAACTGAAAAGATCAGATGACTAGTGATAATACTTTATTTGATCATACTAATATTTCTAGCATTAGGCTGCTTTTAAATGGAGACTATTGTCAATTTGAAAGGCCAAATATAAATTTTGCTTCAAATAACTATGCAGATATATACTGTAATTATTCAGATTTTTATCGAAGTTATATGAATCAATCAATGAGAAGAAAAAATGAAGAAATATGGAGATTAGCAACATGGAATATACGAAGCATAAAGGGAAAAGAAATAGAACTAGAAGATGTGTTTCTGGAAAATAAGATAGACATACTTGCAATAACGGAAACGAAAAAAGTAAGGAGAGGATTGCCAAAAATGATGAAAGGAAGTGTATTTATATATAGCGGAGTGGAAATAGAGAAAAGAGCAGCTGAGGGAGTCGCATGTATGATAAAAAAGGAATTGGCACACAATATAGAAGAATGGGAGGCGTGATCAGAGAGGATATTGACAATAAATATGAAGGACGATAATGAGAGCATTAAAACGATAATAAGTGTATATGGACTAAATGAAGACGATAAAAAGGAGAACAAAGAGAAATTCTTGGAAAGGTTAACAGAGACGGTAGAAAGAGCAAAAGGCGAAATATACATTGTAGGAGATTTTAATAGTAGAGTGGGAAAGGGAAAATCAGGAGAGAGCAGAATATTGGACCAGAATGGAGAATCAATGCTAAATGATAACGGAAAAAGATTGATAGAGTTTTGTCGAATCAACAATATGTTTATAGCAAACACTTATTATAAGCACAAGGATATACAGAAGTATACTAGAGAGATGAGCAGCAAAAATGAAAAATCAATAATAGACTACATAGTAGCAGGAAATGAAAATAGAAAGAACATAGTAGATGTAAAAGTGTCAAAAAGACCGGAAGTGGGAAGTGATCATTATATGGTTATATCAAAAATAAAGAAACCACTAAAATCAGACAACAGAGAGAAAAAAGAAGATAAGATAGAATATGAGAAAATAAAAGCATATAGACTAAAAGACGGAGAAGTGGCATAGCAATATAGAGAAAAAATGAAGAGGATGATCGAGAGCAGAAATGAGAAATGGAAGACATTAAGTTTGGAAGAGTGTTGGGAGGAATTCAAAAAGATGACACTACAAACAAGCTCGGAAGTGTGTGGAAAAATAAAAAGAAATAAGAAAATAAAACAAACGGCATGGTGGACAGAAGAGATAAAGAGAAGAGTGAGACTAAAAAAGAAAAAATGGAAGGAATATCTACAAAAAAAAGTAGAGAAATGTATCAGTGTTACAAGGAGGACAGGAAAATAGTGAAGCAATTAGTATTAGAGGCGAAAAGAAATGTATGGGCAGAATTCGGCAATAAATTAGAAAACGAAGCTGCAGAGGGAAAAAAAATATTCTATAGTAGACTAAGAACAATAAGAAAAGGAAAGACCAACAGTGCTACATATATAAATAACAAAGAAGGAGAACTATTAAAGCAGGAAGATGAAATAATGGAAAGATGGAAGCAATACTTTGAAGAGCTGCGGTCAGACAATATAGAGAGGACCGATAGAAGAGAGGTAGTCAATACAGAGAGAAAGGAAAGCAAAGACGATGAAGAGGAATTTAATATGGAGGAACTGGAAAAGGCCATAAAACAACTGAAGAATGGAAAAGCACCAGGAAGTGACACAATAACGACTGAAATGATAAAGTATATGGGGGAAGAGGGAAGGCAGGTAATGCTGGACATATATAACAAAGTATGGAAAGAGCAAATAATACCGAAAGCATGGCAGCATGCACTGATAGTACCAATCTTTAAGAAAGGAGATAAGAAAGATTGTAATAATTACAGAGGAATTACCTTATTAAATACAAACATGAAAGTGTTGGAAATGATGATAAACGAGAGAATAAAAAGTAAAATAGAGAAAACTCTGGACGAATCCCAGTCAGGATTTAGGGAAGGCAGAAGCATTCAAGACCATATATTTACGATTAAACAGATAGTGGAAAAAACAAGTAAAAGAAAAAAATGTATACATGAGTTTTCTAGATTTAAAAAAAGCATTTGATAAAGTGAGAAGAGATAGATTGTGGACGATGATGTCAGAGAAAGAGATAAGCAGGAAAATGATCAGCTTAATAAAAAAAATATATGAAGAGAACTCAAATAGCGTGAATGGAGATGTGTAAAGAGAAAACAAAAGTAATGGTAATCGGGGAACAACAGGAGATAAAAATCATGGTAGATAAGGTAAAATTGGAGCAAGTGACGAAATAGAAATATTTGGGAGTAGAAATATCTAGTTCAGTAAAGCAAGAAGAAGAAATTAACAGCCGGGTAGGAAAAGCAATGAAAGTGTTTTACAATATCAGCAATACGATTGTTGGGAAAAAAGAAATAACAAGGAAAACAAAAATAAACGTATATAAAACAATAATAAGACCAATACTGACATTTGGATGTGAGACATGTATAACAGATAAAAAGGAAATAAGTAAAGTACAAGCGGTAGAAATGAAATACATGAGGAGAGTAAAGGGAATGACAAAGAGAGAAAGAATCAAAAATGAAGAAATAAGAAAAGAACTAGGAATAGAGGCGATACACGAATACATAGAGAAGAGGCAGTTGGGATGGTGGGGTCACCTGAAAGAATGGGACAAGAAAGGCTAGTGAGAAGGGTATGGGAAGCTGGACCTGGGTAGAAAAGAAAAAAGGGATGACCTGAAACTACCTGGAATGACATAATAGAAAAGATATTACAAAGAAGAAGAATAACGATGAGTGAAGCTAGTAGGATGGCAAACAACAGGAAAGAATAGAGAAAGTTTTGCGACGCAGTGACGTGAAGGGAAAACGTATAAGCCTGGAGAAAGAAAGAAAAAGAAGAAAAAAGGAAAAAAGATAAAGACTAACAAGCCTACACCAGAAATGGTAGACAGGCTTTACGATACATATATATATATATATATATATATGAATCAATCTCCGTTGATTCATATATAAGAACGCAAACAAGTCTTGTTAAGCTACGATAATTTTTTTACACATGCGTTGTTTGTAATTGATTGTTCAAGAAGAGATGAGTCTATAAAATCTTCAACAGTTGACGTTAAGCTCGAAATAGAGTCACCCCAAGGTTTTGCTTCCGACACTAAAGCATACTGTATCATTATTCACGATTGTGTGATAGAATATTTACTTCTCAGTGAAATAGTTAGAAAAATTAATTAGCCATGAGAATTGCTATTGTTGACATGCAAGGCTTTGTCTTAAATAATTATGAAGGTGAACGAGCATTCCAAGTTAAAGAAATGACTATTATGCATGGATCGCAGTATAGTCATTATGTATTTCAAGCGCCTAAACCTTACTCAATATTAACCATTTCTGAAAAGAAAGATATAAATTATGCAATTCATAATATTCATGGACCATTGTATGAATCGGGACATATAAGATACAATGATAAACATTTAATAATAAAGAAATTATATGGATTTGATATAGTGTATGTTAAAGGCCATCAAAAGAAAGACTTTTTACAAACACTATTCAGTGAATCTAATAGAATCGGATCATCATCAACATCACTTCTACCCAAAATTATAAATATTGAAACTTCAACTAATTTCAATTGTATACCTAAAATTATAAATATTGAAACTTTAAGTAATTCTAATTGTGTACCTAAATTTAATCGTGATATTCCAAAATGTATGGAACATCTAAATGATAAGTTGTATAACTGTAGTTTTAGAAATGGTTTTATACTTAGTAGTTGGATGAGTAAGTTTTTGCCTCAATAAAAATAAATATATATATGCATACGAAACAGTTAATTTTCAATTTATGCAAGTAATCCAAATCAGATGATCATGATTGGATTTACTTTCCTTTTTTTAGTTACAATTTTTAATAATGTAATATATGTAATTAATCCGAAAAATGCAGAACAAGTTTATATTTGTTTAAATTCAACTAATGATAGTTGACCTTCTAATTGGAGTAAGATGGAAAAAGCTACAGACTCAGTTTTGTTTACAACCATTGCGAATAATTCAACAAATTATAAAATTCGAATTATAAACAAAAATGCTGAGTTTAAAGATAGTAAGTGGGAGAGTTTAGACAGATTCCTCGCTCCAATATTTATTTCATCTGTTTTATCAATACAGAAACTCGATTCAATCTTGTCGAATACTCTATTGTGTGGCAGCAGTAACAACAACATTATTTTTAAAGTGTGCTTTTAAATTTATTGGTAAAAGAAGAAATCATGGTAACGACTAATCAAATTTTAGAATTAAAAGATATGATTAACAGCATTGAGTATCCACTCAAATTCCATGATTATTTTATAAAGATATTGAGTAATCAATTAGAACTACCAGAAGAAATGGTATCAGAATATTTGAAGCCTTGTTGGGGACATCGTACAAATGAAGATGATGATGATTGCGATATAATTGATGTCCCCCTACATACACATAAGATTAACTGTTTCATATGTGAAGAAATTATTTTAAATCGATATATTTGAATGTTTTTGTATTTATTATATTTTGATATCAGTTTATAACAGAAAATAATAAATTTATTACGGAATTAGTTATTTTACCTACTTTCTTACCTTCGTCTATCAACAGATCTGAACTTGTTTGAACTTGAAAAAGGCCAGCTTAGTTTGTAGCGTACATTGTATAGTGATGTTAAGTATAACAAACGACACAGACAAATCGTAATTCTCATTTATTTAAAACACACCAGGTTTAAGTAAAAGTAATTTTAAACATAAAAAATGAGAAAGTCCATACATACATATTATATACCTATTCCTAAAATATATTTATAATTATCTATTTCAAAGTATTGTACTACAAATGAATAAATTTATAGATGTTTAGTAATACTACAATACATTTGAGATACAAATTATATACATATCATTACTATTGTCGTTAATTAGGTTGAATTTTATAGTGACCCTAAGGAAGCGTGTCTGTACTGTTTTCAATCAAATAACGTTTATCATCAAATGAATTAAGAGCTAGTTTAATTTCCTCTACGCTAAATAAATTATGGTTATAAGAACGTATGGAACGCTGCTTTATAACTTTTTCTTTAGATAGCATTAAACATTCATAATAATCATTATAATCTATTTCATTTTTTACTATGTTGTATTCAATCCCCTTAATTTTTTTTATACATTTATTCAAACAATTTATTTTATAAGTGTACATTTTCGATCTTAATCTTATGAAATTGGTAATAATATTGCCAGCTGCCTCATCCTTAAACAGACCTAAAACTTTTTTGTTTTTTAATGGTATACCGTATTGATTATCTACAGCATAGTTACTTGTATCGAATTTCTGTTTACGCGTTGTAATAATATCTAAATATGCATCATCAGATATGATTTCATATATGAGGCTATCTGTATCCATGTACATTAATTTGCAATTTTCAGTTGGTGAAATCTCTTTTAATATAAAATTAGAATGAAAGTCATACATAAGAGTTTTAGATATATCTAGAATACACATTCCTATATAAACCGGTTTGTTAAACACTATATGTGATTTGTTTAGCTCTATAGCAACTAAACTTTCATCAAATATTTTATGACTATGGAATAGTGGGCTCGATATTAGATATTTAGCACCATAACGGCCTTCCCATTTACGAAACATCTTGATATTTCTATGTTTCCTAATGTTATCCATTGTTTTTCCGAATACGGCATTGTTCATTAATTTGAACAAATTTTTCTCAAAATCTGTTTTAGCTTGTTCTCGGTATTTAGTATTAAGCAACCTATATATGGTTGGAGCCATTGCTCCAACCATATATAGGTTGCTTGGTTATATAGATGCTTGGTTAAATTGTAATATTTTATGAATTTTAGTCAAGACCAGACCGTTCTGCAAGGCTTGTTTTAAATTTCGGTAATGTATAATATAATTTTTTTTATTAGTAACTGTATTCAGTAATTTAACAGATTTAGAACCTGGTGGTCGTTCATGATCTGCACAGTATGGCAGATCTTTATGTTTGTCATGCAGCGACGTTGGATATTCTAAGTCTACCTCGAGAATATAGCCACTATCGGAATCATCAGGAACATTCATAATATCTACCTCATTTACATTATTTACCCAAGCAAAATTATCGTAAGGTAGATACTGAGACATGGCCCAACCATATAGGTTATTGGCATCTAAATACAATAAACATTTAGATGGCTTTGTAATGTCAAAATTCTTCATATATTTGTTGTTTGCCGCGGAGTATCTACTAGAACACATAGAAATACCTCCTCTTAGATCTTTTTCTATAAATAAAAGTTGATCTATGTCTTTGAGAAGCCTAAGTTTACACTTTGTTATTTTCAACATGCAATCCCAAGCATACCCAGGTAGCGTATGGTAGAAAGCCGGCTCTACACCATAAATATTTATACACTTACTTCTAAAGTTTTCAAATACATCAGCCAGCAAGAGAACATCAAGTATAAGTCGCTATATTCGCCTAAATTAGTAATATTGAATCATTTCCAAATTACTTTTGCATGATCAAAATCCGCCTCACTAATATGTGATTTAGTCAGCTTATTATAAAATAATTCTCTAGCTGGTGGTTCCGTTTTATTTAGTTTACTTAAATTATCTCCATAATCATAGCAAAAAACACCTTTCCTAGATAGCAGTTTAAAAGTTTCCGCATCTAAATTACGGAATTCATGTTTTACAATATTTAATTCATTTATTTGTAGGGTGGATAGTAATTCAGACAGTGAAGTGTTTAGAAACTTGTAAGAATCTATGAAACAATATCGAACAGAACTATTAGGATAATGCTGAGTAAATGAAACGTATTTTTTTTATGTATTGGTAATAAAGTAATGGTCCCCATATTACATATTTCTTTAACTAGGAAATGACTAAAATAATTTGAAAGGTTATGGCAAATTATTGGTACTATAAATAATTCTTTAAAATTTAAGTTACAGGCTGCATGAGCTGGACCTCGCATAAGGCCGTTATAATGATCCCTGACAATTTTATCATTAATTAGAAACGGTTTTACACAAATGTGACAACGTTTTGCTGCTTCGATATCTAGTCCACTAGACATAGACACAGATGATTTAATCTTTTTTTCAATCTTGTTTGTTAATAACCCTAACTGATTTACTATCCATCCTACACAATTTTCTCCTCGATAAAAGTCGTAGTAGCAAAGTAATTGATCATAAGCATATTTTACATAATAGCCTACACTAAATGGCGTATGCTGTTGATAACAAATTTGACTTTTGTTGCGTGAAATATCCATTTTCTCTAAGACACATTCAAAATCTAAATAAATTACGAAAGGTGCTTTTTGCTTATATACAATATTTTTGAACTCTACGTAATCATAACTTGGAAAAGATATTTTACAGAATTTTAATTGTTCACATAAAAAGAGATGTTTGTTTAATTTTTCCTGAGTTAAAAAATAATTAAGGCACCTATCGCAAACAAAAATTTTACGTTTATTAATCTGTTTTGATATGAGCCTAGACATATTTTTTATAAGGCAATAGTGATACTTAAGCTTCTCATCTTCCGTGTTATCATCGGGTAACGGAGAGTAATCATTTATTTTAGGATAATATTTATTTTGTATGTACAATAAATTCACATGTTCTTCTAATTTGGTGTCCGTTATTCTGCAAGGTACTGTTATATAATTTTTTTGTTTTTCAGTGTTTTCATGTAACTCTAACGCATAAACATTTACTGAAATGTTATCAAGTTTTTCAGATATACTTATTTGACCTATTGAAATTGGTAATTGTAAGCCATCTGTTTTTAATACATTTAAATAATGTGGATACGATGAAATTCTATCTGAATGACTAGTAGCAGGATAAAGTCCTACAATAACGCTCCAATAAAAACATGAATTGTCATAATTTATTATGTTAAGACACGCCTTTTTATTAGAAATTTCTTTATTTAATTGAATATAGGATGAAGCAGCAAGACCGAATTCATATTTATTTATATTAATTTGTAAATTAACTATTGCCTTCAGGGCCCAACCACTATCACGTTCCTGAAATTCACCCATTTTATGTAGTATTTGGTCAATGACGTTATTTTGAAACCAGTTTACTAAATCCGTGCCACTATCAATTTTTTCGTTTCTGGTATGAAAGTACTTAAATTCTGAAATTGCTATATTTGCTTTGATGGTGATATATTGAGCGCATAAACAGGTGTTTACTTTAAGTACATTCATTGGCTTTAATATATTATTTACACCTCTCTTAAAAGGTTCAAATGAATCTTTTAAAAATTCAGTGGCATCTGTGTGTCTTATGTTGTAAATGATGCCTGTTCGGATACGGTTGTTGAATGCAGATTTCAGATCGTCCCAAATTATTCTATCACTTCTCTTAGAAGCTAGCAAATTACCACCAGTGTGAGTCTGGTAATTATTATTTTTTAATGTAAGACGAAATCTTCTTAAGTGACTTAAATTAGTAGAAAGCTTATTACAAACACTTACTTGTTGCTTCTTGCGCATGATTTTCATAATATCTCGGATAGTTTTGTTGATTTTCCTGATCCATGTGCTCCTTTCTAGACTTGAACTTTCTTGTAACAATGGTACAGCTTTTGAAAGTATATTTACTATATCACCGCTTAAATTAATTGCACTTTCCATGATCACTATATGCACACTTATACAATTGAAAACAATACTATTAACTTTATAATATTACAAGCAACCAGAAATTTAATGCTTTGTAGTAGAACACTATAACATTACTATGAGCATACGGCTTAAATACCTGATGCAGGTACCACCACCACCACAACCACCACCAGCAAAAATCATAGTCCGTTTAATAAGAAAATCGGTTTGATTTTATATTTTGCTAAATATACAATAGAGATTATAACATTTCTAGAAACATTTTTCATCCTTATAATCTTTTAATACAACTAACATCCTGTTAAATAGTTGGGGTAATTTTATATTAAAAATACAGATTATTATTCCACGCATTCTAAAATTCCTTAAGAGAAATGTGTTTTAAGTGCTGTTCAAATTGATAAACATCGGTTTGTCATGAAGCAAAACCTTTATTATTATGAAATACAATAAAGAATGATTGATGTCCGGCTAAACATTAGGCCTTTTGTAAAATTAAATGATGCCCTTTTAATTTGAAGCATTTAAATAAGAAAACACTAATATGTATTGGATATACGAGATTTTCTACAATAACTGAATGATTGATGATCGACTAAACATTAGACCTTTTATGAAGTTACATAATACCCCTAGGAAGAAATTCAGGCATAAAATCCCCAATTTGAGCACCGTCTTCGGCAGTTATTTCTGACACTCAACGACTATATCTGGGAGCAGATTACAGAATCCTCGTTTGCGTTTTGCGACCATTTATGCGACGTAACCGCTCCATGGACCTTCTGTCTGGAATCGAAGTCATAAGGATTTCCCGATTTATTGACAAAATTAAAAATCAACCGTTTAAGTTCACTATCTTAGCTATTTTCCCTTTTTAAACTCAGATCGTTTTTTATCAATTCACGCGCACGCCGTCACAATCAGGTCACGTGACAACTTGGAGGGTCGCTATGAAACGAAAAAACCAACATCAACCGAATCCAGAATAGTACGCGTATACAGCTGGATTTACACAGGAACCTCTTCGAGGTCGAATGAAGAAAAATAAATAAAAACGAAACCGCTGGTAAAAATTACACACTAGGTGTAACAACTTCCCATGAAGTTAATAAATGGTCTACATTAAGTTCCGGTTAAGATCTAACAAGAACGGTCCACACGCATAATGTAGAGCGCAACAACAGTGATTAGTGTCGGCGCAGAAATCATCATTACACAATGAATTCTAAGTACTTTAAATTAATGAAATTAATAATACATAAGGCATTAATAATACAGAATATAGAAATTGAGAAAGCATTAAAGAGACAGCGATAAATAAGCAATATTAGTAAATAGATTTTTATTTTGTAAATAACACTGCCTGAGCAATTGCGAAGGCTACGGTCAAACTTCCGTAAAAGGGGTAATGTGTAAAATCGCAAGTGCAATGCTCGAACTAGACGCACGCAGTAAAGCTACAACTAAGAGTGTAGAGTTATGCCTATTTATACATTTATTGCATCTATTGCGGCGTACGTGCAATCCAACTTTACCTCGGTTACGCATGTGCCTGAACTCGGTTATGGCCATACCCTTGTTCTAATTTAATGCTGAAGGGTGCATTCCTAGTTATTGTGTAGTATTGTTCTTACCTCACGTCTTTCGTTTGATTTTGCTACATATTACTCATTTCTTCGCTTAGATGCACGAATTTGTCTGGTGCTTGTTCTATAAAGAACGCCGCACGTTGTCGTTTATAATAGAAAATAATAAATATTTAATTGTTTTGGAACTCACTATAAGTTTATATTTAATTTATTTACATATTGTAATTATAATATTGTTGTTTAATAATTATGATTATTATAATGAATTTAACAATTTAAGTTATTAAGTTATTTTTTCAAAACAAAAAGCATATTAGCGCCAGTTGTCTGTCAACCCTGAGTTCCTTGTTTCCACCCTATGTTCTGCCACCCTATCCTGTGACGTCATGTATTGTTCATGAATGAACACTAGTAAATAAAATTAAATGTAATGATTAAACCTTATAATTAATAATAAATAAAACCATCTTACGTTAGCAGGTATCACACCGCTGTAGGGTGCAAAATACTGAAAATAAATTAAATTATTAAATAAATCTTTCAATTATCGTCGGTTATGGGCTTTTGCCTAACATGTAGGTTGGGAAAGGAAGCCGTTCGAGAACTCGATTGGGGAAAGTAACTGGATTTCGAGAACTTGAACACCGGGGGAAAGGATAACCGTTCGAGAACTCGATTGGCGAAAGTAACTGGATTTCGAGAACTTGAACACCGGGGGAAAGGATAACCGTTCGAGAACTCGATTGGAGAATGGGAGCTAGATCTCGAGAATTCGATCGTAGAATTATTATTTAATGTTGATTAAAAGTCAATTTAAGCCTATTAATTAACATATGAACATGGGAACATGATATTTATTGATGATTAATGGTAATATCATGTTAACCAAGTCAGATTCTGATAATATAAGCATATAGTATTTTCTTGTCTAATAATTTAAATCACTTCTAATGCATCATTATTATTACCTATTATGATTATATTCTTACAAAAATTAAACGTAAATAGGCTAATTTCATTGTACTAATATATACATGACGAATCCACTACATATTTAAAATCAGTGTTTGCCATGCAACACTGATTTTATATATGCCATGCAATATTCATCTATTATACTTTCTACACTTACTGGATAAATTTAGCTTTTTAATTAATGGAACCACATGATATGTATTGATGAATATTATGTTAACCAAATCAGATTCTGTGAAGCATATAGTCTTTTCCTGTCTAGTAATTTGAATCATTTTTAATTCTTCATTATTATTACCTATTATGATTATATTCTTACAACAAATAAAACGTAAATAGTCTAATTCCATTGTGCTAAAATATATATGACAAATCCACTACATATTTAAAATCAGTGTTTGCCATGCAAATGTTTTCAATTCGAGGGCATTATTTAACTTTATAAAAGGGCTAAGTCCACGGTCATATTTAATCCAACATCAATTAATATATTATCATTTATTCTAGAAAATCTTGTATTTAATAATAAAGGTTATGCTTCATTTTTTTCACTAATTTCATATTCAAACTTGTCTAATAGTTCAAATACATCTTCATCAATTTCATCAGCACTTAAAACACATTTATTTTCAGAAAGCGTTACGTTTGTGCAATAAATAAAAATAAAAATTCTTATAAAGCAACTCATTTTTTTCATAGTATATTTGTTTCATGAATTGTCATGATGTCTCATGAAATTATTGATACATTTCTAAGGATTATGTTAAAATGAGAATCGAAAATAAGAAAGAAAGAGAGAACCACAAATTAGGAAAAAACACTCTAGTTGAAGCGTAAAATTAAATTAGTTAAATGTTGAATTTGGAGCGAGTAACTTTGATTAGATTTTAACTTTGTTGAAAGTGTTTTGAAATATTTTCTAAACAATTATGGCAATTACAGCAGAATAGTGTGATATACTGATGATTTATGGAGAAACCCGTGTAAATTCAGCTGCTGCAAAAAGGTTATATCGAGAACGATTTCCAGACCGACAAGGTTCTTGTGAACGGGCATTTGTTAATTTAGTGCATAGGGCAATAGGTTTGTTAATTCTTCAATCCAGTTTACCAGTGAGGCAATTAAGTGTTCAGATCGAAGAAGACATTTTAAGCATGATTGGAAATTAGCCGTCGGCGAGTACCCGTGAAATTGAGCGACATGTTGAAGTTTCCGATTCTACAATGTGGTGTGTATTACGGGAAAATGGGCAGTATCCGTATCACATACACCGTGTCCATTCTTTGGAACCGGAAGATTATATAAATCGACTACAATTTTGTTAATGGATCAAAATTTAAGGCAATCTGGATTTACGTCATAAATATTATTTACGGACGAAGCATGCTTTAGACGATTTGGAGTTTTTAATAGCAGAAATAGCCATATCTGGAGTGAAGAAAACCCGCATGCTTATCGTCTTAGTAGTTACGAATTAATGTACGGGCTTGCATTATGGGCAATTATTAGAGCAGTCCCTTTGTTTTACTATTATATTTATATAATAAAATACAATAGTAACCATATCATTTATAAAGTAATAACAAGAAAAACCATAAAAAACCATCTTAATAAAATATTTTAATGTGTATTTGATGTTAGGTATAGTATACTTTGGTTAGTTAAGTAGTAGAATAAGTCAAAGTCATATCTAACGTATCATTTTTGTCTTGGTTTTAGTAATGATGATGCTCAAAAATGTGCGAAACATGTCACAATATTATCAATAAAGAAAAATTTAACAGGAGCTAGATTTTGGGTATCTTTATTATATATAAAAATAATGTCTTGTTCTGTAAAACAGAATCTGATTTGGTTATATTGATATTTATCAATACATATCATGTCGTTCTCTTAATTAATAGGCTAAATTTAACTGACTTTAAACATTTTAAAAAATTTTTATAAAAGCTGATTTTATACTTTGCATATGGCTAAATATGTTAATTTAGGGTATTATTATTATTATAAAGAGTCTATATCGGACAGTGAACGTGGTCGGATGTCTATTTGTGTTAAAATCGAAAAATAGATACACAGATAAGCAGAGTATTGATTGTTGGATTGATCTCGCTAGACTGGAGGATAAAAATCCATTCAAAGTGGCGACTAAGGTAAAAAGAACTCCACCAGTGGGAAAAGTGGAGTATAGGAAACGAAAAACCTCAACGGAGGAAGATGAGGAACATGAGGAAGAAAATACAAACAAATCATATAGAGGAGTAGTAATGAGCGAGGTTAAGGACAACATCGAAAAAAGAATACAACTAAGAGAGAAAGATATGTGGAAAGAAGAAAGACAAGTAAAAAAAAGGCAAGTGGAGTATCAGATGAGCTAATGAATCAAATCAAACTGATACAAAGAGAAATTAGGTTATTTAAAGAGGGGAATAAAAGAGAAGAAGGACAAACTCGGGAAGAAATGGAAAAAAGCATAGAGAATATAGAAATAATAGTAATTAAAATGACCGCCACAGTGTATGAGAAAATGGAAAATGCAGAGAAAAAACAAAAACCAGGGAAAAAAATAAAGTAGAGCAAAGGTTGGAACAAATAGAGAAACAATTTACAAACAGAATGGATGAATTAGAAACGAAAATATTACAATTGGCATTGGGAGGTACAATAAATCAAGAAAGAAGCAAAACGATATATGCGGCGATCACTGAAAGAAAAAAAGAAAATGGTACAAAAAAGATACAGGGATGGAAAACACCAGAAAAAATAAGAGAAAACCTTACGATAGAAGAAGTAGGTGAAGAAGGTATAAAGGAAATAAAAAAATTTAAAAGTGGATTGGTAGTGATGAAGTGCAGAAGCGAGCTACAACAGGAGCAAATAGGGAAGAAACTGGAGGAAAATAGAAAGAACATAGTAGATGTAAAAGTATCAAGAGGACCGGAAGTGGGAAGTAAAGATTGGATCATTTGCGGACGATATAATGGTGATAGCATCTAACGAAAAAGGGTTGCAGACCAGCATAAATAAATGGAATGAAACACTTAGAGAGAACGGAATGGAGATGTGTAAAGAGAAAATAAAAGTAATGGTGATCGGGGAACAACATGAGATAAAAATCATGGTAGATAAGGTAAAATTGGAGCAAGTGACGAAATGGAAATATTTGGGAGTAGAAATAACTAGTTCAGGAAAGCAAGAAGAAGAAATTAACAGCCGAATAGCAAATGCAATGAAAGTGTTTTACAGTATCAGCAATACGATTGTGGGGAAAAAAGAAATAACAAGAAAAACAAAAATAAACGTCTATAAAACAATAATAAGACCAATACTGACATTTGGATGTGAGACATGGATAACAGATAAAAAGGAAATAAGTAAAGTCCAAGCGATAGAAATGAAATACATGAGGAGAGTAAAGGGAGTGACAAAGAGAAAAAGAATAAAAAATGAAGAGATAAGAAAAAAATTAGGAATAGAGGCGATACACAAATACATAGAGAAGAGGCAGTTGGAATGGTGGGGCCATCTGAAAAAAATGGGACAGGAAAGACAAGTGAGAAGGGCATGGGAAGCTAGACCTGGGCAGAAAAGAAAAAGGGGAAGACCTGAAACTACCAGGGATGACATAATAGAAAAGATGTACATAGAAAATTATACAAAGATGTTCTTTGTACAATTACTTGTACAAAGAAGCAGGATAACGATGAGTGGAGCTAGTAGGATGGCAAACCACAGGAAAGAATGGAGAAAGTTTAGTGACCCAGTGACGTGAAGCAAAAACGTATAACCCTAGAAAAAGAAAGAAAGAAAAAGAAGAAAAAAGGAAAAAAAAATATAAAGACTAATAAGTCTACACCAGAAATGGTAGACAGGCTTAACGATATATATATATACACATATATATACACTACTAAATACATTCGAAAAGTATGAGTAAAATTACAAGATTCACTACCAAACTACAGATATGCAATAATGAGTATTAAAATTTCGAAAGCGGGTCTGGAGAAACGGTACAAGTGGATATTCCAGATAAGTGAATTCTGTTTCTGCCCGAGCGAGTAACTGAAACTTATAAGACAAATTTGCGCCATCTTTTGCCGGGTTAGTTCAACATTATTTTTAACGAATTAATTGCAGTTAATAATTTAAATTCAACTCCGGCCTTTGAAGTAGCTCCCAGTCAATTCAAGTGTTACAAAACGTTAAAAAAAATGAAATTATCTTCATGATTTTTCTTTCTAAGCTCAATAATTACTTGTACAGATTTCCAAATGTCCAACCTTCTAATACCTGTAAAATTATAAGTTTTTTTTAAATGAATAATTGAAAATTTAACCACTAAAAATTAAAAACACGGTTATACAATTGCTTATTTCTTAATTCGTAAGCAGAATTTGAAAGAGCTGACATTAAAGAAATTGATGAGAAGAAACAAAAGATTGATCAATTATACTAACAAAAGCTAAAAGTAACTAATAAATAATAAAAAAATTATAAATAGACGATTTAAATATGCAGAAAAATTGATTGATCAATTGTTATCAATTTGAAAATTGATCAATTATACTAAAAAAAGCTAAAAGTAACTAATAAATAATGATAGAATTATAAATAAATGATTTAAATATGCACAAAAATTATCATCAAAAATAGTGCCAAAAATAGTTTCTTACAAGTACTATTACAATTACTATTACAAGTATAGTAATCTTAACCAGAATGGTCAAGATTACATCCATCTCTCATTTGATCGAGAATATTGCGGTTAAAGCGCAAGCGCGTCCTTAATTCGTATTTCTTAATACGTAAAAGTTAAAAATTGGGAACTTTAAAATCACGTTCATGCATTAGGCAATCAAAATTAAGAATTAATGAATAGGGTAACCACTATGATAAGAAACTACTATGTTTATGCATTCAGTTTACGAAGCTGGGTAACTCCGGTATTAGTTGTATTTTTGTGATGTATTTCATAGATCTAAAATTTAAAAAATGCATACATAGAAAATACATTACGAAAATAAAACTGATGGTTAAAAACTAAGATATATAAGTAGCAACAATATAAAAAGGAGAATAGATAAAATAGTGAAAGTTTGTTGGTACAGAATGTGAGATAATTTTAGATGTCCCTCGTCATAATATATGTTGATAGATGTCCAATTACAAAATCAGTTAAATAAGTTTATTTAAATGTTTTATTTTTCCAGTAATATTATAGTATTTATTTTGTTATGTAATACAGGGTAGAGTAGATATTACAAGAATGACAAACCAAGTTCTAAATATAGATATAACCAATCATGTAATTATTATATAAAAATATAATTACGTTTTAGTTTATCTGAAGATTGTCAAAAGGCGAAACATGTTATAGACACTGAAGTTCAAAAGAAATAAATATCAAGTTGGGAGTTAGATTTTGAGTTTTATTTTATTCGCAAAGAAAATGTATATTATTGCTAATATAATAGATTTTCAATCATACAAATGAACCAATATTTTTTCTGTATTTATTAATACGCATACTTTCATACAAAAAATATATCATCAAATGCAAAATTAAAATATTCAGCTATTATACTTTCTATACTTATAGGATGAATTAATTTTGCTAGCACTTCCTTGGCCACAACTTCTTACAAAAAAATTAGTAGTGTCCCTGAGCCGAGTCCAGATGCGTGAACTACTACGCTCCCGCCAACGAATCCAATATCTCCGCTATCGATGGAAACGGCCATTTTTCATCTTCTATTTGCCTATTTAATATCCTGTAGTCGATTACTACCCTATGCTTGACTACTCCGCACTCATCGACCCTCTTTGGCACGATCAATACAGCAGCAGGCTATTCAGATCTGGCTTCCTTTATGATTCCTCCGTATAGCATATTCTCTATATGCTCATGAATTTCTTATTTTTGGCAATGTGGTAACCGGTATGTTTTATAAATACTTGGCTGGCATTGGGTTTGATCCTTATTTTTTGTTTACATATGTCTCGTGTGCTAAGCCGGTTCTCTGATAGATAAAATACGTCGGCATACTTTGCACATACTCGATGTATTTTATCTCCTTTTTCGTTTTTTAAATGCTGCAACATCCACCTCTCTCAGCAGGTTATCTATTCCTTTGACTGATATTTGACTGTCCTTATATGCCCCTATTTCGTACTTGTTTTCTTTTTCGACTCTAGGCTATACATTCTTTAACGTTACCTCTTCGTCTCTGATGGTTAGAATTTTTATTGGTACTTTGTTGTTTGTTGGCCTAATTAATCTCACAGCTACGAAAATACCATTTCCCAATTCCTCTGGTTATATTAACCAATCTTGTGTTTCGTTAATTCGGCTATATTTAATAATCTGGCATCTTGGTGGAATTACCAAAATTTCCTCTATTCCTGATTTCATATCCAGTGTGGCATATTTCCGTCTATCATTAGTTCTACTGTTCATTTCTCAGAATCTATTTTTGCTTTTAATTTCTCTAAAAAATTGATGCTGATTATACCACACATATTTGCTTGCAATGTACTTATTACTAGAAATTCATGTGCATATTATTTTAATAATGTTTATACTTAAAATTAATTTTGCTGATCCGTGCGACAATGTTGACCCAGACATTTAATTTATTTTTACCCTGTTGTTTTCCACCTTGTCGTCTCGATTTACATGTTTTATAATCACACCACTCGCAATTTTTAAATTTTATTTAGAGAACGTTCTTACAACTTTTAGCGAACTTCAAACTGTTAGTTGGGCAATGCAAGGAATGGGCTACAACCCAACGAACAATTTGATGTTCGCTAAAAGTTGTAAAGACGTTCTCGCAATACATGAGAGAACAAATATAATTTATAAAGCTCCATAGGTGATAAGAAAAATTTTAACATGTTATCACAATCCAAATGGTTTTAGAGATTACGCTTCTGATGTTGCAGCGTTAGTAGCAAAGGCGCAAAAATATTACTAATAATAAAAATTAAAGTCAAGAGAATACAAAAGTTGATTTAATTAACAGTAAAGAAAAGTGAAATATACAAGTAGATATACAACAGCAGAACTAGACCACTGGTTCAAAATTTCGCCACCAGAGGGCGCCACAATCGCGGGGCCCCATTTTTATGTCATTGAGTTTCATGTGTTGTCCGCTAGGTGGCGCTGTGTGTAAATTTTCATTGTTTATGTTAGATGGCGAACTGAATGGGAGTTCAGTTCGGACAGTGAAAGTGGTCGGATGCTTATTTATGCTTAAATCGAAAGTCGATACGTAGATAAGCAAAGTATTGATTGTTTGTGAACAGTGGTTCGGTTCGGAGAACAATAAAGATTTTTTTTTTTTTTTTTTTATTAAAAAAAAATAATAATAGAAATTGTATTATGGAAGATAAAAATCCCTTTAAAAGGGCGACGAAAGTGAAAAGAACGCCACCAGTGGGAAAGGTGGAGGACAGAAAAAGGGGAACCTCAACGGAGGAGGAAGATGAGGAGGGTGTAAATACATCGTACAGAGGAATGGTGATGAGTGAGGTGGAGGATAAAAGGGAAAAAAGAATGAAGATAGGAGAAGATACTGGAGAAAAGACAGGCAGAGTGTCTGAAGAAATATTGAAACAGATCACATTGATGCAAAGGGAGGTTTGGGTATTTAAAGAAATCGAAAAAGGAATACAAAACATGGAAAAAATATTAGGTAAAATGACTGCTACTGTATATGAAAGCATGGAGAATGCAGAGAAAAAACAAAAAACAGAGAAAACAGATAAGGTAGAGCAAAGGCTGGGAAAAATAGAGAAACAATTTGAAACCAGAATGGACAAATTGGAAGCAAAATTAACGGAATTGATAGGGGGAGCTACAAGAACACAAGATATGAGCAAAAAGACATATGCGGCTATCACAGAAAAGAAAAAAGAAAATGATACAAAAAATATAAAGGGATGGAAAACACCGTAAAAAATAAGAGAAATAACAGTGAAAGCGGTAGAAGGTGAGAAGGTAATGGAAAAAATACGTGAAAAACTTACGATAGAAGAAGTAGGGGAAGAAGGTATAAACGAAATAAAAAAATACAAAAGTGGATTGGTAGTGATGAAGTGTAGAAACGAGCTACAACAGGAGCAGATACGGAAGAAACTGGAGGAAGTACAAGGAATAACAGTGAGGAAAATGAAAGAAACAAAGCCGATGTTTATAATAAAAAAAGTTGAGCAAGGGTATACTGAAGTAGAAATAATAAATGAAATAATAAGGGAAAATGAAGAAATAAGAAAAATGGTGGGGACTAGAGAGGTGAAGACAGTATTAAGAGCAGTTAAAAAAAAGGCCTTCGGGAACAGTAAACAATATGTAGAGGACTGGGTAGTAGAAGCTGACAATGAGATATTCAAGTACGTGGTTAAAAAAGGAAAAGTACTGATAGATTTTACTGTAAAACAGGTAGAGGAATATATAATGATCGCGATATGCTACAAATGCTGCTGCTATGGGCATGTAGCTAAGTACTGTACAAGAACGGAGGTATGCTACAGATGTGGACAAGAAGGACACGAAGGGAAAGATTGTGGAAAAAATGAGAGAAAATGCGCCAACTGTACAAGAATTAAAGATAAAGACGTAGAGCACATGGCAACTAGCAAAAAGTGTCAAATATATAAAAGAAAGGAGGAACAATATAGAAATAGGATAGATTATGGAAGCTGGGAAGAAAAGAAGAAGCAGACAAAAAACTGAAAAAGAGGTGGGGAAAGGAGCAGGAAAAAATGAGAAGGAAAAAGGTAGAAATATGGAGATTGGCAACATGGAATATACGAAGCATAAAGGAAAAAGAAATTGAACTAGAAGATGAGTTTCTGGAAAATAAGATAGACATACTTACAATAACGGAAACGAAAAAAAAAGGGGGGGATTGCAAAAAATGATGAAAGGAAGTGTATTTATATATAGCGGAGTAGAAACAGAGAAAAGAGCAGCTGAAGGAGTCGCATGTATGATAAAAAAAGAATGGGCACACAATATAGAAAAATGGGAGGCATGTTCAGAGAGGATATTGACAATAAATATGAAGGACGATAACCAGAGCATTATAACAATAATAAGTGTGTATGGACCAAATGAAGACGACAAAAAGGAGAACAAAGAGAAATTTTGGGAAATGTTAACAGAGGCGGTAGAAAGAGCAAAAGGCGAAATATACATTGCAGGAGATTTTAATAGTAGAGTGGGAAAGGGAAAACCAGGAGAGAGTAGAGTATTGGGCAAGAATGGGGAGACAATACTAAATGATAATGGAAAAAGATTAATAGAGTTTTGCCGAATCAATAATATGTTTATAACAAATACTTACTATAAGCACAAAGATATACACAAATATACTAGAGAGATGAGCAGCAAAAACGAAAAATCAATAATAGACTACATAGTAGCAGGAAATGAAAGTAGAAAGAACATAGTAGATGTAAAAGTGTCAAGAGGACCGGAAGTGGGAAGTGATCATTATATGGTGATAGCAAAGATAAAGAAACCATTAAAAGCAGACAACAGAGAGAGAAAAGAAGATAAGATAGAATATGAGAAAATAAAAGCGTATAGACTAAAAGACGGAGAGGTGGCAAAACAATATAGAGAAAAAGTGGAGAGGATGATTGAGAGTGGAAATGAGAAATGGAAGACATTAAGTTTGGAAGAGAGTTGGGAGGGACTCAAAAAGATAATACTACAAGCAAGCTCGGAAGTGTGTGGAAGAATAAAAAGGAATAAGAAAATAAAACAAACGGCATGGTGGACAGAAGAGATCAAGAGAAGAGTGAGAATAAAAAAAGAAAGGTGGAAAGAATATCTACAAAAAAAAACTAGAGAAACGTATCAGTGTTACAAGGAAGAAAGGAAAATAGTGAAGAAATTAGTGAGAGACGAAAAAAAGAAACAATGGCAAGAATTTGGTGAGAAAATGGAAAGAAATGGTAGCGAAAATAAGAAAGTTTTCTACAGTGTCTTGAGAGGGTGCAGAAAAGATAAAAAGGAAAACAGAGTGCTCATGAAAGACAAGAATGGAAAGGTAATAAAAGATGAGGAAAAGGTGATAAACAGATGGAAAGAATATTTCGAAGAGCTATTGGCGGGAAGTGTAAGTGGGAAACCCAATAAAAATAGCGAAAAAAAGAGAGTAGGTGAAGGTAAATCTCAAGAAGTGGATAATGAAGAGGAAGGCGGCGAAGAAATAGAAAGGGAAGAATTGGAAAAGACTATTAGAGAACTTAAGAATGGGAAGTCTCCAGGGAGTGAAGGAATAACATCAGAAATGATTAAGAATATTGGAGAAAAGGGAATGGAAAAACTGGTATATATTTACAACAAAATATGGAGAGAAGAACGCATCCCAGAGGAATGGAAAAGAGCACAGATAGTACCAATACATAAAAAAGGAGACAGAGCTGACTGTAAGAACTATAGAGGAATAAACATAATAAATACAGGGATGAAGATATTAGAGAAGATAATAAAAAATAAGATAAATTATAAAGTGGAACAGACCTTGGAAGAGCCACAATGTGGATTAAGAAAAGGAAGAAGCATACAGGACCATATATTTACTATAAAGCAAATGGTGGAAAAGGCAGGGAATAGTAAAAAAAATATATATGTAGGTTTTCTAGATCTAAAGAAGGCATTTGATAAAATAAATAGAAGCAGATTATGGAATATAATGAGAGAGAGGGGTATAGAAAAGAAAATGATTAGGTTAATAAGGAAGATATATGAGGAGAATGTAAACAGCATAATAGTAAATAGTAAAGAATCTGAAACATTTAAAACAATGGACGGACTAAGACAGGGGGGAGGACTGAGTCCAACATTATTTAACATATATATGGATGAGATAATGAGAGAAAGTGATAAAGAGGAAAGAGGGTCATTATAATGATTTTTATCTTTGGCAATTTTATCATTAATTAAAAACGGTTTCTCACAAATGTGACACTCTTTTGCTGCTTCAACATCTAGTCCACTAGACATAGAAACAGATGATTTCATCTTTTGTTCAATCTTGTTTGTTAATAACTCCAACGGATTTACTATCCATCCTACACAATTTTCTCATCTATAAAAGTCGTAGTAGCAAAGTGATTGATCATAAGCACATTTTACATAACAGCCTACACTAAATGGCGTCGTTGGATATAAAAACATGCAAAGGGTGGTTATAACGACTGGAGCATTTGCAGATGATGTGATGTTAGTTGCGGAGAATGAAAAGAGGTTGCAGAGAAAATTGAACAAATGGAATGAAGTGCTTAAAAAATACGAGATGGAGATGTGCAAGGAAAACACAAAGGTAATGGTAATAGGAGAGAAACAGAAGTTAGAAATTAAGATAGAAGAGACGAGAATAGAACAGCTCGATTGTTGTAAGTACCTAGGAGTGCAGATCAGTAGCGGTGGTAAACAGGAAAATGAAATTACGGAGCGGGTGAATAAAGCAATGAATGCATATTATAGAATAAATAGAGTAATAGTGGAGAACAAGGAAATCACAAGGAAAACAAAAATAAATGTATACAAGACCATAATAAGACCGATTTTAACATTCGGATGTGAAACGTGGAAAATGGAGCAAAAAGACATAAGTAGGGTACAAGCTGTAGAAATGAAAGTCTTGAGAAGAGTAAAAGGAGTAACAAAAAGAGATAAAATAAGAAGCAGCGCAATAAGAGAAGAGTTGGAGATAGAACCAGTGGTGGAGTTCATCCACAGAAGGCAGTTGGGATGGTGGGGATATCTGGTAAGAATGAGTGAAGAGAGGCAAGTAAAGATAGTCTGGCACACAAGGGAAGGAAGAAGAGCGAAACGGGGAAGACCAGAAATTACATGGGATGAGGGAATTGAAAAAGCAATAAGAGAAAGAGGAATGAGGCTGAATGAAGCAAGAAGAATTGCTTGCAACAGGAAGGAGTGGGAGAGATGCATAGGAAGTGAGGAATAGGAGGATAACGAGAAGAGCTCAAGCCGACACCAGTTGATGGTATAAGGCATATAGACATATATATATATATGTCAGATGGCGCTTTATGTGTCAATTGTCACTGTCATATTTTTGAATTTTGTGTGTCAATTATCAGTGTCATATTTATTTTTGAAATGTGGCGCCAAGTTTAAATGTGTTTTCCAATGGCGCTTTATGTGTCAATTATCAGTGTCATATTTATTTTGAAATGTGGCGCCAAGTTTCAATGTGTTTTCCAAGGTATCTTTTGATGTAATGTTTGAAGTTTGATGTTCTGTGGATAGATGTCGGTAGCATCGGATATTGCCAAGAATTTGAAAAAAGGTGAAGGCTTGTGAGGCGTGCTTACCACATGGATAAGTATAAAGATGCCGTCGGGGCGCAGTCATAATAGGCGTCCTTACACCTATCCTTAATGTGGTAAAGCACACCTCGTGATTGCAGCAGTAAAGCAGAGGAGTAAAGGAAAAGGCGGAGAGAGAGAGAGACGGATGATAGAGAAGATCTTTAAAATAAAATTTTTAGGTGTGAATAGGAATCGAACCTATAAACTTTTATGGGGGTATAAGGACCTTACCACTGAACCACAAAGCCAACCGACACCCATTATGTTGGGTTGAGTATATAAATTGAATTTTGGGTTGCGCCGAACAATAATCTGCATTTCTAATATAAAGAGATCTTTAACAGGATGTTATTTGAAATGATTATAAGGGTGAAAAATTTTTCTATAAATATTATAATCTATATTAAATCTAAATTAACATATTTAGCCATATGCAAATGGCTATAAAATCAGCTTTTAGACTAATTAAATTTAGTCTATTAATTAAGGGAACGACATGATATGTATTGATGAATATTATATTAACCAAATCAGATTCTGTTAAGCATATAGTCTTTTCCTGTCTAGTAATTTGAATCATTTTTATTTCCTCATTATTATTACCTGATATGATTATATTCTTACAACAAATAAAACGTAAATGGTCTAATTCCATTGTACTAAAATATATATGATGAATCCAATACATATTTAAAATCAGTGTTTGCCATTAAAATTCTTCCAATTCGAGGGTATTATTTAACTTTATAAAAGGTTTAATGTTTAGTCGATCATCAATCATTCAGTTATTGTAGAAAATCTCGTATATCCAATACATATTAGTGTTTTCTTATTTAAATGCTTCAAATTAAGAGGGCATTATTTAATTTTACAAAAGGCCTAATGTTTAGTCGAACATCAATCATTCTTTATTGTATTTTATAATAATAAAGGTTTTGCTTCATGACAAACCCATGTTTATCAATTTGAACAGCACTTAAAACACATTTCTCTTGAGGAATTTTAGAATGCGTGGAATGATAATCTGTAGGCGTAATATAAAATTACGCCAACTATTTAACAGGATGTTAGTTGTATTAAAAGATTATAAGGATGAAAAATGTTTCTAGAAATGTTATAATCTCTATTGTATATTTAGCAAAATATAAAATCAAACCGATTTTCTTATTAAACGGACTATGATTTTTGCTGGTGGTGGTTGTGGTGGTGGTGGTACCTGCATCAGGTATTTAAGCCGTATGCTCATAGTAATGTTATAGTGTTCTACTACAAAGCATTAAATTTCTGGTTGCTTGTAATATTATAAAGTTAATAGTATTGTTTTCAATTGTATAAGTGTGCATATAGTGATCATGGAAAGTGCAATTAATTTAAGCGGTGATATAGTAAATATACTTTCAAAAGCTGTACCATTGTTACAAGAAAGTTCAAGTCTAGAAAGGAGCACATGGATCAGGAAAATCAACAAAACTATCCGAGATATTATGAAAATCATGCGCAAGAAGCAACAAGTAAGTGTTT
The DNA here is from genome assembly GCA_949748235.1 of Platypus cylindrus. Classification (NCBI taxonomy): domain Eukaryota; kingdom Metazoa; phylum Arthropoda; class Insecta; order Coleoptera; family Curculionidae; genus Platypus; species Platypus cylindrus. The sequence goes on along the minus strand of OX456489.1, from coordinate 18,458,160 downwards.
GTAATAAGCTTTCTACTAATTTAAGTCACTTAAGAAGATTTCGTCTTACATTAAAAAATAATAATTACCAGACTCACACTGGTGGTAATTTGCTAGCTTCTAAGAGAAGTGATAGAATAATTTGGGACGATCTGAAATCTGCATTCAACAACCGTATCCGAACAGGCATCATTTACAACATAAGACACACAGATGCCACTGAATTTTTAAAAGATTCATTTGAACCTTTTAAGAGAGGTGTAAATAATATATTAAAGCCAATGAATGTACTTAAAGTAAACACCTGTTTATGCGCTCAATATATCACCATCAAAGCAAATATAGCAATTTCAGAATTTAAGTACTTTCATACCAGAAACGAAAAAATTGATAGTGGCACGGATTTAGTAAACTGGTTTCAAAATAACGTCATTGACCAAATACTACATAAAATGGGTGAATTTCAGGAACGTGATAGTGGTTGGGCCCTGAAGGCAATAGTTAATTTACAAATTAATATAAATAAATATGAATTCGGTCTTGCTGCTTCATCCTATATTCAATTAAATAAAGAAATTTCTAATAAAAAGGCGTGTCTTAACATAATAAATTATGACAATTCATGTTTTTATTGGAGCGTTATTGTAGGACTTTATCCTGCTACTAGTCATTCAGATAGAATTTCATCGTATCCACATTATTTAAATGTATTAAAAACAGATGGCTTACAATTACCAATTTCAATAGGTCAAATAAGTATATCTGAAAAACTTGATAACATTTCAGTAAATGTTTATGCGTTAGAGTTACATGAAAACACTGAAAAACAAAAAAATTATATAACAGTACCTTGCAGAATAACGGACACCAAATTAGAAGAACATGTGAATTTATTGTACATACAAAATAAATATTATCCTAAAATAAATGATTACTCTCCGTTACCCGATGATAACACGGAAGATGAGAAGCTTAAGTATCACTATTGCCTTATAAAAAATATGTCTAGGCTCATATCAAAACAGATTAATAAACGTAAAATTTTTGTTTGCGATAGGTGCCTTAATTATTTTTTAACTCAGGAAAAATTAAACAAACATCTCTTTTTATGTGAACAATTAAAATTCTGTAAAATATCTTTTCCAAGTTATGATTACGTAGAGTTCAAAAATATTGTATATAAGCAAAAAGCACCTTTCGTAATTTATTTAGATTTTGAATGTGTCTTAGAGAAAATGGATATTTCACGCAACAAAAGTCAAATTTGTTATCAACAGCATACGCCATTTAGTGTAGGCTATTATGTAAAATATGCTTATGATCAATTACTTTGCTACTACGACTTTTATCGAGGAGAAAATTGTGTAGGATGGATAGTAAATCAGTTAGGGTTATTAACAAACAAGATTGAAAAAAAGATTAAATCATCTGTGTCTATGTCTAGTGGACTAGATATCGAAGCAGCAAAACGTTGTCACATTTGTGTAAAACCGTTTCTAATTAATGATAAAATTGTCAGGGATCATTATAACGGCCTTATGCGAGGTCCAGCTCATGCAGCCTGTAACTTAAATTTTAAAGAATTATTTATAGTACCAATAATTTGCCATAACCTTTCAAATTATTTTAGTCATTTCCTAGTTAAAGAAATATGTAATATGGGGACCATTACTTTATTACCAATACATAAAAAAAATACGTTTCATTTACTCAGCATTATCCTAATAGTTCTGTTCGATATTGTTTCATAGATTCTTACAAGTTTCTAAACACTTCACTGTCTGAATTACTATCCACCCTACAAATAAATGAATTAAATATTGTAAAACATGAATTCCGTAATTTAGATGCGGAAACTTTTAAACTGCTATCTAGGAAAGGTGTTTTTTGCTATGATTATGGAGATAATTTAAGTAAACTAAATAAAACGGAACCACCAGCTAGAGAATTATTTTATAATAAGCTGACTAAATCACATATTAGTGAGGCGGATTTTGATCATGCAAAAGTAATTTGGAAATGATTCAATATTACTAATTTAGGCGAATATAGCGACTTATACTTGATGTTCTCTTGCTGGCTGATGTATTTGAAAACTTTAGAAGTAAGTGTATAAATATTTATGGTGTAGAGCCGGCTTTCTACCATACGCTACCTGGGTATGCTTGGGATTGCATGTTGAAAATAACAAAGTGTAAACTTAGGCTTCTCAAAGACATAGATCAACTTTTATTTATAGAAAAAGATCTAAGAGGAGGTATTTCTATGTGTTCTAGTAGATACTCCGCGGCAAACAACAAATATATGAAGAATTTTGACATTACAAAGCCATCTAAATGTTTATTGTATTTAGATGCCAATAACCTATATGGTTGGGCCATGTCTCAGTATCTACCTTACGATAATTTTGCTTGGGTAAATAATGTAAATGAGGTAGATATTATGAATGTTCCTGATGATTCCGATAGTGGCTATATTCTCGAGGTAGACTTAGAATATCCAACGTCGCTGCATGACAAACATAAAGATCTGCCATACTGTGCAGATCATGAACGACCACCAGGTTCTAAATCTGTTAAATTACTGAATACAGTTACTAATAAAAAAAATTATATTATACATTACCGAAATTTAAAACAAGCCTTGCAGAACGGTCTGGTCTTGACTAAAATTCATAAAATATTACAATTTAACCAAGCATCTATATAACCAAGCAACCTATATATGGTTGGAGCAATGGCTCCAACCATATATAGGTTGCTTAATACTAAATACCGAGAACAAGCTAAAACAGATTTTGAGAAAAATTTGTTCAAATTAATGAACAATGCCGTATTCGGAAAAACAATGGATAACATTAGGAAACATAGAAATATCAAGATGTTTCGTAAATGGGAAGGCCGTTATGGTGCTAAATATCTAATATCGAGCCCACTATTCCATAGTCATAAAATATTTGATGAAAGTTTAGTTGCTATAGAGCTAAACAAATCACATATAGTGTTTAACAAACCGGTTTATATAGGAATGTGTATTCTAGATATATCTAAAACTCTTATGTATGACTTTCATTCTAATTTTATATTAAAAGAGATTTCACCAACTGAAAATTGCAAATTAATGTACATGGATACAGATAGCCTCATATATGAAATCATATCTGATGATGCATATTTAGATATTATTACAACGCGTAAACAGAAATTCGATACAAGTAACTATGCTGTAGATAATCAATACGGTATACCATTAAAAAACAAAAAAGTTTTAGGTCTGTTTAAGGATGAGGCAGCTGGCAATATTATTACCAATTTCATAAGATTAAGATCGAAAATGTACACTTATAAAATAAATTGTTTGAATAAATGTATAAAAAAAATTAAGGGGATTGAATACAACATAGTAAAAAATGAAATAGATTATAATGATTATTATGAATGTTTAATGCTATCTAAAGAAAAAGTTATAAAGCAGCGTTCCATACGTTCTTATAACCATAATTTATTTAGCGTAGAGGAAATTAAACTAGCTCTTAATTCATTTGATGATAAACGTTATTTGATTGAAAACAGTACAGACACGCTTCCTTAGGGTCACTATAAAATTCAACCTAATTAACGACAATAGTAATGATATGTATATAATTTGTATCTCAAATGTATTGTAGTATTACTAAACATCTATAAATTTATTCATTTGTAGTACAATACTTTGAAATAGATAATTATAAATATATTTTAGGAATAGGTATATAATATGTATGTATGGACTTTCTCATTTTTTATGTTTAAAATTACTTTTACTTAAACCTGGTGTGTTTTAAATAAATGAGAATTACGATTTGTCTGTGTCGTTTGTTATACTTAACATCACTATACAATGTACGCTACAAACTAAGCTGGCCTTTTTCAAGTTCAAACAAGTTCAGATCTGTTGATAGACGAAGGTAAGAAAGTAGGTAAAATAACTAATTCCGTAATAAATTTATTATTTTCTGTTATAAACTGATATCAAAATATAATAAATACAAAAACATTCAAATATATCGATTTAAAATAATTTCTTCACATATGAAACAGTTAATCTTATGTGTATGTAGGGGGACATCAATTATATCGCAATCATCATCATCTTCATTTGTACGATGTCCCCAACAAGGCTTCAAATATTCTGATACCATTTCTTCTGGTAGTTCTAATTGATTACTCAATATCTTTATAAAATAATCATGGAATTTGAGTGGATACTCAATGCTGTTAATCATATCTTTTAATTCTAAAATTTGATTAGTCGTTACCATGATTTCTTCTTTTACCAATAAATTTAAAAGCACACTTTAAAAATAATGTTGTTGTTACTGCTGCCACACAATAGAGTATTCGACAAGATTGAATCGAGTTTCTGTATTGATAAAACAGATGAAATAAATATTGGAGCGAGGAATCTGTCTAAACTCTCCCACTTACTATCTTTAAACTCAGCATTTTTGTTTATAATTCGAATTTTATAATTTGTTGAATTATTCGCAATGGTTGTAAACAAAACTGAGTCTGTAGCTTTTTCCATCTTACTCCAATTAGAAGGTCAACTATCATTAGTTGAATTTAAACAAATATAAACTTGTTCTGCATTTTTCGGATTAATTACATATATTACATTATTAAAAATTGTAACTAAAAAAAGGAAAGTAAATCCAATCATGATCATCTGATTTGGATTACTTGCATAAATTGAAAATTAACTGTTTCGTATGCATATATATATTTATTTTTATTGAGGCAAAAACTTACTCATCCAACTACTAAGTATAAAACCATTTCTAAAACTACAGTTATACAACTTATCATTTAGATGTTCCATACATTTTGGAATATCACGATTAAATTTAGGTACACAATTAGAATTACTTAAAGTTTCAATATTTATAATTTTAGGTATACAATTGATATTAGTTGAAGTTTCAATATTTATAATTTTGGGTAGAAGTGATGTTGATGATGATCCGATTCTATTAGATTCACTGAATAGTGTTTGTAAAAAGTCTTTCTTTTGATGGCCTTTAACATACACTATATCAAATCCATATAATTTCTTTATTATTAAATGTTTATCATTGTATCTTATATGTCCCGATTCATACAATGGTCCATGAATATTATGAATTGCATAATTTATATCTTTCTTTTCAGAAATGGTTAATATTGAGTAAGGTTTAGGCGCTTGAAATACATAATGACTATACTGCGATCCATGCATAATAGTCATTTCTTTAACTTGGAATGCTCGTTCACCTTCATAATTATTTAAGACAAAGCCTTGCATGTCAACAATAGCAATTCTCATGGCTAATTAATTTTTCTAACTATTTCACTGAGAAGTAAATATTCTATCACACAATCGTGAATAATGATACAGTATGCTTTAGTGTCGGAAGCAAAACCTTGGGGTGACTCTATTTCGAGCTTAACGTCAACTGTTGAAGATTTTATAGACTCATCTCTTCTTGAACAATCAATTACAAACAACGCATGTGTAAAAAAATTATCGTAGCTTAACAAGACTTGTTTGCGTTCTTATATATGAATCAACGGAGATTGATTCATATATATATATATATATATATATGTATCGTAAAGCCTGTCTACCATTTCTGGTGTAGGCTTGTTAGTCTTTATCTTTTTTCCTTTTTTCTTCTTTTTCTTTCTTTCTCCAGGCTTATACGTTTTCCCTTCACGTCACTGCGTCGCAAAACTTTCTCTATTCTTTCCTGTTGTTTGCCATCCTACTAGCTTCACTCATCGTTATTCTTCTTCTTTGTAATATCTTTTCTATTATGTCATTCCAGGTAGTTTCAGGTCATCCCTTTTTTCTTTTCTACCCAGGTCCAGCTTCCCATACCCTTCTCACTAGCCTTTCTTGTCCCATTCTTTCAGGTGACCCCACCATCCCAACTGCCTCTTCTCTATGTATTCGTGTATCGCCTCTATTCCTAGTTCTTTTCTTATTTCTTCATTTTTGATTCTTTCTCTCTTTGTCATTCCCTTTACTCTCCTCATGTATTTCATTTCTACCGCTTGTACTTTACTTATTTCCTTTTTATCTGTTATACATGTCTCACATCCAAATGTCAGTATTGGTCTTATTATTGTTTTATATACGTTTATTTTTGTTTTCCTTGTTATTTCTTTTTTCCCAACAATCGTATTGCTGATATTGTAAAACACTTTCATTGCTTTTCCTACCCGGCTGTTAATTTCTTCTTCTTGCTTTACTGAACTAGATATTTCTACTCCCAAATATTTCTATTTCGTCACTTGCTCCAATTTTACCTTATCTACCATGATTTTTATCTCCTGTTGTTCCCCGATTACCATTACTTTTGTTTTCTCTTTACACATCTCCATTCACGCTATTTGAGTTCTCTTCATATATTTTTTTTATTAAGCTGATCATTTTCCTGCTTATCTCTTTCTCTGACATCATCGTCCACAATCTATCTCTTCTCACTTTATCAAATGCTTTTTTTAAATCTAGAAAACTCATGTATACATTTTTTTCTTTTACTTGTTTTTTCCACTATCTGTTTAATCGTAAATATATGGTCTTGAATGCTTCTGCCTTCCCTAAATCCTGACTGGGATTCGTCCAGAGTTTTCTCTATTTTACTTTTTATTCTCTCGTTTATCATCATTTCCAACACTTTCATGTTTGTATTTAATAAGGTAATTCCTCTGTAATTATTACAATCTTTCTTATCTCCTTTCTTAAAGATTGGTACTATCAGTGCATGCTGCCATGCTTTCGGTATTATTTGCTCTTTCCATACTTTGTTATATATGTCCAGCATTACCTGCCTTCCCTCTTCCCCCATATACTTTATCATTTCAGTCGTTATTGTGTCACTTCCTGGTGCTTTTCCATTCTTCAGTTGTTTTATGGCCTTTTCCAGTTCCTCCATATTAAATTCCTCTTCATCGTCTTTGCTTTCCTTTCTCTCTGTATTGACTACCTCTCTTCTATCGGTCCTCTCTATATTGTCTGACCGCAGCTCTTCAAAGTATTGCTTCCATCTTTCCATTATTTCATCTTCCTGCTTTAATAGTTCTCCTTCTTTGTTATTTATATATGTAGCACTGTTGGTCTTTCCTTTTCTTATTGTTCTTAGTCTACTATAGAATATTTTTTTTCCCTCTGCAGCTTCGTTTTCTAATTTATTGCCGAATTCTGCCCATACATTTCTTTTCGCCTCTAATACTAATTGCTTCACTATTTTCCTGTCCTCCTTGTAACACTGATACATTTCTCTACTTTTTTTTGTAGATATTCCTTCCATTTTTTCTTTTTTAGTCTCACTCTTCTCTTTATCTCTTCTGTCCACCATGCCGTTTGTTTTATTTTCTTATTTCTTTTTATTTTTCCACACACTTCCGAGCTTGTTTGTAGTGTCATCTTTTTGAATTCCTCCCAACACTCTTCCAAACTTAATGTCTTCCATTTCTCATTTCTGCTCTCGATCATCCTCTTCATTTTTTCTCTATATTGCTATGCCACTTCTCCGTCTTTTAGTCTATATGCTTTTATTTTCTCATATTCTATCTTATCTTCTTTTTTCTCTCTGTTGTCTGATTTTAGTGGTTTCTTTATTTTTGATATAACCATATAATGATCACTTCCCACTTCCGGTCTTTTTGACACTTTTACATCTACTATGTTCTTTCTATTTTCATTTCCTGCTACTATGTAGTCTATTATTGATTTTTCATTTTTGCTGCTCATCTCTCTAGTATACTTCTGTATATCCTTGTGCTTATAATAAGTGTTTGCTATAAACATATTGTTGATTCGACAAAACTCTATCAATCTTTTTCCGTTATCATTTAGCATTGATTCTCCATTCTGGTCCAATATTCTGCTCTCTCCTGATTTTCCCTTTCCCACTCTACTATTAAAATCTCCTACAATGTATATTTCGCCTTTTGCTCTTTCTACCGTCTCTGTTAACCTTTCCAAGAATTTCTCTTTGTTCTCCTTTTTATCGTCTTCATTTAGTCCATATACACTTATTATCGTTTTAATGCTCTCATTATCGTCCTTCATATTTATTGTCAATATCCTCTCTGATCACGCCTCCCATTCTTCTATATTGTGTGCCAATTCCTTTTTTATCATACATGCGACTCCCTCAGCTGCTCTTTTCTCTATTTCCACTCCGCTATATATAAATACACTTCCTTTCATCATTTTTGGCAATCCTCTCCTTACTTTTTTCGTTTCCGTTATTGCAAGTATGTCTATCTTATTTTCCAGAAACACATCTTCTAGTTCTATTTCTTTTCCCTTTATGCTTCGTATATTCCATGTTGCTAATCTCCATATTTCTTCATTTTTTCTTCTCATTGATTGATTCATATAACTTCGATAAAAATCTGAATAATTACAGTATATATCTGCATAGTTATTTGAAGCAAAATTTATATTTGGCCTTTCAAATTGACAATAGTCTCCATTTAAAAGCAGCCTAATGCTAGAAATATTAGTATGATCAAATAAAGTATTATCACTAGTCATCTGATCTTTTCAGTTTTGCTGAAAAGCAACAATGACATACCGAGGGCATTCTACATTAGTGGTAGTTTTCACATTCCATATCCCTTTTGTAGATCCCATATTCAGAGAAGGTAATTCATGATAACTCCATTTTCTGAATGGAATTAAAATTGGTCGATCATGCTTTATCGACTTTAATAATTCCATTTTTATATAATCATTGGGCGTTATATGTTTTACTTTCAATTCAATATTGTCAATTAGAATTTCTCTTATTATTGTATTGTCACTTGTTAACATAGCATTGTTATCATTACGAGAACGTACTAAACGTAAAGTATGTTTTCCACACATCATTGTTTTATAATCGCTGAATACACCAAATAAATGAGATAGTGGTATTCGCATAAAGAATTCCTCTTTGGCATATGTTGATAATCTATTTGGGAATTTCCAACTTCCTATAATTAAAAGTTTTGCACCTTCTTCAGTATAACATAAGTATCCACGAATAAGACAATTCCCAGATCTTTAACATGCTCCATTTCTACACCATTCAATTCATACGATAATGAATCAAATAAAAATGGTCCTGCATTATTAGCTAGGCAGACAATTCCATCTCCTTTTGTCTTTTTCAATTTTCCTTTAATTACCAAAGCAGATTCGGCCATTAATAGCCAAATATCATTTCTATTTATTGTTATTTCAATTATATCACTGTTAGAAAATGACATAATATTGGGAAGATATGTTCGATATTCCATATGTGTTATAGAATCATCATTCAATGGAGATTTATACAGGTTTAAAATTTGATCTGACGGCATATCCAATCGATTTCAAAAAAGTTGTGTTTAACTTTGATAATTTATCCCCCAACTTTCTAGCTGAACGGCGTTTTTTAACTGAATGTGTTTGCTTGTTAATACTCCTTTTATACGATTTATTAACATTCTTATTACTAGCACTATTAATTATTAAAACCATCTTTTTTTAATTCTAACCGAACGATAATTTCTTCCGCTCGAAAATTTACAAGATTAAAATTCTAACCTAGTTTTTTAGGGAAATGGTAGATATCTCTTTCCCTACCACTGGTAAATAAACCAAGTTTCGTGGAATTTCATCTATAGAAAATCCAGGATTGGACGTGATGGAAAATTCGTATAACGTATGTGACGGTTTGTTGTTATAATATGCACCACTTGTTATATTACTATACGCGTGAATCGTTCGGACTTTTACAATATTTATAGGATGATCAGATGAATGAACTATTCCAGCTTGCAATATCTTTGGTGAGAATTCTAGTATTTCTGCTAGCGAATTTTCTGTATTAAAGTCTATATCAAAATCACGATGAAAAATTTCACACTTTAAAGTATTATTATTTGGTTTTAGGAAAAAATATCTTCTTCTTTTTCATTTCCACTTTTCAACTTGAAAAGTATCAATTGCTTCTTTAGGTAATTATTAATATCTGTAATCTCATATACTCCAGCAGGTAGATTAATTGAATTGACTTGTTTATTTTTATCTATATAGTGAAATTTAGTATTTTCTTCAACGTTCGGTATAGTGTTGTACGAAAAGAAACCAATCAACGCCAATCCGTATTGAAAATTTGTATCTAGCTGTATGGGATTAGGAAAATCTATGGAAAGTGTTGATTTACGATCCTTTAATGTGAATATTATAGACATAACTAACACTAGACTGTACTATGGCTTGCTATTATATAGAAACTCAATACATAAATGACCACAATTATAAGAATTAAATTTTTGGAATCGGCTTCTATTGTAGATTATATTACTTGATTCACCGAAATATTTTACAAGTTCTATTGGTGGTTTCAAATTACCGAAACTATCGAAATAATTGATAGTATTACTTTGCTTTTTATACGCCACCCAATGAGTGCCTTTATTGGCCTTAAAACCTAAATTAATTGTTCTAGCCTCGGCTAATAGTGATGGCTCTTGCCAGAACAAGAGAAATAAATAGGTGCTGACTCAATTGGAATTCACCAACAGAAAAAACCAAATTTGAACTATGTACATTTATTTACAACACTGGTTGAGATTATTTACAATGATTGAAATAATACAACTTTGATGTAAATACAAAACAACCACCTCAGATTCATGTAGTGAGAGAAAGTCTTTTGCCGTGAATATAAACTTTACAGTGCTAATCTGGTTCCCGATCAGTAGATTTCTATTACTGTCGCGATGGAGTGAGCTAGTGATTTATTTTATCACTTGAGGACAGGTAAGTAACTTTACTGTCGCGAGAGAGGGAGAGCTTATGCTTGAGACACGTGAGTGATTGGTTGTAAGATATGATTGTTGAGATACACTTGTGTAGAAACACTTTAAATTAGTCACTGTAAAACTATATACTGTCTTCTTGAATGTTCCATTCCCATATACATAATAAATAGGACGCACTGAGCAATGAACCACCATTAAACGTATATTGATGGGCCCTCTCTCAAGCGTGAATTTACTCGAAGTGGTGATTGGAAAATTCTTATAATTAATAAATTTGAACAATTTTCGATGCAAGTTTGATAAGAACAGAATGTGGAAATCTTATTCTATAATATATATCACTACTGAACAAAAATATCAATCAATAAAAAAGATACAATCAAAATTATATAAAAATAAGTAGACTTCATCGTTCAGAAACGATAAAAAAGTGCATAGTAATTAACGTAAATATTGTATACAAACAAAAATTGTGTGAAAAGTAAATACATATTTAAATATAGGTAACAAAAAAAGTTATTAGTAATTACAGAACCAAAACAACATATAGCAGCGAAATTTAAATCGCCAGCAAAACAAGTGCCATATATAGTCAAGACGGATTTCTTTGGCTACTCCTCTGACGTCACGTTAATAAGCAGTAAACTGTATTTTCGAATACCTTAGTGTTATGTGCTGGTAAAAATGTGTTATTTTATGTACCTTGTACTATAAAGCAGATGTATTGTTTCTTTGCAAATTTAAAATGTATGCAGATTTACTCACGTAGTGTATATGAAAAGTAATTCATATGGTTAAAAACTTGAACCGTTATGTTGTTGGTAATAGTTTGCAGTTTGTTTGAGTTCGTAATTGAATGGTATTATTTATATGGGTCAAGAGCATTGGTTAGATTTAGTCGTTGTATGTTATTTTATTCATTTGAAAACAAGAATTATCATATGGATAAATGGTCAAAAATTGGCCCAATAAATCGTAGATAGAGCAGCAACATGATTTTACGTGTGTTACATATCTATTTCAATTATTAACAGACAATTCATTGTTTAAAATGAGTTAGAATAATCAATGTAGTTGACTCAGCATGATAACAGACGCGGGGTGGAGCTTACGATTAGAAACGGGTTGCGCGGCAGAGGAGAGGTAAGGAGCATAAAAAGACGACAATACCAGCGAGCGAACGCAGTAGCTGGTCCTGCGTTTGGCGACATCACATCATCACCTAGACGATGGTTACAAACCAATCTGTTCTTTTCAAAACAAATTGAACATTGTTTCGGAAACAACATGAGCAATGGAGCTAAAATTAAAATCGTTCTTTTTCAAGAACACAATAGAAAAATAGAAATAGAAGATTTGGATAGAAATCTATTGTTCTGTTTTAAAACAAAGAAGAGATATTAGTGTTGTAAACAAATCGTTCTTTTTCAAGAACAAATTCTGGAAAATCGTACTGAAAGTAAATCGTTCTTTTTCAAGAACCAAATGTAGAAAATCATAATAAAATACTAAGTGTTCTTTTTCAAGAACCCAAAGAAAAAAAGAGAATCGTGTTAATGTAGCAGTACTTAGTAGTTCTAAGTACTGCTCGTTCTAAGTGAAATACGACCCGCATTTTGTTGTGACGTGGCGTCATTGTTATTATTTTTAAAGAATGCCATAAATTCTCTTGTTGTTTTACAACATTAATAATATACATTATAACACACTTTCATTATAACGTATATATTTGGGTAATGTATCACGCATAAAGACACCTCTAAAATATGGCAATTTCAGTTTATTTATACAATTTAATATTTCATAATCATAAAGAGCTCTGTCAGGAAGATTCATTGATTTTTTTTTAAGTATAATCCATATCCTCTAGAATTTTTACGTAAAAACAATTCTGAACCTTTCTTGCCAATTTCAACATTGTTGCCATTATTCCCATTTACTTTCTTTTTTATATCTATTATATTTTTAGCTACAGTAGACGCTCCTCCAGCAAGGGCACCCATTGCTCCCAAAGCAGATAAAATAGGCAACATTGGTAAATTCCTCCAGATTTATGCTCAAATGGAATAACACGTGGCAAACGGATATTTTTTCGGCCCCCTGCTTTTTTAATAGCCAAGCGGGCTGGTTTTAATCCTTCTAAGCTTGATTTTCGTAAATTTTTATGATTCTTATATTTTCTTAACGCTTTCGATGTAGGATCGATAACGTCTGTTTTGAACGAAAGCCCCATTCCCATTTTTCTTTTAGCTTTCATTGGATTTACAACTAACCAAGATGCAGATTTTTCACCAAAACTGGAATCCTTTGATTTCACTCGTTCCCAAGCACGATCTTCTAATTCTTTATCCGCCTTATGTCTATCAGATAATGCAGTACTTGAGTTGTATGCGAAGTCGTACTGCTTGCAAGCTGCATCTAATGGGTTGATTCCAAGATCACCACGTGCCAGGCGCTTCTGGATTCACGTGTCAGGTCCGCACCACTGATACTGAGGGTGGTGGGCCTCAAAGGGGAGCTTATCAGTTAACGAATTTACCATACCCGCACCTCTGCAGTGAATAGGTTTCATATTACTAAACTATATAATATGTATGTATGGACTTTTTCATTTTTTATGTTTAAAATTACTTATGTGTAAAATTACTTTTAATTAAACTTTGTGTGTTTTAAATAAATGAGAATTACGATCTGTCTGTGTCGTTTGTTATACTTAACATCACTATACAATGTACGCTACCAACTAAGCTGACACTTTTTAAGTTCAAACAAGTTCAGATATGTTGATAGACGAAGGTAAAAAAGTAGGTAAAATAAATAACTTGTAGTTATTAATAGGCAAGTAATAAATTAAAATAACTAATTCCGTAATAAATTTATTATTTTCTATTATAAACTGATATAAAAATATAATAAATACAAAAACATTCAAATATATCGATTTAAAATAATTTCTTCACATATGGAACAGTTAATCCTATATGTATGTAGAGGGCCATCAATTACATAGGAATCATCATCATAATCTTCATTTCTACGATGTCCCCAACAAGGCTTCAAATATTCTGACACCATTTCTTCTGGTAGCTCTAATATAATAATTATCTTTATAAAATAATCATGGAATTTGAGTGGATGCTGTTAATCATATCTTTTAATTCTAAAACTTGATTAGTCGTTACCACGTTTTCGTCTTTTACCAATAAATTTAAAAGCACACTTTAAAAATGAGGTTGTCGTTACTGCTATACTACAATAGAGAATCGACAAGATTGAATCGAGTTTCAGTATTCAAGTCAAGGCAGATAAAATAGGCAACATTGGTAAAAATCCTCCAGATTTATGCTCAAATGGAATAACGCGTGGCAAACGGATATTTCTTCGGCCTCCTGCTTTTTTAATAACCAATCGGGCTGCTTTTAATCCTAATTCTAAGCTTGATTTTCGTAAATTTTTATGATTCTTATATTTTCTTAACGCTTTCGATGTAGGATCGATAACGTGTGTTTTGAAAGAAAGTCCCATTCCCATTTTTCTTATAGCTTTCATTGTATTTACAACTTACCAAGATGTAGCTTTTTCACCAAAATTAGAATCTTTTGATTTCACTCGTTCCCAAGCACGATCTTCTAATTCTTAGTCCGTCTTATGTCTATCAGATAATGCAGAACTTGAGTTGTATGCGAGGTCGTGCTGCTTGCAAGCTGCATCTAGTGTGTTGATTCCAGGATCACCACGTGCCACGCGCTTCTGGATTCGCGTGCCAGATCCGCACCACTGATAATGAGACAGATAGACTTTAAAGGGAAGTTTGTCTATTAACGAATTTACTATACCCGCACCTCTGCAGTGAATAGGTTTCATATTACCAAACCGTATAAGCAAAATGAATTCATTCATATAGCCAATTCGTTTTCATCTCCATAATAGTTACAAAAATGCGTTTAGTAAGACAAGATCTTAAACTTGCTATCGAGAATTTGGACTTGGATGATTCGACTTCTAAAACATATATACACAGTGAATTACTACCAAATTATTTTCGCGGAATTTTCTGTGATCCGAGCGGGTGCGGCAAAACAAATTCACTCTTAGCTTTGTTATTTGATCGAAATGGATTAAAATTGGCTAATATCTATCTTTATTCAAAATCTCTTTATCAGCCTAAGTATAAATAATTGGAAAATGTCTTGCAGCAAGTTAAAGAAATAAATTATTTCCCATATAAAGATAATAAATTAGTTATTGATCCTGATGAAGGTAAAGAAAACTCTATATTTATATTCGACGATGTTTCATGTGATAAGCAGGATAAAATTAGGACATATTTTTCAATGCGACGACACAATTCCATAAACGTAGCATATTTATGTCAAACTTATTCCAAAATCCCTAAATAATTGATAAAAGACAATTGTAATGTGATTGTACTTTTTAAACCAGATGACATTAACTTAAAACATATTTTTGATGAACATGTCACACCAGATATATCGTACAATTATTTCAAAAATATGTGTCAACAATGTTGGAATAGTAATAAATTTAAACCATTAGTAATTGTAAAAGAATTCGAATTAAATAATGGTCGATATCGATGTGGCTTTGATGTATATATAATAAATGTTCATGAATAGTTTTATTTTCAAAAAAACAGTTCTTTTTATAATCATGGAGCTTCTAGATAAGCCGGAAAGTGCCCGCAAAAGTAAAATTTTAGAATTAGCTAATGATGTCCGAAAAAAATATTTAGTCTTAAAATTGGGACGTTCTAATGAAGATGGTACATTGAACCGAATTTTTACACCTGTTACTGATCAGTTAAAAAAATTAGCATCAGACAATGTGGTTGTTAAAATTAAAACGTTTGAAATAAATGAAAACGAAATGAAAAATGTAAAGAAAATTGAAAAAAAAGAGATATCTGAAGTAGATCAAATTGACAAGATAGATGAAGAAGTAGAAGAGGAGGAGGAGGAGGACGAAAGAAATGGAATAAAAAGACGAGCTGGATGAGGAGGATGATGAAGTAGATGAAAGCGACGATACAATTACTAATGCAGATACACCACAATCAGATAAATATCCACAAGTTTCTCAAGAACCTATAAAGGACTATTTTCAGCATTCTCTTAATATTGACATTACTCATTCTCCAAGATATAACGCTATCAGTAATACATGGACCTTGGGTCCTAATAACATTGCATTTGATAAAACTACTGGCCATATAATAATAGGTAGAGAACTATATACAGGTAGCAAGGGACTTTATAATTTATTATTTTATAAAGCTCCTAAAAATTATACTGGTAAAGACCTAGAGGGATTTGATCGCATATTAGATGACACTAATCTATACAGAAAGGGATACTCTTCTCAAGACAGAATAGTAGGAATCAGAAATATCGTATTATTCGTCAATTGTTGATAAAGCAAGGTGGAAATTATAATATGGTTTATAATTCCAAGCCAATAGAATATGTTTATTAGGATGAGGTTAATGAACTAGTTGATAGATTACAATTGCTATTCGCATCGCAACAAGTAATCCTTCTCATAGTAATGAGATTGCGTCAATTATTGAAAATTTAAAAGAAGCAAAAGTTATATATTAATATATTGCCATGCATAAGTATCATTATTTAGTTAAACAACGGTGATGAGTATAGATAAGTTTGGACGTTCGTCCGACAAATATTCACATTATCAGATTTCTTCCTCGGCTACTTCCTCATCATTATTTTCATTCACATATAATGGTGATTTAGATATTGGAGGTTTAAAAATATGTAACGTTGATTTACCCACCCAAGATGATGACGTTGCTAATAAAAAATATGTGGATGGTTCATGTGGACCAATAATGAATTTGTATTTAATGCTACAGCAAGATGTGGCTAAAAGTGAAGAAAATAATAGACAGCGATTGATTGACATATCTAATAGAATTAATGATTTAATCAATACTTTTGAGACAAAAATTATAGAATTATCGGCACTATTTAATAACAGTAGAGCTGAATCTAATAGCACTATTGATGATATAATTAAATCATTAGATAAGGTTCAGATGAATGTATTTAATAATCGCGACAAGATAGAAAATCTTAATTATTCCAAAGCTGATAAACAACCAGGAACAACACGTCTAGACTGAAGGTAGTTTGCAAAGATTCTAGACACCTGTTATTTAATATTTATTCGATGCACTAAATGGCATCGAATGAAAAAAATCAAGTAGTTAATGAACAACATAAACCAATAAGATGGAATTTTCAGAGGAGACATACAATTATTAAAGGGTTGGACGATTTATGGCAAGCAGATCTTGCTCAAATGGATATATATGCAAAAGAAAATAATCAGTTTAAATATTTTATGATTGTTATTGATTGTTTATCTAAATATATTTCGGCCGAAACGCTAAAAAAGAAATCTGGTGATTCGGTGGTGGAAGCGTTTTTTAAAATATTGACTACCTAAAAGCGTAGCCCTAAAAATTTACAAACTGATCAAGGGAAAGAATTCTACAACCGTCATTTTCAGGATTTGCTTAAACAATACAAAATTAATTACTATTCAACATATTCGCGAATGAAAGCAGCCACTGCTTAACGAACAATTCGTACTATACAAAAACGACTGTATAAATATTTCAGTTTAAATGGAACGCACAAGTGGATTTCAATTTTACCAGTTATTGTCAAAAATTATAATGAAGCAAAACATAGTACAATTAAAATGAAGCCATGTGATGTTGTTGGTGAGACAATTGAGAAAAAGTTGTTGGATACAATCTATAACCATATGAAAATCTTTCCAGGATCGAAATTAAATGTTGGCGATATGGTACGCATCAGTAAAGAAAAGCATGTTTTCGATAAAGGGTACACACCTAACTGGATCACCGAACTATTTAAAATTATCAAAATCAATTACACCAATCCTGTGACGTATTTGTTGGAAGATTTAAATAAACAGCCAATAAAGGGATCTTTCAATAGTTATGAATTGCAGGAGACAAAGCAACCAGATATCTATTTAGTTGACAAAGTGTGAAAGAAAAAAGGCAACATAGCATATGTAATATGGCTTGGTTTTGATAATTCTCATAATAGCTGGATTCATAAGACAAATATGCTATGAAAAAGAAAAAAAAAATTAGTTGTTGTACAAAAACTGTATAAACATGACGCCTTCTGAAAATAAATGCGTTTTAAGTGCTAATCAAATGAATAACGATTTGTTAGAACTATTAGACAAGTTTGAACATGAAATTAGTGAAAGAAATGAAGCAAAACCTTTATTATTAAATACAAGATTTTCTACAATAAGTAATAATATATTAATTGATATTGGATTAAATATGGCCATGGACTTTAGGCCTTTTATAAAGTTAAATAATACCTTCGAATTGGAAGAATTTGAATGGCAAACACTGATTTTAAATATGTATTGGATTCGTCATATATATTTTAGCACAATGGAATTAGACTATTTACGTTTTATTTGTTGTAAGAATATAATCGTAATAGGTAATAATAATGAAGAATTAAAACTGATTCAAATTACTAGACAGGAAAAGACTATATGCTTAACAGAATCTGATTTGGTTAACATAATATTCATCAATATATATCATGTGGTTCCATTAATTAAAAAGCTAAATTTATCCAGTAAGTGTAGAAAGTATAATAGATGAATATTTTAATTTATCATTTGATGAGCAGAGTTATTGCTTGAAAGGATTTATGTTAATAAATATAGAAAAAATATTTATTGACTTGTATAATTGAAAATTCATTATAATAGCAATATTATATTGCTATATTATTATGCTATATATTGTAATATACATTTTAAAAATATAAATCGTTTTATTTTCTTTTAACAGTTGTAAATATATATTAGTTGGTTGAAAACTGGGAAATCTGGAAAAGTAATTATTGACTTTAGAAAGAAAAATCATGAACATAATTTTAATTTTTTAACGTTTTGTATTACCTGAATTAACTGAGAGCCACTTCAAAGACCGGAGTCGAATTTAAATTATTAACTGCAGTTAATTCTTTAAAAATAATGCTGAACTTGCCCGGCAAAAAATGGTGCAAATTTTTCTTTAAAATGTCCGTTACCCGTAGGGGCAGAAACAGAATCTTATTATCTGGAAGATCCACTTGTACTGCTTCTCCATAACGGCTGTTTGAAGTTTTAATTCCCATAATTGCATATTTTTGGTTTGGCACTAAAAGTATAAGCAAAAAGATAAGACTAATTAGATAATAATATAGTTGCTTATATTTTCATTTTTTTTCCTTGACCCTCTAACAAACACTAAAGAACAAATTCAGAATTATGTAGTTGAATTGAATACTTTAACATTACTATGAGCATACGGCTTAAATACCTGATGCAGGTACCACCACCACCACAACCACCACCAGCAAAAATCATAGTCCGTTTAATAAGAAAATCGGTTTGATTTTATATTTTGCTAAATATACAATAGAGATTATAACATTTCTAGAAACACTTTTCATCCTTATAATCTTTTCAAATAACATCCTGTTAAAGATCTCTTTATATTAAAACTACAGAATATCATTCCACGCATTCTAAAATTCCTCAAGAGAAATGTGTTTTAAGTGCTGTTCAAATTGATAAACATGGGTTTGTCATGAAGCAAAACCTTTATTATTATAAAATACAATAAAGAATGATTGATGTTCGACTAAACATTAGGCCTTTTGTAAAATTAAATAATGCCCTCTTAATTTGAAGCATTTAAATAAGAAAACACTAATATGTATTGGATATACGAGATTTTCTACAATAACTGAATGATTGATGATCGACTAAACATTAGACCTTTTATAAAGTTAAATAATACCCTCGAATTGGTACTAGACAGGAAAAAACTATATGCTTAACAGAATCTGATTAGGTTAACATAATATTCATCAATACATATCATGTCGTTCCCTTAATTAATAGGCTAAATTTAATTGACTTTATTACATTTTATAATAATTTTATAAAAGCTGATTGTATAGCCATTTGCATATGGCTAAATATGTTAATTTAGATTTAATACAGATTTATAGATTTATAGAAAAATTTTTCACCCTTATAATATTTTCAAATAACATCCTGTTAAAGATCTCTTTATATTAAAAATGCAGATTATTGTGCGGCGCAACCCAAAATTCAATTTATATACTCAACCCAACATAATGGATGTCGGTTGGCTTTGTGGTTCAGTGGTAAGGTCCTTATACCCCTATCAAAGTTTATAGGTTCGATTCCTATTCACATCTAAAAATTTTATTTTAAAGTTCTTCTCTATCATCCGTCTCTCTCTCTCTCTCTCTCCTTTTCCTTTACTCCTCTACTTTACTGCTGCAATCACGAGGTGTGCTTTACCACATTAAGGATAGGTATAACGACGCCTATTATGACTGCGCCCCGACGGCACCTTTGTACTTATCCATGTGGTAAGCACGCCTCACAAGCCTTCACCTTTTTTGAAATTCTTGGCAATATCCGATGCTACCGACATCTATCCACAGAACATCAAACTTCAAACATTACATCAAAAGATACCTTGGAAAACACATTGAAACTTGGCGCCACATTTCAAAAATAGCTATGACTCTGATAATTGACACAGAAAATTCAAAAATATGACAACCGACAATTGACACATAAAGCGCCATTGGAAAACACATTTAAACTTGGCGCCACATTTCAAAAATAAATATGACACTGATAATTGACACACAAAATTCAAAAATATGACAGTGACAATTGACATATAAAGCGCCATCTAACATAAACATTGAAAAATGAAAATTTACACCCAGCGCCACCTAGCGGACAACATATGAAACTCAATGACATAAAAATGGGGCCCCGCGATTGTGACCCCTCTGGTGGCGAAATTTTGAACCAGTGGTCTAGTTCTCCTGTTGTATATCTACTTATACAAATGATAAAAAAACAAAATTAATCCAAATGAAAAAAAGTTAGCCGTTAGGTATTTTGGAAACCAACGAATTGTAGCAGGACTGGACTGGATCACCTGCTGGATGTCTCGTGGGTTCGTTTGAGAACAATACATAAAAATGATTAGGGCGGTATCCAGCCTCTACAAATACTAAGTC
Organism: Platypus cylindrus; assembly: GCA_949748235.1. Taxonomy (NCBI): domain Eukaryota; kingdom Metazoa; phylum Arthropoda; class Insecta; order Coleoptera; family Curculionidae; genus Platypus; species Platypus cylindrus. Next base: position 18,437,189 of record OX456489.1, on the reverse strand, counting down.
CGGCTGGAGAGATTCTATTGTTCTAAGCGTAGAAACTCTGCTACAATCTAGGTTCTCGAAATAATACAAATAAATGAATATTAAAAATAAAAACAAATAGAATATATAAAAAATTCACAAGAAACTCGATTGTAGTTAGTTGTGGCTATATGGCGATAGCCAGACAGATTGAGAATAAATATTATATTAAAATAACGCTATATGTAAAAAAAGAAAAAGTTCGCAAATACTTGTTCGGTATTTGATGGTGTGGCTGATCGTGATGGTGGTGGCACAGATGATGTGGCCAATCAATTGCCCAGTGGGCAGCTTCCACTCTTCATAATGACTTCCACATTACATCCAGGACCAGATTCAGGCACAAAATCCCTAGAGATGGGCACTGTCTTTGGCACTATCTCTACCAAACGACGGCAGTAATATTGAGAGCTGAGGGTAATTAAATTATTAAAATAAAATATAAATGATCATCCATCAAATACACAGGATTTTCCTATTTATATTAAAGTGTTCATTGTAACGTAGCGTGCTATCACGTGCAACATTAATCTTATATGGATAAAATTGATTGAATATAATTAACTCAACACGGTCAAAAATAATAAAATAAGAAACTGCGAAAACCATATCAAAAGGCACAGTCAATAAAATGTATAAATAAAAATTATACTAACGAAATTGAATAAGTACACACAAATAATTCTTATCTGTGTATTAAATAGAATAGAATAGCAAAATAAACAAAAAAAAATAAAAATATTGGAGCAATTTTTTGAATAATTAAAATAATTATGTTTTCAGTTCAATGGAAAAAATACGGGAAAAACTTACGATAGAAGAAGTAGGGGAAGAAGGTATAAAGGAAATAAAAAAATACAAAAGTGGATTGGTAGTGATGAAGTGCAGAAACCAGCTACAACAGGAGCAGATAGGGAAGAAACTGGAGGAAGTACAAGGAATAACAGTGAGGAAAATGAAAGAAACAAAGCCGTTGTTTATAATAAAAAAAGTTGAGCAAGGGTATACTGAAGAAGAAATAATAAGGGAAAATGAAGAAATAAGAAAAATGGTGGGGACTAGAGAGGTGAAGACAGTAATAAGAGCAGTTAAAAAAAATGCCTTTGGGAACAGTAAACAATATGTAGAGGACTGGGTAGTAGAAGCTGACAATGAGATATTCAAGTACGTGGTAAAAAAAGGAAAATTACTGATAGATTTTACTGTAAAACAGGTAGAGGAATATATGAGGATCGCGATCTGCTACAAATGCTGCTGCTATGGGCATGTAGCTAAGTACTGTACAAGAACGGAGGTATGCTACAGATGTGGACAAGAAGGACATGAAGGGAAAGATTGTGGAAAAAATGAGATAAAATGCGCCAACTGTACAAGAATTAAAGATAAAGACGTGGAGCACATGGCAGCTAGCCAAAAGTGTTAAATATACAAAAGAAAGGAGGAACAATATAGAAATAGGATAGATTAAGGAAGCTGGGAAGAAAAGAAGAAACAAACAAAAAACTGAAGAAGAAGTGGGGAAAGGAGCAGAAAAAAATGAGAAAGACAAAGGTAGAAATATGGAGATTGGCAACATGGAATATACGAAGCATAAAGGGAAAAGAAATTGAACTAGAAGATGAGATTCTGGAAAATAAGATAGACATACTTACAATAACGGAAACGAAAAAAAAAGGGAGGGGACTGCAAAAAATGATGAAAGGAAGTGTATTTATATATAGCAGAGTGGAAACAGAGAAAAGAGCAGCTGAAGGAGTCGCATGTATGATAAAAAAAGAATGGGCACACAATATAGAAAAATGGGAGGCATGTTCAGAGAGGATATTGACAATAAATATGAAGGACGATATCGAGAGCATTATAACAATAATAAGTGTGTATGGACCAAATGAAGACGACAAAAAAGAGAACAAAGAGAAATTCTGGGAAATGTTAACAGAGGCGGTAGAAAGAGCAAAAGGCGAAATATACATTGCAGGAGATTTTAATAGAAGAGTGGGAAAGGGAAAACCAGGAGAGAGTAGAATATTGGGCAAGAATGGGGAGACAATACTAAATGATAATGGAAAAAGATTAATAGAGTTTTGCCGAATCAATAATATGTTTATAGCAAATACTTACTATAAGCACAAAGATGTACACAAATATACTAGAGAGATGAGCAGCAAAAATGAAAAATCGATAATAGACTACATAGTAGCAGGAAATGAAAGTAGAAAGAACATAGTAGGTGTAAAAGTGTCAAGAGGACCGGAAGTGGGAAGTGATCATTATATGGTTATAGCAAAGATAAAGAAACCATTAAAAGCAGACAACACAGAGAGAAAAGAAGATAAGATAGAATATGAGAAAATAAAAGCGTATAGACTAAAAGACGGAGAGGTGGCAAAGCAATACAGAGAAAAAATGAAGAGGAAGATTGAGAGTAGAAAAGAGAAATGGAAGACATTAAGTTTGGAAGAGAGTTGTGAGGAACTCAAAAAGATAATACTACAAGCAAGTTCAGAAGTGTGTGGAAGAATAAAAAGAAATAAGAAAATAAAACAAACGGCATGGTGGACAGAAGAGATCAAGAGAAGAGTGAGAATAAAAAAGGAAAAATGGAAAGAATATCTACAAAAAAAAAACTAAAGAAACGTATCAGTGCTACAAGGAAGAAAGGAAAATAGTGAAGACATTAGTATTAGAGGCGAAAAGAAATGAATGGGCAGAATTTGGCAAGAAATTAGAAAACGAAGCGGCAGAGGGGAAAAAAATATTCTACAGTAGACTGAAAACAGTAAGAAAAGGAAAGGCCAACTGCGCGACATATATAAAGAATAAAGGAGGAGAAGTATTAAAGCAGGAAAAGGAAATAATGGAAAGATGGAAGCAATATTTTGAAGAGCTGCTGTCAGAAAAGAGAGAGAGGACTGATATAGGAGAGGTAGCCAATGTAGGCAGAGCTGAAGGCAGGGACGATGAGGAAGAGTTTAATATGGAAGAAATGGAAAAGGCCATAAAGCTATTAAAGAATGGGAAAGCGCCAGGAAGCGACACAGTAACAACAGAAATGGTAAAATATATGGGGGAAGAAGGAAGGAAAATAATGATTGAGGTGTATAAAAAAGTATGGAAAGAACAAAGAATACCAAGAGAATGGCAGCATGCAATGATAGTGCCAATATACAAGAAAGGGGACAGGAAGGACTGTAATAACTACAGAGGGATTACACTAATAAACACCAATATGAAAGTGCTGGAAATAATGATCAATGAGAGATTAAGAAATAAAATCGACAAAACACTGGATGAATCACAGTCAGGATTTAGGGAAGGAAGGAGCATTCAAGACAATATATTCACGATAAAACAGATAATCGAAAAAGCAAGCAGAAAGAAGGAAAAAGTATATATGGGATTTTTAGATCTGAAAAAAGCTTTCGACAAAGTAGGAAGAGATAGATTGTGGAGGATGATGGCAGAGAAAGAGATAAGCACGAGAATGATAAGATTAATAAAAAAAATATATGAAGAAAACTCAAATAGCGTAATAGTCAATAACAAACAATCGGAAAAATTTAAAACGAAAGACGGACTAAGGCAGGGAGGAGGACTAAGTCCAACATTATTTAATATCTACATGGACAGAATAATAAGAAAAGCGAAAGAAAGAACTAGAGGACTTGAAGTGGGATGGAATTATATGGAGAGAGTTGAAGTAAAGAGTGGAGCATTCGCAGACGATATAATGGTGGTAGCATCTTATGAAAAAGAGCTGCAGGCAAACATAAATATATGGAATGAAACACTTAGAGAGAACGGAATGGAAATGTGTAAAGAGAAAACAAAAGTAATGGTAATTGGGGAACAACAGGAGATAAAAATCATGGTAGATAAGGCAAAATTGGAGCAAGTGACGAAATGGAAATATCTAGGAGTAGAAATATCTAGTTCAGGAAAGCAAGAAGAAGAAATTAACAGTCGGGTAGAAAAAGCAATGAGAGTGTTTTACAGTATCAGCAATATAATTGTGGGAAAAAAAGAAATAACAAGGAAAACAAAAATAAACGTATATAAAACAATAATAAGACCAATACTGACATTTGGATGTGAGACATGGATAACAGATAAAAAAGAAATAAGTAAAGTTCAAGCGGTAGAAATGAAATACATGAGGAGAGTAAAGGGAGTGACAAAGAGAGAAAGAATCAGGAACGACGAAATAAGAAAAGAACTAGGAATGTAGGCGATGCACGAATACATAGAGAAGAGGCAGTTGGGATGGTGGAGCCATCTGAAAAGAATGGGACAGGAAAGACAAGTGAGAAGGTTATGGGAAGCTAGACCTGGGCAGAAAAGAAAAAGGGGAAGACCTGAAACTACCTGGGATGACATAATAGAAAAGATACTACAAAGAAGAAGAATAACGATGAGTGAAGCTAGTAGGATGGCAAACAACAGGAAGGAATGGAGAAAGTTTTGCGACGCAGGGACGGGAAGCGAAAACGTAGAAGCATAGACAGAAAAAAAGGAAAAAAAAAAGATAAAGACTAACAAGCCTACACCATTCGAGGGTAGAAAGGCTTCAAGATACATATATATATATATAATTATCTGATCATCAGCATAAGCTTGATATGTTACTGGTATATCATGTTCTTTTTTCATTTTTTCCATCACTTCAAACCATCCTTCCATTACCAATAACCATAGAATCGGTCCTAATCCAGATCCCTGAGGACATCCTTTACTTATATCTATGCTATTGTCTTCTTTTCCTATCCATATTCTTCTATTTAACATGAAATTCACAGCTATTTTTCGCAAATTATCTGGAATTTCATATTTTTCCAATCTTTCTTCCACAGTAATTACCCAAGCTGTATTGAAAGCATTTTTCAAATCCAATGCTATCACTAGAGAATGTAATTTATTCTCTTTATTAATTATCAGTTCTTCAACAATTTTTTCCACAGCCATTACTGTTCCTCTTCCACTTCTAAATCCATACTGCCTTTCATTATATAAGTTTCTTTTCTCCATTACATACTGCATTCTTGCAGTAAGTAATGCATCCAGCACTCTTCCCAATGCTGGTAGTAAACTTATTGGCCTATACCCGTTATCTTTCTTGGGAATCCATACTACTGTAGCATATTTCCATATCTTAGAAAATACACCTTCCCTGAAACATTTATTATATAAATCAATGATTCTATTACCTATAGAATCAAATATATATACTAATACTTCATTAGGTATTCCATCTTTGCCAACGGCTTTCTTTTTTGTAATTTTTCCAACCCTTTCTTCTATTTCTTTTCTAGTAAACAATTCATCGTTGTTACTATACCATCTTCTATTTCTATTATTTAATTTAACTTCATCTTCATTCTCTTTCTTAGTATTGACCACAAAACATTGTTTAATCAATTCTTTTTCTTCTTCTTCATCATCTATTGTAATACTTCCATCAATTCTTTTCTTAATTTTCGTATTTTGCCATTTTTCTCCAACTTTCATTATTTTCCACAACCTATTCCAAGGTTGTTCTTCTTGTAATTCTTTTATTTCTTTTCTAATACTTTCCTCTTTTGCTTCTTTTATCATTATTTTATATTTTATTCGTAATTTTAAGTATTCTTTTTTATATTCTTCTCTGGTATCAATATCAGTTTCATTTTGATATTTTCTTCTTTTATTTCTTACTAAACTTCTCAACTTCTTTAAATTTTTATTCCACCAGCTAATTTTTTCTTTATCATTAATTTCTCTCCGTTTTACATGTTTTCTCGTAACTTCTTGACAACATTTCTGAATTATCTCAGCTTCTCTTTCAATATTACCATCTTGTTTTTCCATGGAATTTTTCAATACTTCTTGAAATTTCATCCAATCTGTATTTTCAAAATCCCATATTCTTTTCTTTCTTATCTTATTCATTTCTCCTTTTATTTCATAAGTAATATACTTATGATCACTTAGTGTTTCTTCATCACTAACTGACCAATTTTCTATTACTATATTTTTGCTTATAGTAATATCTACCCAACTTACAAAACCTCTGGTATTTGTAAATGTAGGCTCAGATAATCTATTATTTTCCAAGTTCCATCCATTACTCATTACCGATTCCATGATTATTTCTCCTCTTTTATCCGTTTCTTTTCCTCCCCATACTTCATTTTTAGCATTAAAATCTCCTGCAATTTTCACATCCATTTTATACTTTTTCACTTTCTTCTCTACCATTGACCATATTTTATTATTCTTTCCTGGCTCCTGGTATCCATTTACCAATATTAATTTCTTATTTTCATATTGACACATTACAATTACTATATTACCCTTACCTTCAATATCCACCAACTTTGGCTTTAATATTTTTTTCACCCACACTCTCACTTTTCCATCACCAAAATAATTCCAATCCTTCCACTCATTCTCATACATATACCTCTCTTGTACCATTACAATACTTACTTTCATCCTTTTCACCATTTCCCTCATCAAACTTGTTGCCTCTTTTCCTTTTCCTAGATTAATTTGTAATAATTTTATTTTATCCATTTTTAATTTAGTTTATTTATTTAATAATTAATCTTACCTCGCTCCATGGCCAACTTTTTCCGATACACCGGACATTCCAACGAACTCGCAGAATGTCCACAACTTTCTCGCTGTTTTCCTAATTTTTTACAATTAGGATAACACGTAACTTTCTCCGTACACGATCGTCCCTCATGTTTACCTCCACAATTATAACATTCCACTTCCCACTTGCAATATTTTGCAATATGTCCGAAGGCGCTACACTTATAACACATACTTACGTCTATGTATTCATTTACGGCCACTTTCTCTAATTCCAACAATACGTACCCGTTTTTCGTTACCTTAGTAAACACTTCAGATGCTATTTCAATAACCCATGTTGCTTTCGATTTATTGAAACGATTTCCAATTTTCCTCAGTACCTTCATGCTTGAAGGAAAATAGTGAAGAAATTAGTGAGAGACGAAAAAAGGAAACAATGGCAAGAATTTGGTGAGAAAATGGAAAGAAATAGCAATGAAAATAAGAAACTTTTCTACAGTGTCCTAAGAGGGTGTAGAAAAGATAAAAAGGAAAACAGAGTGCTCATGAAAGACAAGAATGGAAAGGTAGTAAAAGATGAGGAAAAGGTGATAAGCAGATGGAAAGAATATTTCGAAGAGCTATTGGCGGGAAGTGTAAGTGGGAAACCCAATAAAAATAACGAAAAAAAGAGATTAGGTGAAGATAAATCTCAAGAAGTGGATAATGAAGAGGAAGGCGGCGAAGAAATAGAAAGGGAAGAATTGGAAAAAGCTATTAGAGAACTTAAGAATGGGAAGTCTCCAGGGAGTGAAGGAATAACATCAGAAATGATTAAGAATATTGGAGAAAAGGGAATGGAAAAACTGGTATATATATACAATAAAATATGGAGAGAAGAACGCATCCCAGAGGAATGGAAAAGAGCACAGGTAGTACCAATACATAAAAAAGGAGACAGAGCTGACTGTAAGAACTACAGAGGAATAAATATAATCAATACAGGGATGAAGATACTAGAGAAAAAAATTAAAAACAAGATAAATTATAAAGTGGAACAGACCCTGGAAGAGCCACAATGCGGATTCAGAAAAGGTAGAAGCATACAGGACCATATATTTACTATAAAGCAAATGGTGGAAAAGGCAGGAAATAGTAAAAAAAATATATATGTAGGTTTTCTAGATCTAAAGAAGGCATTTGATAAAATAAATAGAAGCAGATTATGGAATATAATGAGAGAGAGGGGTATAGAAAAGAAAATGATTAGGTTAATAAGGAAGATATATGAGGAGAATGTAAACAGTATAATAGTAAATAGTAAAGAATCTGAAACATTTGAAACAATGGACGGACTAAGACAGGGAAGAGGACTGAGTCCAACACTATTTAACATATATATGGATGAGATAATGAGGGAAAGTTATAAAGGGGAAAGAGGACTAGTCGTTGGATATAAAAACATGCAAAGGGTGGTTATAACGACTGAAGCATTTGCAGATGATGTGATGTTAGTGGCGGAGAATGAAAAGAGTTTGCAGAGAAAATTGAGCAAATGGAATGAAGTGCTTAAAAAATACGAGATGGAGATGTGCAAGGGAAAGACAAAGGTAATGGTAATAGGAGAGAAACGGAAGTTAGAAATTAAGATAGAAGAGACGAGAATAGAACAGGTCGATTGGTGTAAGTACCTAGGAGTGCAGATCAGTAGCGGGGGTAAACAGGAAAATGAAATTACGGAGCGGGTGAATAAAGCAATTAATGCATATTATAGAATAAATAGAGTAATAGTGGAGGACAAGGAAATCACAAGGAAAACAAAAATAAATGTATACAAGACCATAATAAGACCGATTTTAACATTCGGATGTGAAACGTGGAAAATGGAGCAAAAAGACATAAGTAGGGTACAAGCTGTGGAAATGAAAGTCTTGAGAAGAGTAAAAGGCGTAACGAAAAGAGAGAAAATAAGGAGTAGCGCAATAAGGGAATAGTTGGAGATAGAACCAGTGGTGGAGTTCATTCACAGAAGGCAGTTGGGATGGTGGGGACATCTGGTAAGAATGAGTGAAGAGAGGCAAGTAAAGACAGTCTGGCAGGCAAGGGAGGGAAGAAGAGCGAAAAGGGGAAGACCAGAAATTACATGGGATGAGGGAATTGAAAAAGCAATAAGAGAAAGAGGAATGAGGCTGAATGACGCAAGAAGAATTGCTTGCAACAGGAAGGAGTGGGAAAGATGCATAGGAAGTGAGGAATAGGAGGATAACGAGAAGAGCTCAAGCCGACACCAGTTGACGGTATAAGGCATATAGACATATATATATATATATATATATGTTTTCAGTTCAAGGTAATCCAGATACTACATCTGGTAATCAAAAATGAAAAGGAGGTATTCCTAATCTTATAAGTAATGGTAATGATAATAATAATCAGAAGTAATGATGAAGCGAAAACTTGAATAATAAAATATTTTGTTGAAGCTTCAGAAGCATAAATGTTTTTATTAATATATAATAAAGGAATAGTTGATATTAAATTAATTTCTAGTCCTATTCATATTCTAATTCATGAATTAGAAGAAAAAATTACAAGGATTCTTCATACAGACAGAGGTAATAAAATTAATTTTTTTTTCTAAATATTAAAAAGAATAAGAATTTACTTACATTGGTGGGGTATGAACCCTCTAGCTTAGTTAAGCGAACTGCCGCCAGATTCGGGCGTCTAGATCCTGTTGGAGCTTTTGTTCTGATAATGCTAGTTTGATGGCCTGCCGCACTCGGAGCAGCCTCGTTCATGGGTGTTACTTCTTCTTGCCGTCGTGCTCGTCGCGATCATGCTCTAGGGAATATGTCTACTGGAACCATGGCTCACGATTACGCTGTCGTGGCGTCGTGGCGTTAGGATGTTCCTGGATGTTTTGATGATGCATCCAGAGTTCGGACCCGTGCTGACCCGTCGATGACTTCTTCATGGCGAATGCGAATCGCATTCGCCATGAATGCGAATAGACATTTTTAGTTGAGTCACTCGGGGCAACTTTTTAGTTGACTCGGCCATAGACCGAAAAAAATGTTAATTTCATAACCACTTTCCTTTAAAATTATTGCCCGCTTATCCAGGTTATGGTACCTGTTGGCAATATTTTTCAACATACCAGCTACACGATCGGCCACTCTTGGTTTTGATAGTTGATCCGCGGTTAAGGTGGTATAAGTAGTGTTAGGGACTGTATTTGAAGGATGTGACATTGATGGTCCATCTATATCTACATCTACATCCAAGTTACTGCCAGCAATATCGCCATCATTTGGTGTAGCATTTACACCTGCCAGTGTTTCATCGCCAATTATGGAGTTATGAGGTGGTCTATAATTTTCGCGCCTCGGTCTATTGGTTATGTAGGGAATTAAAAATGCCATAAATTCCTTATAGTTTCACTTTCACTATTTTGTGGTGCCTGCTGCCAGATACAGAGTTGTATTAATGTTATTTAATGTATTAATTTTATACATATTATTATGTATAAAATAAAATACAGAGTTGTATAAAATAAAATACAGAGTTGTATTTTATTTTATTTTAATTTTATAACATGATGTTTTTAGTATTTCTTATGGCCTTTCTTTCACTCTTTCCTGAACCCTAAACTATATTCTCCACTGTCTAAGAGCTGCTCGTACACTTTCCCTCCAACTTTCCTTTTGGAGTTGTGAGGCAGCCGCAAGGCATCCGAAATCAAAGTGTGGCGCCCGAGCCAGAAGCCGAATTATTCCAAGAAACGGTTTAACCGACAGATGGTCGTTACAAAAAATACAAAAGTTGATTGGATATACAGTCAAAAACAGTTAAATTTACAAATGATAAAGACAAAACAAAATTAATCCAAATGAAGAAAAGGTAGCTTTTAGCTACTTTGGTAACCAACGAGTTGTAGCGGAGCTGTATTTGATCACCGACTGGGTGTCTCGTGGGTTCGTTTGAGAACTATACTTAAAAATGATGGTAATTAGAGCGCCATTCAGCCTTTACACATACTAAGTCCGGCTGGAGGGACTACTGTTCTAAGCGTAGAAACTCTGGTACGATCCAGGTTCCCGAATTAATTAAAATAAAACCAAAATTAACAATTAAAAAAAAGAAATGGAATTCATATTATAAAAAAAAAAGAAAAGAAAACTCGATTGTGGTTAGTCGGAGTATATGAAGATAGCCCGGCAGTGACAATAAATTCAATGAAAACGTTATATGTTAAAAAAAGAAAAAGTTCGGCAAATACTTTTTGGCTGTTTGGTTTTGAGATTTGGTGGTGGTGGCTGATGATGTCACGAACAAACATCCAGTAGACAGTAGGTAACAGAATTGGGCACAAAATTTCCAATTTCGGCACCGCCTTTGGCAACAGTTGTTGCCAACCGACGACAATATCTTGGAGCGAATTACCAAATCCCCGTTTTAGTATTGCGAGTCTTTGCAACGATGTAATCGCTCCCTGGACTTTTGTCTGGACAGAAAGTTAAGAAAACTTCCCGATTCTTAGAAAAAAACTACCCGCTCGTCACGTTCAATAATAATAAGAAATCCACCGTTCAAGTTGGTGGTCTTAGCTATTCTCTCACATCATTAAAAAACTCTAATCTATTCACTCGCGCGCCATTCCAAAAGGGTCAAGAGCGCGCAACGACGCCAGAGGCGTATCAAGAGTTGAGACTAATTAAATTATTAAAATAAAATATAAATGGTTATCCACCAAATACACAGGATATTCCTAGTGGCCGATTAAAACCGTTACAACTCCCCATTTCCACTAGTAGGCGGGAAATTTCAGCCAGAGATTTACCGACGGCCAAGAAACGATAACGATAAATCGGTAAAAATGGAAATGAAGAAAATCAAATAATCAGAGTATTCCAAAATAAAATAAGCAAATATACAAAATAAACAAATTAATTTTCAAATCACTATAAAAATTTAACCGAAACATAAGAATAAATTAAGCGAAGCAATCGAACTATGATCAAACTTCAACGTTCCTAATCTTAAGCTTGCGTCAAAAAAAAATTTAGTTAACGATAGAGAAGACAAAAAAAAAACAAATAACAACAAACATAAGAGGTGTGACATCTAAAGAACACAAATAACATGCAAGATTTAATCATCCCGATCCACGGCAATTCCCGGGTTTCCAACACGAAGCTCCTTAGGAGTATCAAGGGTGCCTCCACCACCAAACCGCATCGGCATTTGTCACCCACCTTCTAAAAGAACACCACAAATTTGATTTAAACAACGTGCAATTATTACATAAAATGAAGAAAGAATAGAACTAGATTTATGGGAAGAATACGAGATACAAAGAGTCAGAAAGACAATAACATCAATTAATGATATGGCATACATCAACCCGAACAGTATCTCAAAAAACTTAAAAAGCCATCTAAACACAAAAACAATAACGCACAACTATAAACCAGTAGATAGCACCAGGGGTACCTGGTACCCATACGCCATCAAATTCAAAAGACCAAGATTCAAGAAGTCAAATAATAAGAATAAGAAAATATTTTCCCGTTTTTTCTCTCTGTCCTTGTCATTTTTCTCATAAATCAGTCAAAAAGTAGAACAAAAATGTAAGATACATAACTATAATTATGGTATCATAATCTTATTAATTTTTTATCTAATTTTATAATTCTCACAGAAGAGTTATTAAGTAAGGAGAGATTCATAAATAATATTATATACGTTTTATATAGACATCACTAACTCTTAATAAAAAAATATATTTGTAATTTTAACTGTCCAGTCTATATTACATATGTTGTTCCCGCCTTATTAATTCCACTATATTGACCCAAAAATAAGTAAAAGATGTAAGCATAGTATTAGATTAATATATGATTAGCCAACCTTTATTGTAGACAAATTATATATAAAACAAAGATAGATATTAGTTTTTGACAAACCATAATAAAAAACAAAAATAAAAACAAATACTTAGAAGCAAAAATAAAAAAATTAGATAGTGATATGCACTAACACATAAGTCTTTCAGTTTTAAGTATGAATTTGTGTCTTCATTCTTTTCATCTTCATTCCAGAGTTAGGATCCGCATCTGTCTTGCGAGTTTACTAGCTAGCTAGTGCTCAATAAATCAAAAATTTAAAATAAATCTCGCCTCTTAATACACGGTCTTAGTGTATTAGTGTAAGACAAAGTAGATAAGAGGAAGTGAGGCAGAAAAAACTTGCATGGTGTGAGAGAGAAATATAAGTTATTGTACACGAAAAGAAAAAATGGAATATTAAAAAATATGAAAAAAAAAGATGAAAAATTTTCTCCCCAACCAGAAAATCTTTATTTCAACATTTTAAATAGTTGAGTTAAATAGTTAGTTGAGTTGTATGCATTGAGTGTATTAACACGTATTTTTATTGTTGAAAAAAATTCGTTTTGTAAAACCATAATTTTTTTTATATTTTCTTGGCTATACTTCATATTATTTAAAAGGCTAGAATACTTAAAATGGGATTGATATAATATTTGATCTATGTAAGATAATAGATATTATAGAAATTTCTCATATATGGAAAAACAAGTCAGCGAATTTTATAAAAATAAAAAAAAATATGCTGGATCTAGAACTTAGTCTAATTGCTGCATACTATTAAATCCAAAAACGACAACATAGATTCTGTAAGAGACAACATCTATATTAACATCATAATGGAGAATTCGAAACATTATTTGTTGAGGTTGACCATGAAATGTTTAAAGAAATGTATAGGGTAACTAGAGGAAATTTTGAAGAACTACACAGTATGATGGCCCCAATAATTGAAAGAAAATGGATAACAATATCTACTAAGGCACGATTAGCAATATGTAAGTAAACTAAAGTTAATTTATCTGTATCAGACAATTTTAACTTGATATTAAAATAGTCCTAAACACAAATATCATATTAAACATAGATCACATAATCATATTAAACATAATTGAATTAGGCCAATCTATACAAATAGTAAATTGACATTAATTATGTCTAAACTAATCGAATTAATAAAAATATCAATTAACATCTTTTTAAATATTCATTTAATTATTAAATGTATTTATAGTGTATCTAATTATCTAAATTTATCTATATGAATTCAACGTCCACATTTGACAAACTAATATCCGATGCGGACATTGAATTTGCCACTATCGGAAAGTCTTGTTTAGTTTGAACAATATCAAAAACTTTTCTTTTAATTTTTAGTTGAGTCACTCGGGGCAACTTTTTAGTTGACTCGGCCATAGACCGAAAAAAATGTTAATTTCATCACCACTTTCCTTTAAAACTTTTGCCCCCTTATCCAGGTTATGGTACCTGTTGGTAATATTTTTCAACATACCAGCCACACGATCGGCCACTCTTGGTTTTGATGGTTGATCCGCGGTTAAGGTGGTATAAGTAGTGTTAGGGACTGTATTTGAAGGATGTGACATTGATGGTCCATCTATATCTACATCTATATCCAAGTTACTGCCAGCAATATCGCCATCATTTGGTGTAGCATTTACACCTGCTAGTGTTTCATCGCCAATTATGGAGCTATGAGGTGGTCCATAATTTTCGCGCCTCGGTCTATTGGTTATGTAGGGAATTAAAAATGCCATACATTCCTTATACTTTCACTTTCGAGCAGGTACTGCTGCTTGCCCACTACTGAGTTTTTTCGCTAATTTAAAACATCCATATGGCAATCTCTTAATTTTTTCCATTTGGATTTTGGTTAAAATAATATTATAAATTTTGTTTTTACATCACATAAAAAAACATATGTATTCTTGTGTAGATATTTAACAACAGGGGACAGTTTCAAAACCACTGGGCAGAATTTTCGGGTTGGTGCCCAAACAGTCGGGAAAATTCTTTCCGAAGTTTGCAAAGCGGTGTGGCAGAAATTACGACCAACTTACATGAGGTATTCATCAGAATGCGAATGGAGGATTATCGTCAAAACTTGGCAATTTAAAAATTGTTTAAGTGCTATTGATGGTAAACATGTTTATGTAAAAGCGCCTACTAATTCCGGATCCGCTTATTTCTGTTATAAACATAGAAGCTCCCTGGTATTAATGTTCATAGCTGATGCAAATTAAAAAATTATCATGATGGATTTCGGATCTATGGGTCGATTTAGTGATACTGGAATATTTGCATATGGTGAATTTGAAAGGCGCTGGCATAATAAAGAATTAAATATTTTCAGCCACAACCACTTTACGAAGGATGTGATAATGTCCCATTCGTATTCATTGGGGATGAAGCATTCCCATTAATGGTCAACTTGATGCGACCATACCCAGGGGATAATTTAAGTCGTGCTAAACGAATATTTAATTATAGATTATCTAGAGCACGGCGTATCGTGGAAGCTACATTTGTAACTTTAGGCCAGAGTTAGTACGTATATCGTAAAAATTTTGAGTGCAGTTTGGACACTGTCGAGAAAATCATCAGTGCCACATGCGCATTACATAATTATTTATTAACTCGTAACATAAACGGCCCAGAAAATTGTTGCAATACTTACACTAATTCAGAAAATGAAACAGTAACCACTTCTGGTGTAGAAGTTCGAGAAATATTTTGTGATTATTTTAATCATCAAGGTAGGGTATCACGGCAGGACCGAATATAAAACTGTTCTTCATTGATACGTGGATGTAACTTGGTTACCATTGCAAAATTTTTAGATACAAGTTTTTTTATTACAGTAGGTCCCGCTTTATTGAGTCACGTTGCCAGCTGTTTGTGATGCAATAAAGCCGGTATGATGTAAAATATGTTTTAATGACAGAAAAAATGATTCTGAAGAAGTTTGAGTAGTGGGGAATAGATAAAAACGTCTTATTTATGAAATATAATATTTCAAATATTTGAGTCAAAATTTAGATGAAAAAAGTAAAAGTAAATAGTATTTAATTTTACGAAAACCATTCAATGAAAATTAAATTGTGCAACTATTCCACAAAATATGCTTATGTGTCTTGAAAATATCTTTTACTTATTTAATGTAAAAATTTTTTAATTTGTAAAGGTGATCGAAATTTGTCCAATTTTTTTTCCGAAACAGAAATTTGTCATAATTCGATGCAATAAGGTGAAAAAATTGTCAATTTCCGATTCGAATAAACTAATAAATTCACATTAAATTATATACAAATGGTGTGGGGTTTCAATATTGATGCCATTAAGCGGGCGATTCGATAAGCCTGTGATACAATAAAGCGGGACCTGCTGTACTATATTTTTTAATATTTTTTTATTATTATAATCTATTAATTTTTCCAATTGAATTCTGTCTATAAGTAAATACAGTGGAGTCCCGAAAATATGAACTAATCAATGCAAGTAATGGTCACGGTTTTGAATTGTTCACGTTTTAGAGTATGTATTAAAAAACACTTGTACAACACTTTTTTCATCTTAGAAAATTCTGAAATAGTCTTATGTCACCAAATCTAATAGCTTTTAGTCAAAAAATGTTATAAAAATTATAATTTTTATAACTGCCATATCAGCAACAGTGAAGTAAATTAATCTTAAAATTGAAAGTTCTGTGTAGTCTTGATAATGTAAACAAATTAATGCAAAAGTTCACGTTTTGAAGTATGCTTTTATGAAGCTGCTTGTTTACGTTTTCGAGACTCCACTGTATTTATTTTTCATGTAATTTATATTATTATTTTTGTCACTCTATATATTGAGACTATTAAACAAGTACATACTGTCTGATATATTATTTTCTCCAATAATCCGCCTCCATGTCTGTTAAAAAACGATTAAATATTTCAATGCGGAGAGAAATCGTATGAATTTATCTATCAATTATCTCTTATCTGATAGTCTAGACCTTTTAAAACCTTTATTAATTTATTGTCATTTTTTCTCAAAAAAAAGGAGAACCCTTTGCTGACAAAAGTGATGATTGATAGATTGACCCTTAATATAAATTTAGAAAGTCTGTATTTTTTCATTTATTTCTTTTATATCAATTGTACTACCCTTTATAAACTTGGCAACTCACGACTTTCTCTTTTTTGAAATTGTACACTTTTATCATTGTGTATTTGTATTATTCTATCCTTTTCTGTCTTGGTATTTTTCGAGCATTGTATTGCTTCCAAAAAAAAAAAAAATAATAAATTATCATTCGGATTTGAACTTTTGTACCGGACACTTCCCAAGAAAATAAAGATTCACAAAAATTATAGATGATCGATAGTTTCAATTACCATTACTATGTGCATGCCATTTAATTTCTTCAAATATTAGTCGAAATTCCGCCATCCGTTGTATGGATAACAAAGCAAACCATATCTTTGGATTTATTATAACCATTGTTGAGAGTAGGTGATCAATCCTCTTTTCATGCCAATTAGTGCCTTTCGTTTAACTACGTATTTTTTTTAGTCTGTCTTTAAGAAGCGATTTCTTTCTAGTATTAGTATCCTTGTATTTTTTGTTCTCCTCTATATTAACTATGGAGGCTCTTCTTATTTTTTCTTCTATCTGTTTTCTGTATCGAATTCTGCTCTATTCAAAACGACGGCCATTCGTGCCTTTTCTACTATTTTTTTTCTGCGTTGATTGAAGACGATCTGATCGACGGACCAACTTTCTTGATTCTTAATTCACTCCGCAATTCATTCTAATCCTCTTGTCCTTTCTCGGACATCGACGAATTCTACTCTCTTACCGAGCGCATCGGATGACCTCTCTAGTAGATATAGTTCACATTATCTATTTTCCTGACTTCCCGTCAACCGTAAAGTTCCCTTTACTTTGCATATCGGGATCGTTATTTATATTTAAATTAATTACGTTCTGTATTTCTCTTCATTTATTTCATAATTTAATTGAGTGTAATTGTTATTGAACTCATTGATAGTGAAAATAAATCATTGTCTGGCGCCAGAGAACTTTTATTTCACCCGCCAAATTCGAATACTGTCTCAACAACTTCCACTAACCATTTTACATTTTTTAGAATGTAGAGAAGCTGCGAATCAGATTCTTTGACCAGTTGTGCCAGATGTAAAAAAGCAATTATCCAAAATTTATAATTAGCATAGTATATGCTATATTATGTCATCCCAGGTAGTTTCAGGTCAACCCCTTTTTCTTTTCTGCCCAGGTCTAGCTTCCCATACCCTTCTCACTTGTCTTTCCTGTCCCATTCTTTTCAGATGGCCCCACAATTCCGACTGCCTCTTCTATATGTATTTGTGTATCGCCTCTATCCCTAATTCTTTTCTTATCTCTTCATTCTTGATTCTTTCTCTCATTGTCACTTCCTTTACTCTCCTCATGTATTTCATTTCTACCGCTTGGGCTTTACTTATTTCCTTTTTATCTGTTATCCATGTCTCACATCCAAATGTCAGTATTGGTCTTATTATTGTTTTAAAGACGTTTATTTTTGTTTTTCTTGTTATTTCTTTTTTACCCACAATCCTATTGCTGATAGTTGCTTTTCCTATTCGGCTGTTAATTTCTTCTTCTTGCTTTCCTGAACTAGGTATTTCTACTCTCCAATATTTCTATTTCGTCACTTGCTACAATTTTACCTTATCTACCATGATTTTTATCTCATGTTGCTCCCCGATCACCATTACTTTTGTTTTCTCTTTACACATCTCCGTTCCGGTCTCTCTAAGTGTTTCATTCCATTTATTTATGCTTGTCTGCAACTCGTTTTCGTTAGATGCTATCACCATTATATCGTCCGCAAATGCTCCAATCTTTACTTCAACTATCTCCATATAATTCCATCCCACGTCAAGTCCTCTAGTCCTTTCTTTCGCTTTCCTTATTATTTTGTCCATGTAAATATTAAATAATGTTGGACTTAGTCCTCCTCCCTGTCTTAGTCCGTCTTTCGTTTTAAATTGTTTTGATTGTCTGTTTTTGACTATCACGCTATTTGCTTTTTCTTCATAAATTTTTTTTATTAAGCTAATCATTTTCCTGCTTATCTCTTTCTCTGCCATCATCTTCCTATCTCTTCTCACTTTATCAAATGCTTTTTTTAAATCTAAAAAACCCATGTATAAATTTTTTTTCCTTTTACTTGTTTTTTCCGCTATCTGTTTAATCGTAAATAGCTCTTCGAAGTATTGCTTCCATCTTTCCATTATTTCATCTTCCTGCTTTAATATTTTTCCTTCTATGTTATTTATATATGTAGCACTGTTGGTCTGTCCTTTTCTAATTGTTCTTAGTCTACTATAGAATATCTTTTTTCCCTCTGCAGCTTCGTGGAAGAGGAAAGGAAAGGAAAGTAATCAGTTTAAATATTTTCTGCATGCTATTGATTGTCTTTCTAAAAGTATTTGAGCTGAACCGCTAAAAAATAAATCTGGTGATTACTTTTAATCACATTAGAGGCAAAGTGTCAATGAAAAATTGCAACATGGTGTACATAAAATGGCTTGGTTTTGAAAATTCTCATAATAGCTGAATCCATTGGACAAATATACTATGAAAAAAAATTAGTTGTTGTACAAAAATGGTATAAACGACGCATTCTGGCAATAAAGTTGTTTTAAATGCTGATCAAATTGATAATGACCTGTTTGAACTATTAGACATGTTTGAACATGAGATCAGTGGCAAAAATGAAGCAAAACTTTTTACATTAAATATAAGATTTTCTACAATAAATGATATACATACATATAATACATATCATGTCGTTCCCTTAATTAATAGGCTAAATTTAATTGACTTTATCACATTTTATAATAATTTTATAAAAGCTGATTTTATATTTTGCATATGGCTAAATATGTTAATTTAGATTTAATACATATTATAACATTGATAGAGAAATACTTACGTCTTATATGTTGTAAGAATATAATCATAACAGGTAATAATAATGAGGAATTAAAATGGATTCAAATTACTAGACAGGAAAAGACTGTAGGCTCAACGGAATCTGATTTGGTTAATATAATCATCATCAATAAAAATCATGTGGTTTTCTTAATTATTAGGCTAAATTTAATTGCCTGACACATTTTCTAATTTATTTATATAAGCTTTTAAGGAATTGTTATCAGAATTAATTTATCCTATAAGTATAGAAAGTATAATAGCTGAATATTGTAATTTAGTATTTGATGGACGCAGTTTTTTTGTGAAGTTGTATATTAGTAAATAAAAAAAATATTTTTGATTTGTATAATTGAAAATTTATTATATTAGTAACAATATACACGTTGTAATATGCATTATTAAAATATAAATTGCTTTTATTTTCTTTTATCCATCTAAAAAAAAATTATAATTGCATACATATTTGAAGGTTGGAAACTTGGGAATTTGGAAAAGTAATTATTGACCTTATTATTGAGTTCCGTGCGAGCAGCGAAGGTAGTCGGACGTGTTTATTGCTATTTGTCGATAAAATTCGAAATAGTAATAAAAGTGTGTGTACATACGGTTGTGTTATCGGAGAGTGGAATTATTGGTGCGAATTGAATTTGGATTTTTATTTTATTTTTTTTGAATTTTTTTTGTTTGTCTTTTTTCCTGTTATTTCTTTCCGATTTCGTTTTATCATAAATTGGGAGGAAATGAATAAGGGAAAGCTGGCGGCCCATTTAGGAGGAAAGGGGGATTGCTTCGGACATTTCCGCAGGAGGCTAAGAAAAGAAAGAATAAAAGTCCTGGCGAGACCGAGGACGACGATGAAGGGAAGAGAGATAAGGGTAACAGGAGATACAGCAGCGTATGGTGAAGGATCGAAGGAATCGATATTCATGAGACAATGGGCTGAACAAAGGGAAAAAGCGAAATTAAAAGAAGAAATAAAGGAATGGAAAGAGTTGGAGGAAGTATTGATAAATGAAATAAAAGAGATAAGAGAGCAGACACGCATAGGAAACGAAGGCGGAGTGGGAGCACAAATATTCAAAAATATGGAAGAGCAAGCTAGCAGGATAGAGGCCAATGTGAAACTGGCTATGGAAAGAAGTATGATGAGTGCGAAAAAACATGAAGAGGAAACAACAGGGAGTTTGGAGCGAAGAATAGAAGCACTTGAAAAAAAAAATGGAGAAAATGAATACTAAATCTCAAGGGACCATAAAAAAGACCAAGGATATAAAAAAAGGAGACAGAGGCGGTAAATCGTATGCAGAAATTGCGCTATCGACAGGAACGAACAGAACGGTTCATACAGAGAGGAAATGGCAAACCCCTGCAAGAGAGGTTAATAGGGAGACAGTAGTAAGGTCGAATAAAGGGGAAAATATAGTGAAAAAATTAAATGAGAAATTGAATATCGAGGAAGTGGGGGACAACGGAAAAGGTAAAGAAGTACAAAAGCGGAGCAGTGGTGATAAAGTGTAGAACGGAAGAGGAAGTATTTAAACAAATAGAGATACAGAATACGGAAATTAAGAGTATATTGGGGGAAAAGAAAATGGGGGATATAATGAAGATAGTAGCAAGAAAGGCATGGGGAAAAGTAAATAGTTATGTAGTGGACTTAATAGTAGAGACAGAGGTGAATATCTTTAAATGGCTAGTAAAAAAAGGAAAGATAGTGATGGATTTTACTTAAAAAAAGGTGGATGAATACATAAATGTAGTGGTATGTATGAATTGCTGCAAATATGGACACGTAGCAAAATACTGCAAGGAAGAAAAGGAGTGTTATAAATGCGGCGGGAGAGGGCATGATGGCTGAGGATGCGAAGAGGAAAAGAAATCGTGTGTCAATTGTGTGAGAATGGGAAGGAGAGATTACGAGCATTGGGCGACAGATAGGGAGTGCTCAGTGTATAGGAGGAAGAGACAGCAATGCATTGCAAATATCGAGTATGGGTTAGAGCAGGGAATAAATGAGAAATCAAAAAACGAGGGATAAGATTGAGGAATCATGATAATAGGGAATATAGAGAAGCGGAGTGCAAGGATAAAATTTGGAAAATAGGTACGTGGAATATAAGAAGTATATGGAAGTATTGGATGAGGAAAAGATGATAAACAGATGGAAAGAATATTTCGAAGAGCTATTGGCGGGAAGTGTAAGTGGGAAACCCAATAAAAATAGCTAAAAAAAGAGATTAGGTGAAGATAAATCTCAAGAAGTTGATAATGAAGAGGAAGGCGGCGAAGAAATAGAAAGGGAAGAATTGGAAAAGACTATCAGAGAACTTAAGAATGGGAAGTCTCCAGGGAGTGAAGGAATAACATCAGAAATGATTAAGAATATTGGAGAAAAGGGAATGGAAAAACTGGTATATATATAACAAAATATGGAGAGAAGAACACATCCCAGAGGAATGAAAAAGAGCACAGATAGTACCAATTTATAAAAAAGGAGACAGAGCTGACTGTAAGAACTACAGAGGAATAAATATAATCAATACAGGGATGAAGATACTAGAGAAGCTAATTAAAAATAAGATAAATTATAAAGTGGAACAGACCTTGGAAGAGCCACAATGTGGATTAAGAAAAGGAAGAAGCATACAGGACCATATATTTACTATAAAGCAAATGGTGGAAAAGGCAGGGAATAGTAAAAAAAATATATATGTAGGTTTTCTAGATCTAAAGAAGGCATTTGATAAAATAAATAGAAGCAGATTATGGAATATAATGAGAGAGAGGGGTATAGAAAAGAAAATGATTAGGTTAATAAGGAAGATATATGAGGAGAATGTAAACAGCATAATAGTAAATAGTAAAGAATCTGAAACTTTTAAAACAATGGACGGACTAAGACAGGGGGGAGGACTGAGTCCAACATTATTTAACATATATATGGATGAGATAATGAGAGAAAGTGATAAAGAGGAAAGAGGGCTAGTCGTTGGATATAAAAACATGCAAAGGGTGGTTATAACGACTGGAGCATTTGCAGATGATGTGATGTTAGTGGCGGAGAATGAAAAGAGTTTGCAGAGAAAATTGAGCGGGGGTAAACAGGAAAATGAAATTACGGAGCGGGTGAATAAAGCAATGAATGCATACTATAGAATCAATAGATTAATAGTGGAGAACAAGGAAATCACAAGGAAAACAAAAATAAATGTATACAAGACCATAATAAGACCGATTTTAACATTCGGATGTGAAACGTGGAAAATGGAACAAAAAGCCAAAAGTAGAGTACAAGCTGTGGAAATGAAAGTCTTGAGAAGAGTAAAAGGCGTAACGAAAAGAGATAAAATAAGGAGTAGCGTAATAAGAGAAGAGTTGGAGATAGAACCAGTGGTGGAGTTCATTCACAGAAGGTAGTTGGGATGGTGGGGACATCTGGTAAGAATGAGTGAAGAGAGGCATGTAAAGAGAGTCTGGCAGGCAAGGGAGGGAAGAAGAGCGAAACGAGGAAGACCAGAAATTACATGGGATGAGGGAATTGAAAAGGCAATAAGAGAAAGAGGAATGAAGCTGAATGACGCAAGAAGAATTGCTTGCAACAGGAAGGAGTGGGAGAGATGCATAGAAAGTGAGGAATAGGAGGATAACGAGAAAAGCTCAAGCCGACACCAGTTTATGGTAGAAGGCATATAGACATATATATATAATTATTGACCTTAGATAGCAATATCATGACTACTAGAAAAAATACTTAATAAATATGAGAAAAAAGATAAGAAGAAAATGATAATATTGAAGGATATAACGTAGTTAGTTATATATCAATTTTTTTTTGTACACTCTAACGCTAAAGGACAAATTCAGCATTATGTAGTTAAAGAGAATACATTAATATTTATTATAAGCAGACTTTAAGTACCTAGAAAAATTAGAAAAATTGAACATACTTATTTAGTCACAAGAATACCTTTTAAAAACACTTCAAAATTTTTAAAAAAATTGTAAAAGTTGTGTAATGTAAAATAGGAAAATTTAAAGTTTTTTATTTAAAAAAACGCTAAATCTATTTTGAAGTTATTTCTTTATTTTTAATTTTCTAATTTTAGTTTTAATTTTCTTCCTCTAATTTCAATCAGAATGTAAAATTTTTTATTTCATAATACTTTTTATCAAATTGTTTTCAAAGCCAACAAAAACTATTTGACTTTAGTCATGTCTATTTTTAAAAAAAATGTATTTTGTGTAATCTCCATGCTATCACATTAGATAGCAAGTTATCAATTAAACAAACAGTACTTCAATGCTACCTTTATTAGAATAATGCAGATTAAGGCAAAACTGCATACCACTAATTATTTGGTGTAATTACTGCAACAAATTAGTAATGCATTTCAACTTACCAGGCGAGGTGGTATGGCTTACCACCCCGCTGCCGAATGCAATTAATCAGCTATCATTACATAAACAGATGTCCACAACACTAGACAATGAATACTATGCCAGACAATACAAATTACATTCAACTAGTACTAAGTGTAAAAATGTAGAACTATTTTATGCTACGTGCTTTTTTATTAGCTGACACATAATATTGTATCTGTGATACGATGTACAATTTGATTTCGAAATTAAATTAGTATTGTACGGTCTATAAATCTAATGTAAAAATTATTATTTTTTTTCATGGCGATATTTTTTTATGATAATTAAATCTAAATGTTCACTAAACTTCATACTCAAAACAAACGCAGTATCTCTAAATTATTGCTATAAAGATGAGGTCAACATTTTAAAAGAAAATGCATAGTTGTTTTTTTTTCCAAGAGTAAACATTAAATGGGTAATTACATTTTGAATTCGAAAATGATCACGCTAGCATTGTCGGCGCCTCGAGCCGACCAACAGCCAGCGACCTTTTTTCGAATTGGGTGTAACTGATGCAACTAATAATTGTTGAGCAACAAAAACAGCTCTCGAATAAGCAGGTCAATTCAAAATTAGTAGAAAGATTGGTTATTGTACTTATAAATTGCAAAATAATTTAGGAAAACCGCGTAGAGTCTGGCACGTCCAAAAGTGGACGTGAACAGTCTAGAAATTATTTTTTCTCCTTATCAATTTTTAGCTTATTATTAATATTTAAATTTTTTTTACATTATTAAATATTAACTTAATTTTTAAATTATTTTCATTATTATATCTTTAATTTAACACTTTATATAACGAAGTTCGTTGACTATATATTCAGCCGTCTTGATTTAAAAGTAGTTTGATTTACTTTGACGCGCTAACATGCAAAAGTGAAGTATAATATATGTTTATCTTTTCATCAAATGCAAATATTTGAGGAAACTATGCAGTTGACAATTACAAAAAATAACTATTATTATGCTTAATTATGTAATTTTATTGTAAAATTATATAAATTATCTTTGAAATATTAACTATAAATCGAATATTTAATTCGGATTAATCAAAATTTTAAAAATTAATATGTTTTTTATGACATATATATTAATATGTCATTTAATATGTTTTTAGTTAAATTATTTCAATCTTTGAATGTGTTTTCGGTCTGTCGCTAAATTGATAACTTTATCGTCCTAGAGCGAGAAAGGTTCACATTACATCCGTATTTGAGGGCGTAAATTAACACATTATTAGGTGATTGTATAAATAAGTTGTTTATGATTAGCTGACAACCACTTATAATATTATCTAATTCTTTGCTATTATCAAAACTGGGGACGCAATAAATATTCTGCTTTGAAAGTTATTGTGGACAGTGAATCTGAACTATTCCTTAATTTATCTGTTACAGCGTAATAGACAGAATGATAAGAAAATGAGCTGTTTACGGATTTTATTTTTAATTTAAAAAAAATTAAATTAATATCGTCAGTATATATTATAATCAATTGCGCCCACGTAAATATGCGGATTAGTCCCCCCGTTAAGAATGTCTGTTCCAGTGATGCTAGTCCAGAGGCAGTTCTTTCTTGATAAGATGAATTTTTAACCAATGAGTGGAGCCAGAGATTCTTTTAGGAACAACTCTGATTAATTGACTCGATTCAATTAATTTTAAGTGGTAAATAATTACTGACTGCGCCAGTTAATTGCTAGGTTAGAATGGAAAATAACTTGTATTTTTCTACATTTACTTTATACATCAAAATAATACGACTTCTTAACACAACGAATGCTACTTATTACTTCTACGACGTAACTACTGTGGGTTAAAGATAATGGAGTAGGGAGATGTGGGTTTCGATAAATACCAATGAAACCCCCACCAGAGAGGACAAGAAGAACAAAGATACACGCGAAGACCCGGCCAATCCGCAACCGTCTCCTCCGTCGCGATGTTGAAGCGTCGTCTCGCCGACGTACCTAGAACGTAGGATTATACAATTATATGAAGTAAACTGACGAAAACTCATGAAACATGTTAATGTTTAGGTTAATGGGGGGGGGGATATCTTACAATTGAACCACCAACCATGATGGTTGGAAAAACCATCATTATTAAAAATATTAAAATTTATTAAGCAAACGTGATTTCAATAATTACGAAACTACACAGTGTAACGGTAAAAATAAATTCGAAGGACATTGCAAAAGTAGTAATTATATCGAAAATAAATAAAATTTTGAAACGATATCGTTAAATAACAAATGGTAACGCACTTACTTATATAATAATTCCGGAATATAATATAAATTTAGTTGTAGATTCAGGTTCCACAGGGTCATTTATTAATCTGGACTGAACAAACAAATATTTTAAAAATTGTATAAGAAAAAGCCCCTTCACGGTATCCGCTATATATTTCAAGCAGGAACGCATAAATGTAACACAACTTGCATATTTTCAAGATATTAAAATTAAATAAACGATTAAAATTACGGTTCGAACTCTTTTTATTTAAATTTGGACATTAATATATCCAATAAATTTGGATATATTACTACAATTATAATTATGTATTATATATATGTACATGTATATGTACTATATATATACTATATATTATATTATCTTTATAATTGGATAGTAATATGTTAATTTTACTTAGCTTTTTTTGGAATTCTTATCCTGTTATTATTTCTTTCATATTTCCTCTACTCTACACCTGTTTCGATAAGTTAATTCTTCTTCAAAGAGTACTTTCGTTTCGCCTTTTTAGATATGTCAATTTTTGATTACGCTTTTGGGTAAAAAAAAAAATTTTTTAGTTTGGTACAAACCTAATTACAACAGAATTGGCGCAGCCATTTCGAAACAAATGTTGTTCTTTAAATATTATATTAATATATTAAATATATGCGCGAAACTTAACATACCCGGTGAAAATCCTGTTGATTCACAACGAGCGCTATTTCTCGCAAATACTAAATCTGATTAGGAGACATCGCATAGTCTACGGTCAGCTTCACAATATTGCGCTACCATCGGCTTTACCGTTTTAAATGCGTGTCTGATAAGCTTGTGGCGTATTTGGGGGCGTTAATGATTTTTAATTCCTGCTCTCTGCAAATATGGTTTGAAACGTCCACTGGTAAATGTCGTACCATTAGCAGTAATGACAGTAAAGACGGACATTAAGAGCGTGTAATAATCTTTCATAAAACATTTTTACTATATTTGAGTGGTAGTAGTTCTGATAACGCAACATTCCATCGATTTTGTAAAGCGAGTTTATACTACAATTTTATAAGTATTTCCATTTCTGGAGCGTAGTACTGCTCCTACTATGTCTATGCAGATGATGTACCATCAACATTCAATCAATTCACGGGATTGCCAAAGGATCGCACTCAGGGCCTGAGTGGCACATCGTGAGTTACCTCATCACCACATGGCGACTCCGACCAACACACTAAGATCTAGGGCAACCCAGACCCAGATGCGCTTGAAATTACCCAGATACTCCATTCCCCAGCAAGACAACACTCTTACGAAAGTATTAGACCAGTTGAGACTCAGGGCGTCGGACATTCCTGGGGTCGAAAAAGTAGTGCCCAAACTACCTGAGTCTGCCTGCAATCAATGCGTCGCATAGGCAGACTAGATAAATTGTCGTTTCCTCTGATCCACACCCGATTATCTGCAGGTAATACTGTGGTAGCCAATGTTATGTCAGAGCCCCACTATCACTCTAGTACGAACCCTTCCTATATGCAGGAGGCGCTTTGTTTCCCAGGCAGGTCATGGTGCTTCAGTGAACGCCACAGCCTGCCTGCATCCCTCGTTATCACACCATAGATTCCAAAATGGGGCTTACACCCTCACTCGTACCCTGAATCTGATTATGGAAGGGTACGACAGTAACAGTTTAGGACCAACTACGACAATTGTCCAAACCCGTCAAGCCAGGCAGTCCGCCTGTTCATTTCCGGTAGATGCCTTGATGGGAAGGAACCCACACTAGGGTAACATAGTTACTCTCCGCGAGCTTTCCTACCTCCTCAATGCATTAAAACGTCACAAAAGACTTCAAATCTTGTTCAATACGATACGATCACTGAAGAGATAATGAGGCTATCTAAAAAGGAATCAATAAGCACAAAATATTTGGATAAATTTAATGCACTCGACGAATCAAATGACGAAACAATGTAGAAATCAACAAGAAAACGACGCGTCAGCTGTTTTGGAGGGTAGAAATTCCATTCAAGGATAATATAATAGGATAAAAAGGATAATATCAAGTCTGGTTGGAAGAACTCTGCCGTTCCAAGCATAGAACTCTGCTACAATCCAGGTTCCGAATTAATACAAATAAATGATTATTAAAAATAACAAAAACAAATAGAATATCTATTATAAAAATTTAAGAAAACTGGACTACGGTTAGCAGGCTATATGGCGATAGCCTGTGAAGTTACTGTAAATATAAAAAATTGTTTTAAAATACCTGTTGTTGGTATTTGATGGTGGTGGCTGGAGGTGATTCCAAAAATTAAACCAAGGCAGCTTAATGGTGGTTGTGACGTGTAGCTCGCAGTCTCCACTACACTTCGGGACTTCACTGGACCCCCAGGACCAGATTCATGCACAAGATGAACAAATTGGGCCTGTCTCCGGCAGTTCTCTCTGCCAAGCGACGACAATATTTGAGAGCGAGTTACAATATCCCCGATTGGGTCTTGCGAGAGCACGACGTAACCGCTCCCAAGACTTTTGTCTGGACCCGAAGTTAACAAGACTTCCCGACTTTTTGTGAAAAAAACTACCACGATCCGCGACCAATAAAAATCAAACAGTTTTGTTGGTGGTCTTAGCTATTCTCCCCCATTAAAAAAACTCTCATAGATCATCATCGATTCACTCGCGCACCATTCCGAAAGGGTCGAAAGCGCGCAATGACGCCAGAAGCGTATCGAGAGTTGAAAGTAATTCAGTTATTAATTATTATCCACAAAACAGGATTTTCCTAGTGGCCCATTTAAACCGTTACAGTAGCAACGATGTAACATGCACTAGGCAAGCCTTAGTTTACAATTTAATTTAAAGATTATAATTTAAAATTTAAATTCAAGTTCCATTTTATAATTTAAATTACAATTTAAGTACAAGATTCTTTTACAATTAATATGTATAACAAGGACACTGTAAAACAGCAAATCCAATGTTATATTTATAAATAGAAAATAATTTAGATATCCAAAGTTTACATGTGACTAATTATTATAATATGTGTAAATAATTTTAATGGCTATATATCGGCCGGTATATCGGTATTAAGCTACAATGTGCTGACTGACAGATCACAAAGTACATCGAGTCAAGAACAACCTGATTAATATTGCAACGTATAACAATACGTCGATTTATATAATTTTACAATAAAATTAAATAATTAAGCATAATAATAGTTATTTTTTGTAATTGTCAACTGCATAGTTCTCTCAAATATTTGCATTTAATGAAAAGATAAACATATATTTTACTTCACTTTTGCATGTTAGCGCGTCAAAGTAAATCAAACTACTTTTAAATCAAGACGGCTGAATATATAGTCAACGAACTTCGTTATATAAAGTGTTAAATTAAAGAAATAAAAATGAAAATAATTTAAAAATTAAGTTAATATTTAATAATTTAATAAAAAAGGCTAAAAATTGATAAGAAGAAAAAATAATTTCTAGACTGTTCACGTCCACTTTAGGACGTGCCAAACTCTACGCGATTTTCCTAAATTATTTTTCAATTCATAAGTACAATAACCAATTTTCTACAAATTTTGAATTGACCTACTTATTCGGGAGCTGTTTTTGTTGCTCAACAATTATTAGTTGCATCAGAGAGTGATTGACTCTTTCTCCAAACAGAAGATCCATACCACAGGTTCAAAATTTCGATCCGATGGCGCTACAATCGCGGTCCCATGTTTATGTCTTTGAGCATCATGCGCTTTCCACTAGATAGCGCTGTGTGCAAATTTTAATTTTTCTATTTGTATGTTATATGGCGTTGTGTGTTAATTGTCATTTTCATCTTTTTGCTTTTTGTTTGTCAATTGTCAGCGTCATTTTTATTTTTAGAATGTAGCGCCATGTTGTTGTCGGTAGAGTGTCAACGTGGTTTTCAAGGTACCTTTTGATGTAATGTTTGAAGTTTCATGTTGTGTAGATAAATGTCTTCAGCATCGAATATTACGCCCAATTCGAAAAAAGGTCGCTGGCTATTACTTGCTTACCACATAGATAATTAAAAAGATGCCGTCGGAGTGCAGCCATAATAGGCGGCGTTTCACCTATCCTCAATGCAGTGAGAAAGCTGGTGATTGCAGCAGTAAAGGAGAAGAGTAAAAGAAAAGGAGCGAAAGAGATAGATAATAGAGAAGATATTTAAATATAAATTTTTATGAAGTGAATAGGAATCGAACCTACAAACTTTTATGTGGGGTATAACGATCCTACCACTGCACCGCAAATCCAACCTCCATTATGTTGGGTTGGGTATATAAACGAAATTTTGAAGTCTGCAGAATAATAATCTGTATGTTGAATGTAAAATTTAAAATCACCCGAACTCTTTAACAGGATGTTATTTGTAGTAAAGCGTTATAAGGGTACACACGCAGTATAAAATTTCTCTATTTCATGGGAGTCACAGTGGCGGCGTTTTAATGATTTAATTTTAAAGCGAATTTTGAAGTTGAAATTTTTACAGATTTTCAATCATTTAATATTTAAATTTGGTCATTAATCAATTTTGGAGTTTAAAATTAATTTGGAATGCGGAATCTAGAACCTTTTAGGAGGCATTGAAGGATTAGCTTTCTTGGTTATTAAACTAATTCATTATTTAATATGCCATATTAAGTATTGAAAATTAGGGTTAATTAATCTTATTGCGAAACATTCCCTAAGATAATATTTCAGTCTAATAGCATAATTTAATTTATTTTTCTAACTAGCTTGGTCGGCTCCAGGCGCCGACAATGCTAGCGTATTAATTTTCGAATGCAAAATGTAATTACCCATTTAATGTTTACTCTTAGAAAAAAAAAAAAGTATGCATTTTCTTTTAAAATGTTGACCTCATTTTTATAGCAATAATTTAGAGATAGTGCGTTTGTTTTGAGTATGAAGTTTAGTGAACATTTAGATTTAATTATCATAAAAAAAATATCTCCATGAAAAAAAAAACATTTTTTACATTTTAATGGACCGTACAACAGAATGTACTAATTTGATTTCGAAATCAAATTGTACATCGTATCATAGGTACAACATTATGTGCCAGCTAATAAATCATGGCACGTGGTATGAAACAGCTCTACAATTTTACACTTGGTACTAGGTTTTGTTACTATGATGTATTCAGCAATGTCAACTTGTTTAATAACATTGCATTAATTTCGCTTTAGTCATTCTGTAAAAGGAAAAACAGGAAACATAAAAAAATTCTACTAGCAGGTTATTGATAAATTTCTTGGGATTGTTATGTTAATGTGAGAATCGAAAATAAGAAAGAAAGAGAGAAAAACAAATTAGAACGAAACAGTCTAGTGGAAACGTAAAATTAGATTAGTTAAATGTTGAATTTGGAGCGAGTAACTTTCATTAGATTTGAAATTTATTGAAATATTTTTTAAACAATTATGGCAAATGATACTACAACAGAATACTCTACTATCAGATCGAAGAAGCCATTTTAAGCATGATTGAAAATGAGCCGTCGGCCGGTACCCGTGAAATTGCGCGACATGTCGAAGTTTCCAATACCACCGTGTGACGTGTATTACGGGAAAATGGGCACTATCCGTATTACATACACCATATACATTCTTTGGAACCGCAAGATTATTTAAATCGACTACAATTTTGTCAATGAGTGATTAGTCAAAATTTAAAGCAATCTGGATTTGTGTCACAAGTTTTATTTGCGGACGAAGCATGCTTTAGACGATTTGGAGTTTTAATAGCAGAAATAGCCACATCTGGACGAAGAAAACCCGCATGATTATCGTCCCAGTAGTTTTCAAAGTCAGTTACGATGTTAATGTATGGGCTGGCTTTGTGGGGAATTATTTCATTGGTCCTTTCGTTTTACCTTCCCGTTTAACTGGAGTAAGGTATTTGGATTTTTGAGGAACAATTTATGGGAACTCTTGGATGATGCCCCATACCAATTGCGTCATGATATGTGGTTTATGCATGCCGGAGCTTCACCTCATTTTTATTTTAATGTTAGATATTTTTTGAGTGAAAAATGTCCAAATAGGTGGATAAGCCGTGGAGGCTCTATTGCGTGGCCAGCTAGATCTCCTGATTTAAATCCCTTAGATTTTTATTTATGGGGCTACATGTGTTGTAAAACAACAAGAGAATTTATGGCATTCTTTAAAAATAATAACAATGACGCGACGTCACAACAAAATGCGGGTCGTATTTCACTTAGAAACGTGCTGTTTTCGACGTGACGTCACACTACTACTAAGTACTGCTACATTAACACGATTTTCTTTTTTTTTTTGGGTTCTTGAAAAAGAACATTTAGTATTTCCGTATGATTTTCTAAATTTGGTTCTTGAAAAAGAACGATTTACTTTCAGTATGATTTTCTACATTTGGTTCTTGAAAAAGAACGATTTACTTTCAGTATGATTTTCTACATTTGGTTCTTGAAAAAGAACGATTTACTTTTAGTATGATTTTCTACATTTGGTTCTTGAAAAAGAACGATTTACTTTTAGTATGATTTTCTACATTTGGTTCTTGAAAAAGAACGATTTGCTTTCAGGACGATTTTCTAGAATTTGTTCTTGAAAAAGAACGATTTGTTTACAACACTAATATCTCTTCTTTGATTTAACAATACCAGAACAATAGATTTCGATCCAAATCTTCTATTTCTATTCTTCTCTTGTGTTCTTGAAAAAGAACGATTTTAATTTCAGCCCCATTGCTTATGTTGTTTCCGAAACAATGTTCAATTTGTTCTGAAAAGAACAGATTGGTTTGTAACCGTCGTCTAGGTGATGATGTGATGTCGCCAAACGCAGGACCAGCTACTGCGGTCGCTCGCTGGTATTGTCGTCTTTTTATGCTCGTCACCTCTCCTCTGCCGCACAACCCGTCTCTAATCGTAAGCTCCACCCCGCGTCTGTTATCATGCAGAGTCAACTACATTGATTATTCTAAATCATTTCAAACAATGAATTGTCTGTTAATAATTGAAATAGATATGTAACACACGTAAAATCATGTTGCTGCTCTATCTACTATTTATTGGGCCAATTTTTGACCATTTATTCATATGATAATTCTAGTTTTCAAATGAATAAAATAACATACAACGACTAAATATAACCAATGCTCTTGACCCATATAAATAATACCATTCAATTATGAACTCAAACAAACTGCAAACTATTAACAACAACATAACGGTTCAAGTTTTTTACTTAACGCAGATCTACCATATGAATTACTTTTCATATACGCTACGTGAGTAAATCTGCATACATTGGAAATTTGCAAAGAAACAATACATCTGCTTTATAGTACAAGACACATAAAATAACACATTTTTACCAGCACATAACACTAAGGCATTCGAAAATACAGTTTACTGCTTATTAACGTGACGTCAGAGGAGTAGCCAAAGAAATCCGTCTTGACCACATATGGCACTTGTTTTGCCGGCGATTTAAATTTCGCTGCTATATGTTGTTTTGGCTCTGTAATTACTAATAATTTTTTTTTGTTATGTAGATTTAAGTATGTATTTACGTTTCACACAATTTTTGGTTGTATACAATATTTACGTTAATTACTATGCACTTTTTTATCGTTTCTGAACGATGAACTCTACTAATTTTTATATGATTTTGATTGTATCTTTTTTATTGATTGATATTTTTGTTCAGTAGTGATATGCATTATAGAATAAGATTTCCACATTCTGTTCTTATCAAACTTGCATCGAAAATTGTTCAAATTTAGTAATTATAAGAATTTTCCAATCACCACTCAGATTAAATTCACGCTTGAGAGAGGGCCCATCATTATACGTTTAATGGTAGTTCAGTGCTCAGTGCGTCCTATTTATTATGTATATGGGAATGGAACATTCAAGAAGACAGTATACAATTTTACAGTGACTAAGTTAAAGTGTTTCTACACAAGTGTATCTCAAGAATCATATCTCACAACCAATCACTCACGTGTCTCAAGCATAAGCTCTCTCTCTCTCGCGACAGTAAAGTTACTTACGTGTCGACAAGCATAATCCTCTCTCTCTCGTGACAGTAAAGTTATTTACCTGTCCTCAAGTGATAAAATAAATCACTAGCTCACTCCATCGCGACAGTAAAAGAAATCTACTGATCGGGAACAAGATTAGCACTGTAAAGTTTATATTCACGGCAAAAGACTTTCTCTCACTACATAAATCTGAGGTGGTTGTTTTGTATTTACATCAAAGTTATATTATTTCAATACTCTCAACCAGTGTTGTAAATAAATGTACATAGTCCAAATTTGTTTTTGTTTGTTGGTGAAGTCCAACTGAGTCAGCACCTATCTATTTCTCTTGTTCTGGCAAGAGCCATCTCTATTAGCCGAGGCTAGAACAACATGAAATAACTAGTGTACAAAAAACCCTGCATTCGACAGCGGAGTGGTAAGCCATACAACCTCGCCTGTTAAGTTGAAATTCATTAATAATTTGTTGCAGTAATTACTCCAAATAATTAGTGGTGTGCAGGTATTGCCTTAATCTGCATTACCCTAATAAAGGTAACATTAAAGTACTGTTTGTGTGATTGATAACTTGCTATCTAATTTGATAGCATAGAGATTGCACAAAATACATTTTTTTTTAACTAGACATGACTAAAGTCAAGTCATAATAGTTTTTGTTGGCTTTAAAAACAATTTGATAGAAAGTATTATGAAATAAAAGATTTTACATTCTGCTTGAAATTGGACGAAGAAAATTGAAATTAGAATTAAAGAATTAAATGTAAAGAAATAACTTTTTTAAATAAAAATAATTAAATTTTTATTATTTTTTTAAAATAATTTAAAGTTTTTTTAAATAAAAAACTTTAAATTTTTCTATTTTACATTACATAACTTTTACAATTTTTTGAAAAATTTTGAAGTGTTTTTAAAAATTGTTCTTATGACTAAATAAACATGTTAAATTTTAAATTAATATTAAATTTTTTTAATTCTAATTTCAAGACATAAGCAAAAAATTAAAAATAAACAAGCCTGATCTTCAATCATTTGCTTTGTGGACAAGTCATTCAAAGTTTTTTCCATCACGTTTCTCACGGCTGTTTCGATAACGATTGTTTACCGTTGCCTGGCGCGAGCCGCCGCAAGGTACAGCGGATATAAAACGTTTTCTAGCCGTCTTTAAATGTTGCGCAATACTGTGAAGTAATTAAAGTTGATTTTTCGAAA
This sequence comes from Platypus cylindrus, assembly GCA_949748235.1. NCBI lineage: Eukaryota > Metazoa > Arthropoda > Insecta > Coleoptera > Curculionidae > Platypus > Platypus cylindrus. The sequence goes on along the minus strand of OX456489.1, from coordinate 18,401,778 downwards.
AAAAGTTATTAAGAAAAGTTGTTTGTATTGATGTCAGGAGTATGTGGTTAATTTTTCTGACAACCTTTCGCGAACACCCTGTATAAGATTTCCTTTTTTAAAAAGTTACATTTGCTCGGATGTAATTTTAGCTGCATCTCTCTCAATCTCTGTAGCACCTTGATTAAGTTTTTAGTATATTCTTGTAAATTATTGCCGAATACAATCAGATCATCTAGATTCACGAAACGACTTTCGTAATTTAATCCTGGCATTGCCACCGTCATTAATTTGGAAAACGCACTGGACTGATCTTGAGCCTTCTAGACAGTCTCGTCATCTGATATTGACCTCAATCGGTCGAAAACGCTGCACACGGCCTACTAGCCTTGCCCGGTTCAACTGGATAGTATTCCTGAGCCAAGTCCAGATGCGTGAAGCACTGTGCTCCTGTTAACGAATCCAAAAGCTCCGCTATCTATGTAAACGGCAATTTTTCATCTTCTATTTGCCTATTCAACATGCTTTAGTCGATCACTACCCTATGCTTGACTACTCCGTTCTTATCGGTCTTTTCTGGCACGATCACTACAGTAGCAGACAATTCCGATCTGGCTTCTTCGATGATTGCTTCCTCTAACATATCTTTTATGCTCATGAATTTCTTGTCTTTGGCAATGTCGTAGCCGGTATGGTTTTATATATGTTAGGCAGACATTGGGTTTAACCCGAATTATTTGATTATACAGCTCTTTTGTACTAAGCCGGTCGTCTGGTAGATGAAATACGTCGGAATACTTTGCACATATTCTTTGTATTTAATCTGCTTCCTCGTAGTTTAAATGGTGTATCCATCCCTTTCAACAGTTTATCTGTTCGTTTAACCGATATTTGACTGTCCGTCTATGCCCTTTTGTATTTCGTAGGAAATCGTACGAATATTTCACAATCTTGTGTTTCGTTTATTTGGCAACATTTAATAATCTAGCATGTTGGTGGAATTACTAATATTTGTGTTCCTGTTTTCATATCTAATGTGGCATATTTCCCGTCTATCGTTGGGTACACTGCTAAATTCTCAACATCTATTTTTGCCTTTAATTTCTCTAATACATCCACGCCGATAATACCATGCATATTTTCTAACTTCTTTTGTATAAAATGCGCTTTATGGCCTCTATCAGCTCCTTACTGTTTAATAGGTCGTACCCAACCTTAACTTTGCCTTTCTGCTTAGTCGTGTCTTTAGCACATGCTGTATTAAATGATATTTCACTGCCTTATCTAGCAAAGCAACGTAAAACTCTATGCCATCGACCAACTTGTATACATTTTCTTCTGACCCATCCATTATTGGTATCAGTGATGCTGGTTTTAAATCGTTTTAACGTTTAGCGTTAACTTTTCCATTTTTGCTTATCATCTACATTTCCTATCCTATCTCGTCTTTCATATGGGTCCTTTGTTGTTGTCGTTAATAGGGCTTTTACCTCTTTCACCACTTTTAGGAACAGCTGCATCTTTTCCTACACTGTTTCACGACTTTTCGCCAGTTCACTACGTATCTCTTGCTTCACTTTTTCTCGTATACGCCGCACTAACCACATCCCTATTACTGCAGTGCAGTCCATATCGCCACAATTTCAAACCAGTCTTTAAACGACAAATTATAGTCTGTTTTGTCACTATTACTAATATTACTACCGTTACCCGACTGCGCAATTATTACCTCTTCTTGCTTATTATTTGTGTTTCCAATTATTTTATTTTCCACGTTCCTCTTACTTTTCCCGACCTTCAACTGTTGGTCTGGCACAGGGTCTTCATGTAATGTTACTCTAGAGTAGCCATAAAATGTCTTCCCACAAAGTCGGCTCTACGTTATCAAGATCGCCGTATGACACTGTTACGCGAGAGATGATTTCAAGGTTCAAATTAGCAACGCAGAAGGGTTAGCTTAGTAAGGATTTATTTACATACTTAACACTACACTATTTACACTAAACATCTTACATTCTAAATACCACGGAGAAACGACGGGCGGGTTTCGCGATGGAGGAGAGGGTTCTGGAAGGGCCGGGATTTAACCCACAGTTGCTACCCGCAGGGTATACACATTATGTATACCCGGCCAGTAGATTATTCTACTGGCCGATTTAAGCCGTTACAGTTAGATGTAAAAGTAGCAACAGAGCCAGAGATAGGAAGTTACCGTTTTATGGTAATTGACAAAGTAAAAGAGAAAGCTGATAATAAGCAAGTTAACATAAAAAAAGAATTAATATCAGAAAATTAGAAGATATGAGCCGATAGAGTAATTAACAGCCAAAAGATATAAAATGTGAGGATCCAAATTGGAAAGAGCAGAGGCTGATGGAGAAATTGGGCGGTGCTAGAGATTCGAGGAAAACTAATGGAAGTAATTTTAGAAGCAAGCGAAATAATGTGCAACCCACCATACACTCGTACCAACGGTACGAGTGTATGGTGGGTTGCAGATGAGTGCTGTTAAGAATGGTGGATAATAGGCAGAAGCCGTCAACATACTCTTTAAAGCAAACTTCGCCGTGGAAACACCATGGTTCCTTAAATATTTATATTTATTTACCAAACTTTAAATTATTCTTTGAATTTTTTCTAGGGATTCGGTTAGGTTTTCTTTTAAATAAAACTCTTTTTATTGCTCGACGTTTCGACGGTCCTTACAGTCTTCCTCAAGAGACTAAAACAATTCATTTATTAGTATTTAAATCAAAAATCATACCATAAAAATAATAAACTTAAAAAATAATTTTAAAATAAACATTAGAAATTTCCATGTTTTTTAAGAAACTTACATGAGTGAGTTAAACAATTTTCAGTCATACATTGATGACTACTAATATGATCGAATCAGAGAATAATCTACCAATCGTGACACACATCTTAACTTACAATCAACACAACCTCATTAACAATTATTATTCTTAAAATTTACATTAACATCACAACAGTCTAAAAACACTGGTATTGTCTACCTACACATTGATAACGTTGTTTTATCATTCTCTCTTACTATTTATTTCAGCTTAGTAAATACATTTCTATTATATTTGTAAATAATATCTCACGTCCCTATGTATCTAATCTATATGTAATTATATCCTATGTATCTAAGTTTTTCCGTCCCATGTATACGTATCATTACTAACTAGTCTGTAATAGTCCATTGTAAATTACACTGAGATGTTCATTGTCTGTTTTGAAATTAATTGCATGTTTTCCTTTTTTAATTAGTATTGACTCCATCATTAGTCTTTTTGTAATTAATTACTGTCTGTAAAATCTTCACGTTATCATAATCAAAATTATGATTAGTTTTTAAATGGTGTTCTAGTGTCGCACGGTCATTTATATAGTACCTGGCTTCTTTTCTCTTTTGGTGTTTTGTCATTTGGTTTTGTAAACAATAACTGTATGTTAAAATTGTTATACTTCGCGATATCTATACTTGTATATAATTTTGTCACCATAATCAGCTTGTCAGTCAACCCAGAAATAAAAGTTAATATGACATATCTTTTATCTTCATCTACGTTTATAGTTTTTTTATCTATGTCCACATTAGATGCTAAACCAAAAATTAGTTTGTTTAGTAATGGACCTGGATAATTATTGTTCTTTAGTTGATCGTATAATTTTTTTAGATTTTTATTTAGGAACACTTATATTTAGTTACCGTTTTTATAACGCTCGATTTTAGATTCATAAGTGATGATATTTTCATTTCCAGTTAAAGCTTTCGATTGGCCATGGCGACTTGCAACGGCCCACGAAGACGCGACATCAGCTTTCACTTTACGGAATATTCTTCTCCTTTTTGTTCTATAGATTCTCTAAATATATAAGAAAAATAATGAGAAGTTGCATATAGTAATAAGGGAAAAACTTATTCAGATTGAACCTTTCTTTATCTCGTTTCGGTATACAAGAATTGATATCTTACTTCTCTGCCAAATAAAACATAAAGAAAGATAGAAATTCCTATCTTATAGAAAATTCCTCAAAGAGGAATATGTGAAAATATAATAATTATTATATATCTCATTCATTAAGAAGCAAAAAAAATCAGATAGGAACCAAGATTCGAAACCACGGAGGGTGAGATGTGCATATGCATATGGGAATAACTTGGTACCTGAAACTATTGTTATTATTTATTTTTACGAAATGATGAAATTTATTATTAGGGGAATCAGTAATTAAATAATTGGTGAACGTTTAAAGAAATTATTAATGATAATCAGTAACTATAATAACTTTAATTTATTTCACAGTATCTTTATATATCTTTACAAATGTTATAGTGAAATCAAATCTCCGAGAATATGACACAACACATATTAGTTTAGGCAAAAAATGTAGTACAGGTAATTGTTCTATTTAGCTGATTATTAAAAGAAAAATAAAGATGCCACAGACAAGACTAAAGATCTGCGATCCATTTTTCATAAGTCTATTACCAATATATTTCAAAAGGGTAGACAATCTTTTGGGATTTTGCTATTTTATATATAATATTGGTGTGAAATTGGTGTGACAATAAGTTTCCTGCCTGCGTTTATTTATTATTGAATTATTATATACATATGCTTGTATGCATATATGTACATATCAAGCTCCAGTTGTTGAAGCGAGAGAAAATGCTCTCCGAAATGTATGGTCTTTTAAAATTAATGGACTATACTACATGTATTAGATAGAGAGTATTTTAAGAATTTTTAATTCAATATTGAAGACTTTTCCAAAAAAATTCTGCTTTTTTTTGACACAACTTTTCTTTCGTTTAAACATTCACCAATTGTTTAATTATTAATTATATTATTAACAAATTTCTTCATTGTATAAAAATAAGAAAAAACAATTTCCGATACCAAGCTGCACCAATATGCATATGCGCATCTCACCGTACAATTTGGAGTCTTTGTTGTTACTTTTTTTTTAAACAATGATACATTTATTACATATTATATATTCACATATCCCATCTTCTATGTTTTTTTGACAGAGAAGTAAGATATCAAATAGTGTATATTTAAACAAGATAAAAAAATGGTTAAATATGAGTCGTTTTCTTTCTTATTACTGTAGGCTACTTCTCACTATTTTTCTTATATATTTAGAAAATCTATAGACCAAAATTGAGCAAAAAATACTGTGCAACGGAGGGTTAAAACGAATGTCGCGTCGTTGTTGGTCGCCGTGGCCAACCCGAAGTTTAAGAAATCTATTTATTTTTAGAATAAAGTTCAAGAGTCAAAAGATTTTTGACTCAACTGTGTAATATAATACTGAAACAGAGTTTCCTGAAGCATACATTTTTTGAGCTGTTTGCAACATTGATCGCAAGAATAAACAAATTATAATGAATAAAAAATCAGATTAGTTAATCTCCAATAAACTTTTTAATCAAATAAAATTAAATATAGTATTAAATAAATTAATTAACTTGTGGAAAATAATTAACATTTTTGAAAGCTATATCATAGTGGCTATTAGCATTCCCATTATTATTTTAATCTTTCTTGCAATGATAACAGGCGCAACTTATTGCCGATTTGAAGACAAATGTACGCACACCCTCTTTGCATAAAACTCGCACTTCTATAGGTTCCGTCTCCATTATATTGCAACAGGTTCCAATTGACGTAACTGGTTGTGTTATCTGACTATTTTGTGGATCGGATGGTATTGCCCAACTTTCACAAAAACCACGACAAGCATTTGTGGTTATATCAAAAGAGACACAATCACGAATATTCACTTTTCTTGTATGACCTACAATGAAAGAAAATTACGACAATCATTGGTGTTTTGAAGCAATTTTTTACTGAACAATTTCGAAAGTAATATGTCTGAAATACAGAGTATACATGAAATATAAAATGTTAATAGAAACTAATACTGTAATAAAAAATATAGATAAACATAAAATGTAAATTGTCTGCATGTATATGAAGATGTTTAACTTACCCACTTTATGACATCCAGGCTTATTCCAATCAACACCCCTTTCATGAGATAAACTTACTTCATTAGAAACAGACACTATCAATATCAAACAGAAAACCAGCATTCTAAAATGGAACTTATGAATAATATACGGTATTTCAAGCAATGCTATTAAAATGAACAGATAATTTAGCAATACAAATTCAAATCCTAACTTAATCAAAAATTCAATAAGATTTTACGGGAGAGGGAGAAGAGGTATATAAAAATATACTTTCCTTCCTTATTTTACAGTAATTTGAAAACTATTATGTGATACCGTTTTTGTTTATCAAAATATGTATACTAACGCATATCCAAATGCCTTCCAACGAACATTGGATATTGTAATTTAATAGGTGCTTATTTGAACATGGTAGTCTGATTTAAAATTTTAATGAAACTTATAAATAAAGAAATTTACTCATGCTTACCTAACTAGTGAAATTTTAACGTGAAGTTTCGTGCCGACTTCTTGCTAACAAAATCTTGAATGAAAATAGCCGATTCAGCGCTTATCTTTTACTTCCCCCACTATAAACAATGGAAATCAACACCCCCGGTTCTGAATATATGTATATTTACTACCTATTATAACATGGATATGTCAGATTTAATAATATCAGATATTAAAATTTTTATATATTTTATAATTTTGAAATGAATGTTGTTTATTTGTTAGAATTATCAAATATTATTTATTTGATAATTATGAATCAATTATCACATAAATTCCAAAAGTCATTTGGCTTATAATTATAACATTTCATATGGGTCTTTTGGCCGATAATTAATTTAATGTCAATTAAGAATTAAAAGCATACAACTGCTAAAAATTCAACATCATTTAAAAACACTCTTTTGGAATAAAAGACAGATACAATTTAAGTGATATTTAGAATGGTATTAGTATTTACAGTTATGTGCAGATTATGCATTTTACTGCTTTTTTCATACGATTCTAACTTGTAGTTCTATATATTTAATCATGGATACATTTTGTTTCAATGATACCTTCCGCTCAATTATTTTCCATTCTTATTTAATATGCCATGTAAATATTTACATTTTTTCAAATGATAATTTTTCTCGCTTTCTATTATTTCAATTTGCTTTCATAACGATAATTGCAATTGATCTATTATGAAAATTATGAAATAAAAAAGTGACATTCTTTAATCTAACTTGATTCTAGTTACTGATTTGAAGACTCTTGTTTCCAAGGCATCTACCCTTAAAATTGTGTTTAAAATACTTGAAAATACGTGAAATAATGCTACTGCTGAGAGTGGTAAATTGCATTTAGCTTTGAATAACAAGTACCAAAATAAAAAGGAATAGAACAATGCTTCAAATGTTTATTGGCTAACACAATGTCATTACTTTAAATCCAGATTCCATTATTTCTATACTTTATTAATAATAATATTTTCTAATCACTCTTTTGAAGCCACTGGCATCCGGACGGGAACGCTGGGATCTGTAACGAAGTCCTTCACAACTTGTATCTAGTGATGAACATTGTTGACATTTACATTCGGCAGCTTCATAATATTCATATCTGACAAAAATCATAATTTATTACAGGGTTGCATCATTAATATTGTTATCTGCATGTAACCCTGAAATTGTATTCAGCTCTTAAAACGTAACATTTTATCATTAATATTGTTATCTGCATTTAACCCTGAAATTGCATTCAGCTCTCAAAACGTAACTTTTTAAATTAGAACTTTCACAAGATGAAAGCTATAATAAAGCTATATAAAAAATATATATGCACTTCTACCATAAGCGTAACTACCAGTCTTCAGTGTGCTTTATGGAGCACGGGGCCAGCGTTTCAAAAGATTCAGTTTAGGTCGACAGTCCTGTTCAATTCTCCATAAATTTCGATCAATCGTAAAAATTATGCAGTCGACATTTGCTTAAATTTAAAAAGCTTTTACCGGAAATAAGTGAATGCTCGAAAACAGAAGTAGTCATTTATGAGAAAAATCTTTTTATGCTGAAATTGTACAAGACTCATATTTACAAAAATTTTTATTGAGCTTTGAGAGAACAAAAAAACGGTATACAGCATATGATGAAGCTTGACATCGTTTTAATCAAGTACGACTGTTACTAATTTGAGTTCGTATATTGCTTTTCGGAGACAATGTCGTCTACATTTTTACTACCTTATTGAAATAAAAAAAGTTTTTATGAGACTTATGATTTTGTCGATTATCATTATCCTAGAAAAGCATTAATGTAAATAGTTATTTTTTGAATTATTACGTAATATTTACAGACAACCTTCTGTTTATATTAGATACTTAAGTAATTTCAACAACTGGTTCTTAAAACATTATGAAAAGTTATTTTATTGTTATTAAAAAAAAAGCTAAAACTAGTGACGATATGGAATTTTTGGTTATTCTAACAACTCTATCAAATGGCAAATAAAATTAACGTTAGATTCAAAATCTTTTTCTTCAATTGATGCAGCGATCTTTTTTTTAAATATTTCAGTTATCAATTCTTCGCAGGTTAATTAGACAATCAAAGCAGGTAATTTGTACATATTCTGGATATTGCCGACAAATTCATTCTAAAAAGGTTTGAGGCCATGCACGGGTAAGACTTTGAAATATATGCATTTCACAAAAAAAAATCGTTGCTTTGTAACAAAGCCTTTCTTGTTATCTTTCTGACTTTTATTCTTTTAACTTATAATTTTTGTAAAAAATTGGTTTTTAATTTATTTAATGCTTAAAATATGTATTAATAGTTATTTATATAATAAGATTAGAAAGTGCTGCTTTTTGTTGCTCGCAAGTTAAGGTTAGCGCGCAACGTTTGCGGAGCGAGATAATAACTGTGAGCAACAAAGCCAATTTTTGTAACAACTACGTCTTACGCCATTTCTACAATCACAAAAAAATACCACATAAATTAGGTAAATTTATTTCTACTATCGAATAACTGAATTATATGTCGATTTCTGGTCAAAAAATGAGGAATTTAATTACATTTATTTATTATGTTAGTGAGGTGATTCATAAGTGAAATTTCTTTAATGCAATTTAATCCTTGAATTCCATGAATATGTTACAATTAACACTAGAATATGATTACAGGAGGGACGAAAATAGCACCTTCTACAATCGAGAGAATAGTTTACCAATGTTTTAGTTCGCCTTTACTTTAATGTCCGCGAGATTCAAAAAATGATTTTCAACGAGTATAATACTATACTTTTTCTACGACAGTCGTTATTAAAATTAAAGCTGATTAAAAAAATATCTACAAAATAGCAGTAACTAAATTTTATAGACTTTGCCAACTGATATAAAAGTTCAATTGTGGTGACTATTGAGTGTCATACATTTATTGAAAATACTAATTATTTCACTATTCTTGTATTTCATATGTATTACTTCAGTTCAAATTTTATTTTATTTAATATTTGCAAAAAGTAGAAAAAAGTTTACAGTATTTATAATGCGGTGGCTATCAATCATATCTATTTGTAATTGCTGAAGATTTTTCGGCAACAAAACATTACTTATATGAATAATTTAACATTTATTTGAATTCTGAACACTGAAGAAATATTTTCCATTTCATGATATTTTATGAATCATTTTTTACATTTTTGTATTTGCAATGTGTGTGGCAATTATTTATTAGCTTGATTAAAATGATTTTAATTTTTTCCATCTAACGCAATCAGTTTCGGTTTTAAAATCCACGAAGGCGCTGCCCAGTGCCTTCGATTTAATGTGAAATCCTGAAATATTTTAAATGTTTCTTTCTTGCTTTTAAAAAAAGGAAATATTTGTATTTTGGTTCTAAATCATGTTTTCCCATTATTCTTTTAACAATTCAATCATTATGAGTATATATATGTATGTAAGTGCATCTATTTGATTTATTTATTAATGACTTACTTTTCTCACAAGTGACAAAAGCTAACGTTATGAGTCATTACGTCGCTACTGACGGAAATGAAATTTTCGTTCAGAGTAGATAATGACAAAAGTTAATCATTTTTATATAGTAGTAGGAAAATATTTTTCCTTATTACAACTACTACTAAAAGTACAAATTAATTTTCTGTTGGGTGATACCCGTTTAACATAATATTGTGTATTTGAAACTATGGTAGCCATGATTGCAAAATGACGCATAGAGTGGTAAAATATCCCTTCCTTTCCTTTTTTATTCAATGTAAATATGAGAAAACCATACAACTGACAATCAAAACTAAACTTGCTTGGTTATTAATTATTGATGCGTAAGTATGTCAATTAATTTTAAAAATAGGGGAACGTATGGCATATTGTACCACGACGATATTTCGAAATCCCTAGTTCACTAGATTTATATAGTTGTTGAGTGTTGAACCCTCATCAATTAGCACAAAATGACATAAAAATTTGACGCTTTGTCTAGCGTCAAAACCTTGTATTTAAGTTTCATTTATGAGCAACAATTTGATGTAATAATAATTATGCATAAAACACCTCTTTGAGAAAAATGGGCTGGAATTGAAATTTTATGTAAGTTTTATTAGATTTTTCATAACGTTCTAGAGGATTACGTTAAGGTATTTAGTCTTGATTTGTTTTGTGTGGGGTGTTTTAACACCTCGCTATTAGATATTTTAGCTATATTTCACAGTTGCCTTTCGTATTAATTGATAATTAATAGTAAAATCCAAAATAATAAAATAAGTCAACGTAAATTCAATCTGTTCAAAATCTTATAAATATGGAATAAATCTTATCATCGTGTTTCTTAATTTACTAACTAACCTTGCAGTCGACGGTAAAACTCCTTGTTCACAATTGCGCAAAACAACAAAAGCTTTATTTCTTCCATAGTGAACACAAACCGGATGATTCGATTTTTTATATGGGAACCGAAAATCTGATATCTGAAAAATATGATATGCTGATAAGAAAATAATTCTGTAGTTTATACGAGACGGACCCAAATACCGAATACCAATATTGATTGTATTGATATGCAATATACGAGCATATCATTCTACTGAAAAGTGAAAAAATATTGTTATATCCAAAGGTACTATTTTTTCTGTTTGTTTTCAAAACTGTGTTAGTGATGTAGTAATATCGCATTTCACACAAAAAATATATACTTACGTATAACATAAAGAAAGAGAACTCTTAATAATCCAGAGTAAATGGTATTTGGTAATCTGATAGTCTTGATGATACAGAAGTAAAAAAAGTTTCATTTAAGCAAGAAATGCGCCAATTTACTTACAGCAATATTAAAGTGATTTTGAAAGTTTTTCTGGCTATAGCATTACGAAGACTTTATTAAAAGTTTTTTTTACTTTCAGGGTTTATTTCGGACGTCAGTCCAATTACCTCATTCGAATCACACCGTCCCCAACATGCAATTACCCTCAACATATCCCAGCATCCTTTCCCATTAGGATCGGTTTGTGTTACATTGTAAATATACATCCTTTTGTGGCATTTTAATGTAATATTTTCATCAATATTATTGTCCAATCCATCTATTTCAATAATTGTTAGTGATGTTACAATGACTATTCCGATTAGGACAAGTATAAATATAGATCTCGGGATTAGCATCCTTTAAAGTACAATAACAAAAGGCAAGGTCATCTTCATATAATGATATAGGCGGGTGTAGTGTAGATACTATTAAGCACATTTGAATTTTCTTCTTCTAACTAATTTACGGTATAATTCGATATAGCTTACTATATTGAATTATATATGCATAGCTTCACATTTGATATATATAAGTGTCCCGTAGGCTACATAACTAAATGAGATTCTAAATTGAAGAACAACAAAGTAAATTCATGTATACCTACATAGTTATGATTCAGGTAAATATGGAAAATAATATATTGAAATGTTACTGGCACATATGCTTACACATACTACAAATTTAAAACCACAAACATTCACATTTAGTTCAATAATAAATATTGTGGATATAAACTAAATGTGATGTTATAACTATGACGATATGCGATACTAAAGTCATGTATCAGATTATATTTTATGAGTTATATGTTTATTATAATGTACAGAATATATATAATTTAAATTTCAAAAATTAATTTTGCAATATAATTAATATAATTTAAAACAAAATAAAGTCTTCCAGCCAAAACTGTTTGAGTATCAACTTCTTTTAAGAATATTGATTCGTGCAACAATAAATGAAAAAAGTTAGTAGAATGCATAATTATTTTCTATACTCACACCAGTAATGTAAACAATACAAATAAAAATTATATACGAAATTAGAAGAAAAGAGAATTTCTACAGTTTTATTAAGTTAATATATGCACATTTTTAACAGCATCAATTTTAATGTAAAAAGTAAAATTCATTTCATAAAATGTACAATTCAAATTTTGGGAGTATTAGATGTTGTTTTTAAAAAAAATATATAAGTGTAGTGGTCACAACCAATACTAATAGATTAAATCAGAAAGCTTGCAAATATTAATGATGTTATATTGCTACTCAGTTTAAATTATGCTATCTAATTAGTTCAACTACTTAAGTATTTAAATTTAATGGTTGATTAAATTTAATAAGTTAATTCACGTAAATTTTGTGAAATCGTTTGTTTGGTAGATTGTTAATTTGATAAAAGATTTTTGAGGAACATACGTTTTCGGTGGGCAGTTTAAGTTATAAAATATTAAACTAAAAATGCGCTTTAATACACGTTTTAATAACACGCATGCTTATTCAATAATCTACAATGTATTTTATTTAAATAAGTAATCATCATCTGGATATGTTTACTATAAAAAACTTTTCTTAAGCTCCAAACGTTGTTTAAACAGAATTATATTCAATGTTTAATTGGATATTAAACAATTTTCAACTCGAGCAACACTAACTATATTAAATAAAATATTAACTTACCTGATTAAAATGGTATTAGTATTTCAATAAAGCTTTTCACAGACTTCTTATTAGTTATATATTTGATATTTATCGGAATATGGATGTTCAATATAAAATGAACGGTTAGGAAATGTTAAATTTGTAGTTTGATCTCCGGGATGAAGGTATGCGTGTGATGCTGCAGAGAATGCGCTAGCCGTTGTTTCACCTTTCCTGCTAAAGCTCTAAAAAAACTGATTTCTAGACTTTTAGAGTAAATGATCATGACGGCATCAGACATTGAGATATTTTTTTATATTGCGGAATTCAAATTGCTAAATATTTTTTATTTGATTTAAATTTCTGCTCGCATTTAGTAAAACAGATATGTTAGAGGTTAAGCAATATATTTAAGAATATATTGAAAATAAGTATGTTGGTAATATATTAATAAATTAAAGCAAAATATGTATAAAGTAGTTAAGAAGTATTTCTGAATTGCATCCTATATTCATATTTCGGGTCGAACAGCGAATAACGGTTTTAATTGAAATTTTTGTTGCAAGTTTACCCTCTGAATGTATTTTAAAATTGAACTTTTAATGTGCATTACAATAGTGTGATTATCTCTTGTAGAAATTTTTTTGAAGTTATATAAATACTATGATATTCTAGTAAATGGTGCAGCAAATTACATTTCTAATTCAATTAAATTTAACTTTTAGTATTTGCTGAAGTAAGCATAATTTAATTTTTAGTTAAAAATCAGTATCAACAAATTAAATTTCCTATTGAAGATCATTTTGATTAACGTTTTCTTCGACTTGCACTGCTTCAGGGTTTGGAACTGGTTGAGGCGGTACTTGATGCGGTGGAGGTGGCGGTGGTGGTAAAGCTGGATTTATATTTGCATTTAAATGTTCCAATATATTGAGATGCTGAATATTAGCATTAACAGCAGCCATAATATTCTCCTAATAATTAATGAAATAATTAATCCAGCAAATTATAAATATATGTGTTGTACTATAACATACATGTATTATACTATACAGTTATAAATACTGTATTTTAATAAGTAAAAATTATACAGTAAAACCTCTCCATAAATGCTAACTACAGTCTCGGTATATGTGTTTCATCACGTCCAGCCTTTGCAGTGACCCTCCCCGCACGTCCTCGAAACGTTTTCACGTTTCGAGCATTTCCAAACTTTGGAAACGCGTTTATACATTCACAATGCTGGTGCGGAAGCTATCGATCTCGATGATTTTAAACAAAATTACTTGAAATGTAAACGCATCTTAAGTGCACAATATGTTGACTACTGAATGTATTTCTGATTGATTAGAATTTCTTAAATTCCTTGTATCCGGAAGTATACAAAATCTACGCTACTTCTGGAATATAAAGCATCTTGACTATAATGAAGATCCTGTCTAATTTTCAAATTTAATGATTCAGTTGGCATGAATCATTTTCGACTCGGAACCCAGCATTAATGTAATGTAAACATTTATTTTATATATTTCCACTATTCAGGTTTACAAACAAGTCTATTGAATAAGTTCAGTAGAATTATGCAAACAGAAAAACGCCAGACGTTTCAAGCAACAGCTAACCTTCATTGCTAGGCTTAGCGGCGCACCCCGAACTCCAGAAGTCATAACGAAGCCAAGCTTTTATTCGCGAATTAATAACCATGACCATTATTGGACAGTGGGCACAATGTTATAGGATACATCTTTATTTGCCTTATGGCGGTTTTTATAATAAATTTTAAATTAAAAACAAATTTATAGACTACCTTAAAGAAATAATGTGTTTAATATCGCTATTTGGAACTTTAAAACCTACTTTAATTTAAAGTTGTTATTTTATTTTAACTAAAGTTTTTAGTCAAAACGTTACAAAACTGAGACACTGTAAAGTAACGTAAGTAAGTAATTAAGAAAAATAGACTGAAAAGAAGTTTCAGAAAAAAATTAGTTTTGCTCCATCCACCAAATTTTCAATTTAAAAGCCCTAACCTATAATTTTATATTTGAGTATAGCATACTTGATTACTTTTTGCCGATTGAACTTATTGAATCGATGGTAATAAATTTTTGAAAATCCAACACTTCTACATCAAACAGTAAGAAAATTATAACGAAGGGTTTCTTTTTAATTTAAATACAGTAAAACCTCCTTAACGACCACCTCTCAGTATAACGGCCACCTTCAGAATCGGCCACTTTTTGTTTTCACCGAATGGTTTATATAGAATTTTTGCCATTTAAAACCTCTCCAAAACGTTCACTTCCTCATAACGGCACCGACCACTCTATACCGTACACTTCTAACCTATTTTAATGTGAAATTACTTCTTCATATCGGCCAGCATCTATACAAAGTTATTTTATTAAATCTAGAAAATACAATTTTTTTATTTGAGGGGTTTACATGAATTCTTATAATTTATTTTTGAGCCGTAAATATTGAATTCCATGAAAAGACCGAATTGCGACCATTCAGGGTCAATACTAGTTTGAGTGAATTCGCTAGACTAATAGCATGCATATTTTTCATGACCAAATGTAAGTAAACAAGTAAATAGCATTATTGTGCTTTGTAACCTTAATCAATTCGCCCCAGTGGACTCGATCTGCTTTATGAATTCCCAATCAGCAAATTGCTGATTCACGTATCGTTCCCATTATATATATATATATATATATATATATATATATATATATATATATGTCTATATGCCTTATACCATCAATTGGTGTCGGCTTGAGCTCTTCTCGTTATCCTCCTATTCCTCACTTCCTATGCACCTCTCCCACTCCTTCCTGTTGCAAGCAATTCTTCTTGCGTCATTCAGCCTCATTCCTCTTTCTCTTATTGCTTTTTCAATTCCCTCATCCCATGTAATTTCTGGTCTTCCCCGTTTCGCTTTTCTTCCCTCCCTTGCCTGCCAGACTGTCTTTACTTGCCTCTCTTCACTCATTCTTACCAGATGTCCCCACCATCCCAACTGCCTTCTGTGGATGAACTCCACCACTGGTTCTATCTCCAACTCTTCTCTTATTGCGTTGCTTCTTATTTTATCTCTTTTTGTTACCCCTTTTACTCTTCTCAAGACTTTCATTTCAACAGCGTGTACCCTACTTATGTCTTTTTGCTCCATTTTCCACGTTTCACATCCGAATGTTAAAATCGGTCTTATTATGGTCTTGTATACATTTATTTTTGTTTTCCTTGTGATTTCCTTGTTCTCCACTATTACTCTATTTATTCTATAATATGCATTCATTGCTTTATTCACCCGCTCGGTAATTTCATTTTCCTGTTTACCACCGCTACTGATCTGCACTCCTAGGTACTTACAACAATCGACCTGTTCTATTCTCGTCTCTTCTATCTTAATTTCTAACTTCTGTTTCTCTCCTATTACCATTACCTTTGTCTTTTCCTTGCACATCTCCATCTCGTATTTTTTAAGCACTTCATTCCATTTGTTCAATTTACTCTGCAAACTCTTTTCATTCTCCGCAACCAACATCACATCATCTGCAAATGCTCCAGTCGTTATAACCACCCTTTGCATGTTTTTATATCCAACGACTAGCCCTCTTTCCTCTTTATCACTTTCTCTCATTATCTCATCCATATATATGTTAAATAATGTTGGACTCAGTCCTCCCCCCTGTCTTAGTCCGTCCATTGTTTTAAATGTTTCAGATTCTTTACTATTTACTATTATGCTGTTTACATTCTCCTCATATATCTTCCTTATTAACTTAATCATTTTCTTTTCTATACCCCTCTCTCCCATTATATCCCATAATCTGCTTCTATTTATTTTATCAAATGCCTTCTTTAGATCTAGAAAACCTACATATATATTTTTTTTACTATTCCCTGCCTTTTCCACCATTTGCTTTATAGTAAATATATGGTCCTGTATGCTTCTTCCTTTTCTAAATCCACATTGTGGCTCTTCCAAGGTCTGTTCCACTTTATAATTTATCTTATTTTTTATTATTTTTTTTTTTCTAATATCTTCATCCCTGTATTTAATATGTTTATTCCTCTATAGTTCTTACAGTCAGCTCTGTCTCCTTTTTTATGTATTGGTACTATCTGTGCTCTTTTCCATTCCTCTGGGATGTGTTCTTCTCTCCATATTTTGTTGTAAATATATACCAGTTTTTCCATTCCCTTGTCTCCAATATTCTTAATCATTTCTGATGTTATTCCTTCACTCCCTGGAGACTTCCCATTCTTAAGTTCTCTAATAGTCTTTTCCAATTCTACCCTTTCTATTTCTTCGCCGCCTTCCTCTTCATTATCCACTTCTTGAGATTTATCTTCACCTAATCTCTTTTTTTCGCCATTTTTATTGGGTTTCCCACTTACAATTCCCGCCAATAGCTCTTCGAAATATTCTTTCCATCTGTTTATCACCTTTTCCTCATCTTTTATTACCTTTCCATTCTTGTCTTTCATGAGCACTCTGTTTTCCTTTTTATCTTTTCTGCACCCTCTCAAGACACTGTAGAAAACTTTCTTATTTTCGTTACTATTGCTTTACATTTTCTCACCAAATTCTTGCCATTGTTTCTTTTTTTCGTCTCTCACTAATTTCTTCACTATTTTCCTTTCTTCCTTGTAACACTGATACGTTTCTCTAGTTTTTTTTTGTAGATATTCTTTCCATGTTTCTTTTTTTATTCTCAATCTTCTCTTGATCTCTTCTGTCCACCATGCCGTTTGTTTTATTTTCTTATTTCTTTTTATTCTTCCACACACTTCCGAGCTTGCTTGTAGTATTATCTTGTTGAGTTCCTCCCAACTCTCTTCCAAACTTAATGTCTTCCATTTCTCATTTCTACTCTCAATCATCCTCTTCATTTTTTCTCTATATTGCTTTGCCACCTCTCCGTCTTTTAGTCTATACGCTTTTATTTTCTCATATTCTATCTTATCTTCTTTTCTCTCTCTGTTGTCTGCTTTTAATGGTTTCTTTATCTTTGCTATCACCATATAATGATCACTTCCCACTTCCGGTCCTCTTGACACTTTTACATCTACTATGTTCTTTCTACTTTCATTTCCTGCTACTATGTAGTCTATTATTGATTTTTCGTTTTTGCTGCTCATCTCTCTAGTATATTTGCGTATATCTTTTATTAAACGAATCAATAATAAACATATTATTGATTCGGCAAAACTCTATTAATCTTTTTCCATTATCATTTAGTATTGTCTCCCCATTCTTGCCCAATATTCTACTCTCTCCTGGTTTTCCCTTTCCCACTCTACTATTAAAATCTCCTGCAATGTATATTTCGCCTTTTGCTCTTTCTACCGCCTCTGTTAACATTTCCCAGAATTTCTCTTTGTTCTCCTTTTTGTCATCTTCATTTGGTCCATACACACTTATTATTGTTATAATGCTCTGGTTATCGTCCTTCATATTTATTGTCAATATCCTATATTCCATGTTGCCAATCTCCATATTTCTACCTTTTTCCTTCTCATTTTTTTCTGCTCCTTTCCCCACCTCTTCTTCAGTTTTTTGTCTGCTTCTTCTTTTCTTCCCAGCTTTCATAATCTATCCTATTTCTATATTGTTCCTCCTTTCTTTTGTATATTTGGCACTTTTTGCTAGTTGCCATGTGCTCTAGGTCTTTATCTTTAATTCTTGTACAGTTGGCGCATTTTGTCTCATTTTTTTCACAATCTTTCCCTTCGTGTTCTTCTTGTCCACATCTGTAGCATACCTCCGTTCTTGTACAGTACTTAGCTACATGCCCATAGCAGCAGCATTTGTAGCAGATCGCGATCCTCATATATTCCTCTACCTGTTTTACAGTAAAATCTATCAGTACTTTTCCTTTTTTAACCACGTACTTGAATATCTCATTGTCAGCTTCTACTACCCAGTCCTCTACATATTGTTTACTGTTCCCAAAGGCATTTTTTTTAACTGCTCTTATTACTGTCTTCACCTCTCTAGTCCCCACCATTTTTCTTATGTCTTCATTTTCCCTTATTATTTCATTTATTATTTCTACTTCAGTATACCCTTGCTCAACTTTTTTTATTATAAACATCGGCTTTGTTTCTTTCATTTTCCTCACTGTTATTCCTTGTACTTACTCCAGTTTCTTCCGTATCTGCTCCTGTTGTAGCTCATTTCTACATTTCATCACTACCAATCCACTTTTGTATTTTTTATTTCCTTTATACCTTCTGCCCCATACTTCTTCTATCGTAAGTTTTTCACGTATTTTTTCCATTACCTTCTCACCTTCTACCGCTTTCACTGTTATTTCTCTTATTTTTTCCGGTGTTTTCCATCCCTTTATATTTTTTGTATCATTTTCTTTTTTCTTTTCTGTGATAGCCGCATAT